>JAZEWT010000003.1:4368815-4400644 GCA_036362905.1 Mordacia mordax
CCCTCACCCACCCCCTCACCCCGACCGCTCGCGCGCGGCTGCGTGGCTCCGCCTCCGTTCCGCGCGGGTCGCTCCCATCACGAGTCGCTGCGTGCTCGGAGAGAAGAGGGGGAGCTGCTGTGGAGACAGTCTCCCCGCGTCTCCCCGCGTCTCCCGGATTCCGTCTCGCTGAGCAGGGGGGAGACGCCTCCCCCCCCCATCCCAACCTCTTCACACCCGAGACTGGTAGGAGTTCCTCGTCTTGCACCTCATCACCTGCTGCACCTCATCTACTCCGCACCATCTCTCGCCTCATCATCATGTCATCCCACTCATCATTTATAGCCTGATCATCAAGTATTGCCTCAGCCTTCTTTACCTGATCTTCTTTAAATCACCTCATTGTCTCCGCTCACACGAGTGGTGATGTGTCCGTGGTCTATATCAGCCTCCTTCTTCTGCCATCAATAGACTTCGTCAACGTCATCATCGCCAACATCATCATCGTCATTGCCAACTGATGTGTGTTTTCACGGAGAGATGATTGCTTTCCAAAGCGAAACGTCGCGAAGGAGAGGGGGTGGGTGGCTAGCACCACGCCCGGCCGCCTTTGTCTCCATAATCTCATCTCATTGTTAAAAACGCGTAGTCCTGTACAGGGTCGCGGTGAGCCGGAGCCTATCCCGGCAGACACAGGGCGCAAGGCAGTCCATCACCGGGCTTTGCGGCCAATTTAGTGTGCAAGCCAATTTTGGGCTGTGGGAGGAAACCGGAGTGCCCGGCGAAAACGCACGCGGACACGGGGAGAGAACTCGCAAACTCCACACAGAAAGGCACCCGAGCCGAGATTCGAACCCGGGACCTTCTTGCTGTGAGGAAGTGACAGCGCTAACCACTGGGCCACCGTGCCGCTCTCTCTCCATAACGTTGATTTTTAAGTACCTCGCTAATAATAATTACATTTCTATAGCGCTTTTCACCTCAAGGTCAAAAAAGCGCGACACATCGCTGTTGAGAGATCGGTACGTTAACAACATCAGAGTAGATCAATTAAGTGAAACAATAACTAAATCAATCAAGAACAGGTACTCATTTGAGGCTGAGTCGACCCGCGTTAGACTCACAACTGTGTTAATGGAGTTAACGTGAGCGGGAATCGAACTCGGATCGCCCGATTCCAAAGGCAAGCGAGCAATCCGCTCCACTCACCGCTCCACCATCATCATGATCAGCAGCAGTACCACGATAACGCCTCCCCCCCCACTTCACTCCCGCATGAAAAACAAGCGCAGCAGCGCTAGTACCCTCGCTCCCCCCTCGCCCCCCCCTCGTCCCCTCCCCTCGTCCCCTTATCCTCGCTATAAACTGGAGCCAGGTCTGGGAGCGAACCCAACCGCTGGGACTGTGTTGACGTTGCTTATCGAGTTACCATGGTCACCGAAATTGCCAAGGATGGATAGAGATCACGAGGGGTCATGTTTATATGGAGCTGATGATGGTGGTGGAGCTGATGATGGTGGTGGTGGTGGCAATGATGGAGCTGCTGATGGGAGCTGATGATGCTGATGGAGATGATGATGCAGGAGCCGATTATGATCATGGAGATGATGATGCTGATGGAGCTGATGATGTTGATGGAAATGATAACGATGATGGAGCTGATGATGATAATGATGCTGATGGTGCTAATGGAGCCGATGATGATGATGGAAATAATGACGAACTCATTGACACAAATACAAAGCAATGCATGTGGCGCCGCGTCTCAGCCAACGAATAGAAATCCTGGGCAGCCCCATAACCCCACGGCAGCGGCGAGCCCCGGACACTCAGAGATACGGACGGGCCGAGGCACGGGGATTCTAGACGGGAGAGTTTCCGCGGATTTCTGCTGACCCCGCAGAACGAGACGTGAGCTCAGAGCTGTTGGAAAGAATGCGGTCCCGAGTGACTGCGCGGATTTTCTTTCCTCCGAGCGAGGGGCGGGTGTGGTTCCTCGATATTGTACCGTAGATTTGCCACGAACCCCAGCATTATATATTTTTACCATGGTTAACTTTGGAATAATAATTTAGATTTTTTTAAAGCGTATTTCACCCGCGCATAGCCGTGGGGCTTAAATAACAAACTAAAAAATCACGACCATGAGCCTGATGGTTTTACCACGAATCCTATGACTTTACCGTGGTTTTTCGTGGCTCAGGGAGTTACGCAGTCTATATCTGTGCCCCATTAAAGTCAAGACTATCGTGGAGGCACGCATTTACCATCTGCTCTAGGAGTTTGCCACGATTACCATGGACGTCACCACAGGCTTACCATGAACTTCGTGTTTACCATGGGAGCGCGTGGAATTATCGTGACTTCACCATGGTTTTACCTTGAGTTTAGCCATGTTTGTCTTTGGTGTTAAGGCTCCTTAATCACGGATCACAATGATTTTACTCTGCCCCCCCCCGACCGAGCAGCACTTCGGGAGGGGGGCGATGTCTGTGTCCTAATGATTGATCAACTCATGATGTGACTTGTAATAAATACATCTATTCAATCTAAGAATCAAATTTAAGTCCATTATTTTCAACATTCGTTGGGAGGTGCGGTGTTTATTAATCAGCGTGCGGGGCGGGGGCCTCATCATTCAATTTTCCTGGGGCCTCAAGGTAACTAAGACTCCTCCTGCCCTCACCGCGTCATCCTTGTCACCCCCTGGCCCCCTCACCCCCTCACCCCGTGCCTCTCCAACACAGAGCCACCATGGCCCGTTGCAGCCCCCCGCGTCTGCTGCTCTTCCTGCTCCTCGTGTCGGCGCTGTGCGGGGCCCAGCGCAACCCACGCCCGAGGGGCGGCGCGGCCAAGAAAGTCCAGCAACAGCAGCAGCAGCAACAGCATGAGGAGGATGAGGAGGTGGGGCCTCTGCTCTATTTCGGGCCGCAGTTCTATTCGGACTGCCCGCAGGAATGTTTCTGCTCGCCCGACTTCTCGACGGCGCTCAACTGCGAGAGCAGGAGGCTGAGTGGGGTGCCCAGCCTCCCCAACCGCACCCAGCACGTGTACCTGCAGCACAACCGCATCAACGCCCTGCCGCTCGAGCCCTTCCAGAACGCCACCCAGCTGCGGTGGCTCAACCTGAACCGCAACAAGATCGCCAGCAACAAAATCGCCAAGAACGTGTTCTCCAAGATGAAGAACCTGCTGCACCTCTACATGGAACACAACGACCTGAAGGAGCTGCCCTTCCCGCTGCCCCCGAGTCTGCAGCAGCTCAGGCTGGCGCACAACCGCATCTCCCGTCTGCCCAATGCTGCGTTTAACAAGCTGTCCAAGCTCCTGCTGCTGGACCTGAGCGCCAACCAGATCGAGGACGGAGCATTGTCCGGGGAGATCTTCCGCGGCTTGAAGGGTCTCATCCAGCTCAACCTCTACAAGAACAAGATCACCAAGATGCCCCCGAAGCTGCCCCAGGCCCTGTACCAGCTGTTCCTGGAAAGGAACTCCATCTCCGAGATCCCCGAGAACTACTTCGACAATCTGGAGCACATCAACTCGATCCGCCTCACCTTCAACAAGCTCACCGACTCGGGGCTTCCCAAGACCATTTTCAACATCTCCACACTGCTTGAGCTCTCGCTGGGACACAACAAGCTGTCGCGGGTCCCCCTCTTCACCCCTCGTCTCGAGCATCTCCACCTCGACCACAACCACATCAAAGGTACGTCACCCAGTAGCAGCAACAGCAGCAGTTGGTGGATGGGAAAAAGGCAAGGAGGTGAGTGGAGATAATGATGCTGGCGATGCTGGTAAAGTTGGCAGTGCATGCGGTGGCGGTGCAGGAGCAGATGGCGGTGATACTGATGAATAAGCAGATGGTATTGACGGAAGCATTGCTCTGACCCGTGCTGTGCAGTGACCTGCGCTACGCGTTGTGACCAGTGTTGGGCGGTGGTGCCAAGTTCGTAAACATCTAAATCGGTCTCTAAGTCAAGTCAGCCTTAAATTTGTACCTACTGCATCGCGTAAACATCGCTACCAGTGAGACAAAGGCGGCCGGGCGACGTGCTGTCCACCCACCCCATCGCGTTCCGAGCCAGCCTTCCTCGGGGCTACTCGCTAACAGCACTTGACCCTCCAGTGTGTTAAGGCCACACGGCGGATCTTTACCTTTGTGCGGCGCGCAGCGTGGAACGTGTCTGAGGTGTGCGACCTGCGCAACCCGATCCCGGCGGTGGGGCCGGCGCGTCTGCGCTACCTCCGCCTCGACGACAACGAGCTGTACGCGCCCAGCACCACCGAAATCATCATCTGCTTCCCGCTGCTCCACGCGTTCATGATCTGACGAGGTGACCTCGTCGTGACCACCGCCACCATCGCAATCGTGACCCGTCACTATCACGAATAGTCATCGTCATCGGGTTCCTCGTGGAAAGCCATCGTCGTTATCACGAGATCATGATGATCATCACCATCATCGCGAATCACCATCATGCATCATGAGATCATCTCCACCATCAACACGACGTCGACATCATCGCATCGTCACCGTCACGGAGACCACTCCTTCCTCCTCAATGGCTCACAACGCCTCCGTACGAGTGGTTGATGTTCGAGGGTGAAAGTGCATTGCCTGCAGCATTTCACTCACACCGCTGCGAGGAGGAGGAGGAGCGGTCGATGTCCCCTCCTCTGGAGGGGGCGACTGGGGTCCCACTCTTCCACGCTGGCCGGAGGAGGGAGCACCCACGCTTCACCCCACCGCACGCTTATGCGTCCATGTCAAGGTGTGCAACAACGAGGCGTCCACTAACGCTCTTAACCATGGGGGGTAAACCAGGCAATTATAGGGGGGGGGGGTCAATCTGGGAGGAGGAGGGGCAAGAGGGGGGAGGGGGAGGGCCCAATGGTCTGCCGTTTGGCCGAGTGATGTTCGGGATACAGACAATTCCACACTCGTTCCACAATTGATAAGGTCTGTACACAAGCATGCTTATTTGACCTGGGCCCCGGGTTCACTCATACCACTCCTGGGCGCGTACCGCACACACGTGGTCTGACGCTTCAGGCAGTGCCCTCCTCCTTCACGGCACACGGATAGAAGGCCCGGAGAGCGAACATGGAGAGATGGGGAGAGATGAACAGTGCACGAGAAGGGCCACGATACTGCCACTAGTGCTCTTATCAATGATGGATCAACTCATGACGTTACTTGTAATCAATCTATTAAATCTGAAATCACTATTCAAGTCCCTTATTGCAACGTTCATTGGGATGAATCAGTGAATTTTAATCAGTGTTTGTGTAGGGGGAAGAGGGGGGAGGTCTCGCTGATGATTTCCTGCATCCCTAAGACTGCCTCCGGGTATCTCCACTGTATCAAATAGAGCCCCCCACCCTGGCTACTAGGCTTTACATTACAAATCAACTCGATCTCACGGTTAGAGCATTAACCCAGGCTGCAAGAATATGGATCAGCGCGCCGTGTGTTCCAATGGTAGTGCCGCCTCGTACTCACCATCCAAGGCAGCCCAGAGGCATTCTGGAAAATTCCTGGAGAGAAAATGCCCACAAAGCGTACAACGTTAGCACAACGTTCACCGTTCACAGAGTGAGGTCTGGGCCTATTGACACCGTCTGTGCTCAGAGAAGTCAGCGAGAGACCATCGATGGAACATCAGCACGAGGAGTCCTTGTCAACAATCTCCACCATTGTATTTACTCTCGCGATGATCAGTCATGATTGTAAATGATCTCAATCACCATCCTCGTTGTGGGCGGCGTGGTGGGCGCAGTGGGCAGCGCTGTCGCCTCACAGCAAGAAGCGCCAGGGTTCGCTTCTTGGCTCGGGTGTCTGTGTGGAGTTCGCGTGTTCTCTCCCCGTGTCCGCGTGGGTTTTCTCGGGATACTCCGGTTTCCTCCCACCGTCCAAAGACACGCCGCTGCCTAGGTTAATTGGCCTGCTGAATAAATTGCCTCAAAAAGTGTGCCCTACGACGTACTGGCGTCACATCCTGGGTATTCCCCCGCCTTTCACCCTCTGTCGTCAGCAGGGATAGGCTCCAGCCCCCCGCGACCCAGTACAGGATTAAGTTAGTATTGATAATGAATGAATATTTAATACAGTTTCTAGTTTCTATATTGCTTTAATTACTTATCACCGATTGATATGGAAACGTTTTAAGCTGTATAATATGAAATCGGGGTCACAAAACATCTGGACCACCCTGAAGATCAGCATAATCTCAATCTTCATGATCTCAGTAATCGTCAGACTGTCAATAACACCGTATGTCATTTTAGCGTGAAAACTAAACGAAGGACCATTGCCAGAAACGTTGCTTCTATATATTACCCCTAAAGTGCCGTACAGGCGCGGTGTTGCTATTGACACGGAACGCGTTGCGTCGTTGTCGTCTGTCCCAGTGCTCCAGTCAGGCTAGCAGCTGTTATAGCAGCTGCTACAACAGCTGTTGCAACTGCAGCAGCAGTAGCAGCTGTTGCAACTGCAGCAGCAGTAGCAGTCGTTGCAACTGCAGCAGCGATATCAAATCATGTTGCGGAATAACCGCCATCGGAATCGCAACAAGGTCATAACGACCACCTGTACTCATCATGATCGCTGTGTCTTCCTCCTCCTCCTCCACCGGGACCTGTCTCTCAAACCAAATCACCAGCCGCCAGGTTTTATCCACACTTGCCCTAGAGGCCTCCCCAATGGGTCGCCGCCTGTGACAGCTGTCTCACGGCGGTGTGTCCATGAGTGCGGCTCCTGCTCGGAGTCGAGATCATTTGGCCGCTCCGTCTCCGGCAAGCGCGTTCCCCTGCTCCCTGTGGCTGGCGTCGCCAGTCGGGACCTGAACCCGAACCACTACTTGTGACACGAGCCGCAGCCCGTGTTACCTCTCGGTGGAATTTATTTGAAACTCGTTTTTAAAAGTGTGTATGGCTCTAATGACGTCGGTTTGTCACGGCTCGATGTGTGACAATTGCTGTCCGTAGCTGCTCTTTCGGGATAGCCGTGTCGCGTGTGCCCTGTTTCCTTTGCGATGTTTTGCCTACCCACATTGGAGGCATCGACAGGCTTCTAAAGCCTGATGGACGGCTACGGAGAGTGATTGTACGTGTGTGCGGATTTCCTCCTCCTCCTCCTCCTCCTCAAGCGTGGTGACGTTTCCACGCCACCCGGGCGGGGGGGGGGGTTGGTGGAGACCCCCTGGCTCGCCCGTATAGTCTCCCCAAGCTCGCGTGTGCCCTATCGCACGGTCGCCGGTACTTTCGTGAGTCTAGTTTATGTCGATGCTATAGGTGCTTGATAATTTGTTTACTAAGTTTAGTACAGGGGTGGGGAACCCGGGGCTCACGGCCGCTCTTCCATCTCACATGGCCCACGGCTCCATCTGAACATGACCCGTGGCTCCACCTCGTATTGCCTGCGGCTCCATCTCACAAAAACCCGCAGCTACTTTAGGCCCCACCACTTTTTTCAATCCATATTTATCCATTACTGCAAGTCTCGTCCTTGCCGCACTAATCTAAAAGTAGGATGGTAAGATTTCCCACCTCGCCCCGTCGCCGTTTATGACATTCGTGCAACGCTCCGGTCAGATGTCGCTACCCGGGGCCTCGTCCACCCCGGGTTGTGCGCGCTGTCACACAGCTCCTGCTTGACCTTCGATGGTGCCGGTTGCTGGAGCCACGGCCTGTTCACATAACTACTCACTCAGATGTGGATAAAGCAGTTGTAGAAGAGGGTCCCCCCCCCCTCACCCCTGGTTTAGGGGACGACGAGGTGTCGGCGCGTTGGGTTGATGATGCCCTGGCCGTTCGCTCGTACGGTGCTTATTAAATAAAACGTATCGGAATCGGCGAGCCACGCTGTCTCCTACGCGCACGCGACGCCACGTGTCCACGTCACAATGCCACGTGTCACGTCACAATGCCACGTGTCCACGTCACAATGCCACGTGTCCACGTCACAATGCCACGTTGCCACGTCACAATGCCACGTGTCCAGGTCAGGAGGCATTGCGAGGAAACCCCAGGGAGATGGGGAGAGAAGGCATACATGCAGTTATCCGTCACCAACATTTACCAGAAACTGCATCTAATATATTATGATGGCATCAGCCAATTAGGTTTTTTGTTGCTGTGGGGGGAAATCATAGAACCGCGCAGAACAGGGGCGAGAACACACTCCACACAGGGAGGTGCCTAAAGTGAGAATTGAACCATCTCCGGCAGGACTTTCTTCCTGAGAGGAGATGCGGATATTACCACTGCACACACACCTTGCCACCGATAGAGACATTGGTATTCGTATTGCGTTTCGATATTTGTAAAGCTAATGGTAGAAATTCCACATTCCTACGCTGCGGGCGAGTCTCGGTTGAACCGCGGTTGAATTTCCCCACAAATTGGTATCCAGTTTATCGGCTGTCAGGGTATGGGCTGCGTTAACACCCCCCCCAACCGCTCCCTCAGGGAGCCCCCCACTCGGTTTGTACATTACACGAGGGGGGGGGGGCTGTGCTTGCGTGATAGTCTCAGCCCTTAAATGACTCTCTGGTGCAATGTGTATACAGCAGCACTCTAAAGACAGCAGAGGCCGGGCATGATGGCTGGCCACACCAGCACCTCCATAGGGGCTGCAAGTTAACAACCCTTGCCCCAACGTTAGAGGCTACACTGGGGAGGCGTTGTAGTTGTCAGGCTCTAGATGGTATCTTTGTTAACGGGGTGCTTTAGAATAAGGAGGCTTTGTAAACCTGCGCGGACCCATCTCAAGATGAACAATGCACACCTGTGAACCTGCAACCTTTCCCGCAAAGAGAAAGAGCCTCCAGTAAAGCCTCGGCAGACTGTAGATTCAAGTGTTTTATAGGCCAGCAAGGTATCAGAGGGGGTGGGTCGCTAGCACCACGTCCGGTCGCCTGCCTCCCCACTGGCGATGTTTACACACCGCACTCGGGACTCATTCGCGTCTGAGTCGACCAAGGGGATGACCAGCACCGGTTCGAAAAATCATCACTGGTATTGATGGCCATAAGTGGAATGGAACCCATCGTAGCACTTTGTAACCCTCGGGTGAAAAGGGCTCTAGAAGTGCCATTATTATCTTAACCAGCGTGGCGAAGTATGGTCAAACAATTCTATGATCGACAGAGCTTGAGGAGACCTTTATGCAATAACTGCTGGACAACTGAACACAGCAGCAGCAGAACACGTGACGCGATGTCGAGGTAGGGTGGCTGTGCAGCGGTCGTATCGGCGCGTACTTTATTATTATTATTTATCAGACGCCTTTACCCAGGGCGACTCACATCGTTAAAGAGGTATAGTGAGGAAACCATAGAGTGGCGAGGGGAAGGCAGCCATGCATTCAGTCGGCGCCAACATTTTCCACTGCGTTACATTACGATGTTACGGCCGATTAATTAATAAGCATTTTTTTTTGGATGTGGGAGGAGAAAGAAAAACCCGGAGAAAACCCACGCAGAACAGGGGGGAGAGAACACACAAACTCCACACAGAAAGGCACCCTAGGCAGGAATCCAACCGCAACCGGGTAAGACTTTCTTTGAGGTGCAGATGTTACCATAGCGCCACCCAGCTCCTCGGAGAAAGTCCTGCCGTTGTGGTTCAATTCCTGCTTTGGGAGTCGTTCTGCCTAGGTTTCCTCGGGGTTCACCGATTTCGTCCAAAATCAAATATTTACATATAAATTAATTGGCCAATACCATCAATATATAAAGGATGCAGTGTCTGGAAAATGTTGGCGCCAGAAACCCATCATCTCTCTGTAGTTTCCTATCTGTGCCTCATTACCTCCTTGACACCGAACAATTATGCACAGCGGTGCGTTACACATTAGCATTGTGCTTCAGGCGTTTTGAAATGATGACAGTGAAGAGACGCTTACCTCCTCGCTGAGCCTCAACACCTGTTTGTGGGAGGATGCAGACAGTCCCAACCTGATAATCAGGAGCACTGCTGCACGCAGTGGCAGATAACCAACGTCCTGGATGCGAGTACCCGTGCAGCCCGACTTTAATGGAGGAAGCTCAATGACCAGGGCCACGTGTAAAAACTCACAAGGCTGTGTTTATTATTACTGATGTCACTGCTGCTACAATATCATCGCTGTCATTCAAATAAATAAGCAACCGAAACACAGCAAGCACACACCGCCACCCTTCACGCACCATGGTCCCCCCCACACACACACACTCCCCGTCCAGTGGCACATCCGCGGAGCCACGTCCACACGGGTCAAGGAGACAAGGGATGGTTGTTTTCCGCTGCGGCCGCGAAGTTAAGCCGTAACCGGAGTGCGGTGGTGATACAATACTGCTCAACCGGTGCACCTCCAATCCGGCTGGCGGGTGGGGGCAAGGAGGGCCACGGAGCAGGGATCATGATGCGTCAATGCTCATCACGTCAGCGGCATGGCTCGCGTAGTAGAAAATGATCTGGACGCGGCTCGGCTCGTGGCGCGGGGGGGGGGNNNNGCCGGTCGCGGGGCAGTCCACCAACCCACGACGGGGGGAGGGTGGCAGGGCGAGGCGGTGGAGCGACGGCGGTCGGTAAGAAGCTGAGAAGAGAATGGCACCACTTTCACACGTCCGGACCTCCACGACTGCAATTGAAGTGGGATTTTGAACTCATCCCACCAACCGCACAGCCTGCTCTGGATTGATTTCACCACTAGGAAGGGGGGGGGGTCTCCGAGAGCCTGAAACCAGTCCAATGTTACTTGGGTTGAAGCAGTGCTGCTGAAATGATGGACTCACATTCGATAGAATGCGCAGCGCAGCACACGCAGTGCGGAATTCACAGCACAGAATGAACATCAGAGAACGGTAAGTGGGTGGGTGAGCAAGTGAAATAATGGTGAGTGGGGTGATTGGTAGTGAGAAGAAAGTGGGTGAGTGGCGAGGCAAGGTGAGTGAGTTTTTGTGACCTGCAGTGCGGTGGTGGTCGTGGATCAAACACTCCACACGTGAGGGGTCGCCGAGCGGAGGTCACGCGAAGGTCACGCGAACGCGACCAATGGCAATAGTGATAAATGAGGCCACGGAGGTGACTGAGCAAGTGAGTGGAGCCAATCGGTGATTACTGGATCGAGATCGATTGCTCACCTATTGTTCAGACAATGTCGATCATTCCCAGGAACGTCTCAACTCGTTCCACGTCTGTGAGAGTGCTGCGACGGGGGGGGGGGTGGCGCCCGACGGCCCCGTGTCATCCCAAAAGAGTAACTGTCGGCGAGGTTTTACGAATGCGGGCGCGACTCCGCCGACTGCCTCCGATGTTTCCAACGACGCCCTCGGGAATCTAAACCCCGCACCACGGGCCACAGACCACGCAGCTCACGATCAGACATGGTGGCCACAGGGCTCGAACCACAAACCTCGAGACGGATTACGAGTGCAGGTCATCCCTGGGTTACCGACGGATTCCAATCCCACGTTCCGTTCGGAATTCGATCGCTGCGCAAGTCGGAACACGGTACAGACTATGATGTTATAGCCGACTGTTTACAAAGCTGTAAGTCTCTCAATGCGTTCAGGATTTGAACATTGCTTGTACTGCTGTAGATATGTAGGTTATAAAACGTAAAGTCTGAACACAATACTTAACGTTACAGTGTATACTGCACGCAGCATACGTGATTGCTAGCAACTCATAGGAGTTCGTTCAACAATCAGACGTTCCTATGTTGCGGATGACCTGTACGACCGTCACGCACGTGGTCTCAGAAGACTTCCGATAGTGGCGGCTGGGTGCTTGTGGTGGACACTGTCATAGCGACTGTAAATGTGTGGGCGAGCGATAGAGCGACCCCTCCCCGTGCACCACGTGACTCAACACAGTAGGGTTGAGTCACGTGGTGCGGTGTAGCCCAGGCTAGGGGCACCCCTGTTGCAGCTGTCCCTGTGCCATTAGCCTATTGCCAGCAGAGGCGATGTTCTCAGTATGGTACCATTGCCAGTGGTGGTCATTACCACAAGCAGACGCCACCCGTGGTGGACAAGGCGGAACCGAAGCCAAACTAACCGACCCCCGGTCACGTCGTGCCAGAGGCTCCGTCCTGTTTGTTCGGGGCCCCAGGCGGGCCCGGCAGCGCCGTCGCTCCGCCGTCACTCCTCGGCCGGTGGCGGCCAGCGGAGAATCCCGCCGAGGGCTCCGCGCGAGCGCCAGGCTGCAGCGAGCACGGCGGCCAGCACGGCGGTGGCGGCGACGCGGGTGCGCGTGCGCAGGAGCGGCGTAAGGAACCCGGCGGCCGTGGAGACGAAGACGAGGAGGACGGCGACCAGGGCGAGGAGCACGTTGATGAGCTTCCCGAGCAGCGCACGCGCGTCCCCTGCACAGCCCTCCAGCCCCTCCAGCGCCACCACTTGCTGCTGCTGCAGCTCCAGCTTTGAGACGCGCGTCTGGCACGACTCGAGCGCCTCCTGCACTCGCCCCCCCCAGTGCACGGGCGGGTAAGCGGGCGGGTGAGAGGGTGGGTGAGCGGGTGGGTGAGCGGGTGGGCGAGTCGGCGGGCGAGCGGATGGGTGAGCGGGTACGTGAGGCTGTGTCCCGATCTTTTGAAAATGTGGGAACTTTCCATGATCCGAGCTGGTCAAACCCAGGATGGATTGTAGGTGGAACATCTATGCCAAATCGGCGTAGATGTTCCATCCAAAGTGTCCACGTGTCACAATTACAGAGAAGAAAGGGCATGACTGTGGCCGAGAAGACTCAAAGCTTTGTAGACAAAGTCCCATCGGTGAGCGATTTCAGTCGGCAGAACTGCGTTGGGTGGGTCATGTAACCTGCATGAGCACCTACCGCATGACCGAACAGCTTCGGATTGGCTGCACAGAGGGGGCAAAATTGGAGCAGCACAAGCTAGAGAAAAGATTGACCGATGTGGCAGCGGAAGATCTGCAGCTGAGCGGACTTGCTAAAGACTGGAATCAGTGGTTGCAAGATCGAGGACTTTGAAGGAGGCTCATGGAGGAGCTACAGGGTCGGTGAGTTGTTTGGGTGAGTGAGTGGTTAAGTCTGTGGGTGGTTAAGTGTGTGGGTGAGTGAGGGAGTGAGCTGGTGAGCGTGTGAGTGGGTGTGTGTTTGTGAGTGAGTTGGGTGAGCGGTGGCTCAGTGGTTAGCGTGCTGGGCTACAAACAAGGCGATCCAAAGTCGAATCCCGCTCACAGCCAACACCAGTGATGATTTTCTGAACTGGCCCTTGGCCTCCCCTAGGTCGACTCAGCCTCAAATGAGCACTTAGTCTAATGTGTAAATATTGCCACAAGGGAGACAAAGGCGGCCGGGCGTGGTATTGTTCACCCACCCCCTCGTGCCGTGTCGACCTTCATAGGTGCCAACTAACTGCACTTGACCCAACAGTTAGTTAAGGCTATATGGGGATATTTGTCTTTGTGTGAGTGAATACATAAGTGGGTGTCATGTGATTGAGTGTTTGTGGGTGAGTGAGTGTGTGAGTGGGTGTGATAGTGAGTGAATTGGTGGATGAGTGTGTGAGCGGGTGTTATGGTGAGTAAGTGGGTGGGTGAGTGAGTGGATGAGTGAATGGGTGTGATTGTGAACAAGTCGATAGGAGGATGGTTAAGTGAGTGGGTGAGCTGGTGAGTGAGTGAGTGAGTGGGTAGGTGAGTACGTAAGTGGGTGTGATGGTGAGTGAATTGGTGTGTGGATGGGTTTGTTCAGTGTGTGAGAGAGTATGTGAGTTGGTGTGATAGTGAATGAATGTGTGGGTGAGTGAGTGGGTGAGCTGGTGAGTGGATGAGTGGGTGAATAAGTGGGGAGTGGGTGTAAAGGTCAGTGGGTGGGTGAGTACGTGGCTTGGTGTGATGGTGAGTGGGTGGGTGGGTGGGTGAATAAGTGGGTGAGTGGGTGTGAAGGTCAGTGGGTAGGTGAGTACGTGGCTAGGTGTGATGGTGGGTGGGTGGGACGATGATTGAGTGGGTGAGTGGGTGAGATGGTCAGTGGATGAGTGTGGTGTGATGGCCAGTGGGCGAGTGGGTGGGTGACTGAGCAAGTTGTGGCGTCGGAGTGCGTCGCACGACCCACCTGTGTGTCGCGGGCCCTCTCGTATGCCTGGTAGGCCACCTTCTCCTCCATGCTGACCAGCTCCTGCCGCAGGTTCATCATCTCGTTCTGATGCAGCTCTGTGAGGTCACTCAGCTGCTCCTCCAGACGCTCAAACCTACACATGTTATAAGAACGACGTAATTAAAATCAAATAATAAAACTGACGAGCGGCGGCTCCCATTCGCGTGAGAGGTCGGTGACACGGAGCGGGCCACGTGGACGACCTGGCCTGCAGGCCGCGTTTCTGCCAGACAACGCTCGACGGCCATGCTGTTTCTCGCGAAACTGACGCGGGCCCTCCCCGGGTCATCGTGGGTGCTCCGTTCCAGAGCTCCGTTCCTAAGACGATTTGTTCGCAAGTCGGAGCACAGTACAGTATTTACTGTACTGTATACAAAGCAGTAATGCAATTGACTCTTTCCAGATTTGGACACAATTTATACTGTTATAGATATGTACAGTTTATAAAGCAGCGCGTTGTGACCCTCGGGTGAAGGGCACTCTATAAATGCAATTATTATTATAAAGCCTAACGATGGCACACAATTTTATAGTGTTATACAATATACTGCATTTTAAAGTATAACATACTGCACGCACTATGCTGTATTCTGCAATCAACAGTATGTTGTATGGGAGCTCGTGCGCGAGAGACGGCCCGCATTGCCTCTGATGTTCCTCGATTTGGTGGAAACCCGCACTGAGAGTCCGCGGTACGATGGGATCGAACGTGCGCAAGACCGTTACCCCGCGAGAGTGAGGAGTGATTCGCCACGGTCAATCCCGCAGTCTCGTCCGTCACCTGTCCCTCGATATGCCGTTACTATGAAGGCGCTTTTCAATTCTTGTGAGAACCTTTTCTTATGAATACCTCTGACGCTGAGGGCATATGGGAGATGTGCTATAAACTGTAATATTATTTGTAATAAGTCTCATCTCATCTCATTGTCTGAAACCGCTTAGTCCTATACAGGGTCACGGTGAGCACGGAGCCTATCCCGGCAGACACAGGGCGCAAGGCAAGGATATACCGACGATGGGACGCCAGTCCATCGCCGGACACTGCGGGGCAATTTAGCCTGCGAGCCAATTAACCTATGCAGCAGCATGGTTTTGGACTGTGGGAGGAAACCGGAGTGCCCGGCGAAAACCCACGCGGACACGGGGAGAGCATGCAAACTCCACACAGAAAGGCACCCGAGCCGAGAGATTCGAACCCGGGACCTTCTTGCTGTGAGGCGACAGCGCTAACCACTGGGCCACCGTGCCGCCTTGTAATTAGTAGAACAGGTTTATTTTTGCCACAAGTATGTATATTTTGCAACAAGTATGCATGTTTTTTGCAAACTAGACACAATGTGAAATGTGTCTATTATGGTGTTTTAAGATTTTAACACGTGTATAATTGCCAGCAATGGTAAAAAGCCTGTTCTACTTATTACATATGTACACTGGCAAAAAGTACCCATAGCTTAAACAGCTCCACCTGAGCTACTAAGCATTGATATTGCATTGTCCTGAGCTGACTGCCTTTTGGCATCATCTGGCTGACACTGACAATCAGGTTCAAAAGAAATCTATGTCTGGTGTAGGCCAATCAGTTTGAAGGACAATGCATATCTTATCAAAGCTTCCTGTTTGCAAATTTTGCCACAAGTATATGTGGCTTTTGCAAACTAGACACATTGTGAAATATGTCTATTATGGTGTTTTAAGATCTTAACACGTGCATAATTGCCAGCAATGGTAAAAACCTGTTCTACTTATTACATATGTACACTGGCAAAAAGTACTCATAGCTGTAATATTAGTATTACTGTATATTAGTCAATATGCCGGTCTATTGGATATTCCTCTTACATACTCTATCACCATCCTGTATCATGGGTAACTTCTATAAATATCTCTAGACAATCTGCACTAGAAGGCAAATCATCTACTGTATAAATAATCCGCAGTACAAGGCACTTTACACACTTTACACTGTAATTTTCATTTGGGCTACACAAACCTTAATAGTGAATTCCTTTAAAACTCTCATCTCATTGTCAGAACTGCTTAATCCTGTACAGGGTCACGGTGAGCTGGAGCCTATCCTGGCAGACACAGGGCGCAAGGCAGGGATATACCCACGATGGGACGCCAGGCAATCACCGGGCACTGAGGACAGTTTAGTCTGTGAGCCAATAAACCTATGCAGCAGCATGTTTTTTGGACTGTGGGAGGAAACCGGAGTGCCCGGCAAAAAAACAACCGGGCACGGGGAGAACATGTAAACTCCACACAGAAAGGCACTCGAGCCGAGATTCGCACCTGGGACCTTCTTGCTGTGAGGCGACAGCGCTACCCACTTGGCCACTGTGCCACCTTTTAAAACTCTAAAATTCAATAACTGCACAACACGGACTCATTATTATCTACACTACACTATAAACTACTATGCACGGTACACTACTCGACACAACACTACTCATTATCAGATGACCCAATGGGCATGGGGTAATCAGTGACCGAGCTCCCAGCAGACACCGGACAATCGGGATTCCCGAACAAAAAAGCTGCCGGATTACCGGACAGTTACAGTATGAGGAGTGGTGACGATGATTCTGAGTGGGACGGGAGCTGCGCGCGGCACCGGTAGCGCTCCTCGTGTAGGCTCTGCAACAGCACCGCGTACTCCTGCTGGTGCTGAGTCTTTACCGCCTCCAGGAGGTGGCCCAGCCGCACCTGCCCGCACACAAAAGATCCCCTTGAGAGACGGGATGTCGGGGCAAGCGCCGCCGCGGCGAGCGGCGCCTATTGTGAAGATCGGTTTGCCACGCGATGGGGTCGGTGGCCAGCACTGTGCCCCGCCGCCTTAGTCTCCCCTGTGCCAATAGTCACATGTAATATCAGGTATTCGTTTAAGGCTTAGTCCGCCTAGGGGAGGTCCAGGACCGGTTTAGATAATCGTCACTAGCGGCGGTAGTGCGCTAACCGCTGCACTACCTACCCGTATACAACCGGACACAAACACACATGGGTAGGCACATATCCAACGCGCTCAAATCAGGACGCACACTGCACAAGTACGCAGTCACCATCGCTGACGCACCTGAGCCTCGCGTATCTCTCTCAACTCTTCCACCACCGTCTCCAGGCCCCTCCGCTGAGCCTCCGACAGTCCGCCCATACCTCCACCACCGCTTCCGCCGCCGCGCGGGCTGCCCCCTCCACCGGTGCCCCCTCCGTGCAGCGGCGCCGCGCCGGCCGTCCCCGCCGGCGTCGGCGCCAGCCCCAGGCCGCTTTCCGCGCCGAGCGAGCCGGAGGTGGCGCTGGAACAATCGTCGTCACTGCCGGCGCCGCGGGGGGAGTGCGACGAGGACGCGGGGGCCGCCGCCACCGCCGCCGCCGTCGCCGCCGCGGAGCCGGGCGGCGCCGCGGGCCCCCCCGCCGGCGCCAGCATCGTGGTGGACGAGGACAGGCCCGGCGAGTCGTCCTCGGCGACCGAGTTGGCGGCAAACGTGGCGGAGGAGGGCGCGGTGGAGAGGTTGCTGGTACGCAGCGTGGGCAGGGAGTCGTCCAGAATGTTGTGCTGGGGGCGGGTGGCGTTCAGTGAGGTGGGGGTGATGGTGAGGGTGGCGGTTATCATCAATATAAAGGTTACCCTCGAGGCTAGCTGCCGTGCTTGCCGGGACCCTGCTTTTATCCTGGCTCCTCCACCGCATCTCCCTTCGCTCTCCCGTCGTCGCGTGGACGTCCATCCATCGTGAAGGTCTTCGTGGCCAATATTTTAATTGCGCTTCTGAGTTAAGCTACGTAGAAACGATCTGGTCAAATATGTGTCAAAAGACCTCTCCACCGCCCAACGCAGCCAAAAAAAACGAATGACTTTAATCAAGCTGATGTAAGTGGTAATGTAAGTGCGGCTGGGAAACATTACAAAGAATCAGATGATAATAAGAATAAACATCTTAACATCTGCTTTACCGGCGATGGACTGGCGTCCCGTCGTCGGGTGTATTCCTGCCTTGCGCCCTGTGTTTCCGGGATGGGCTCCGGCTCACCGTGACCCTATATAGGATTAAGCGGTTTCAGATAATGAGATGAGATGAGACATCTGCTTTATTACCATAAATGGTAAAACCTTTTCTCTTTTTCATCACCTAAATAACGGCAAAAATTCCCCATAGATAAGAAGCCACAGTGTAACATGCACCTCACATTGCAATCCCTACCTGCTATAGGACAGTGACGCCCATAGCTAAGTGAATAATGCAGATAATGATATAATATTTACATAATATTCACTGTTAACTCAGATATGTATGGACTGGCGTCCCATCGTGGGTGTATCCCTGCCTTGCGCCCTGTGTCTGCCGAGATAGGCTCTGGCTCACCACGACGCTGTATAGGATTAAGCGATTTCTGACAATGAGATGAGATGAAAGCAGATACATGAAAACGCAGTTGGCACACGAGAGATTCGCACTGGGTAATGTGTAGATGACCAGGAAGATAGGTGGACATTACAGGTAGATGAGTTTATACATGGCGGTGCATTGGTAACATCTCCCCTTCACAGAAAGTCCTGCCTGTTGGCGGTTCGATTAATAATTATAATAATTGCACTTCTGAGAGTGCTTTTCACCCGAGAGTCACAAAGCGCTGTACAGAGCTGTGGAAAGAATAGCATGTCTGCAACAACAACGACATAACAACAGCAAATCAGCAACAATAACGTTTTGTTTATGTTTGTTTTTTTTGTCACATACCTGAGCTGTGCAGAACTTTAGGCCTCAACGAGGATTGAACTTGCGACCCCTGGTTTACAAGACCGGTGCTCTAATTCCTGAGGTATGGAGCCATACAAGATCCCTGGAGGATGCAGGCATCGAACCTGCTATCTCTCGCATGTTAAGCAAGCGCTCTACCATCCGAGCTAATCCCCCAGATTCCCGCCTAAGGCACCACCTTTCTGTGTAGAGTTTGGGTGTTCTCTCTCTCTCTCTCTCCCCCGAGTTCTGCGTGGGTTTCCTCTGGGTTCTACGGTTTCCTTCCACATCTAAAAAAACAAACTCATTAACAAATCGGCCGATAACATTGTAATATAACCCGGTGTCTGGCAAATGTTGGCACTGGCTGAATGCATGGCTGCCTTCCCCTTACTGCTGTGGTTTCCTCACAACGCCTCTAAAATGATGTAAGTCACCCTGGACAAGGGCATCCGATAAATAATAATTAATAATAATATGGAAAATATGTTGGGTGGACAATCACAAGGGTGAACAATCACACAGGTGGAGAACCACACTGGTGTCCAATCATACGAGTAGACACGCACACGGGTGGACACACGGGTGGACAATCACACGGGTGGACAATCAAATGAATGGACACACAGGTGGACAATCACGCGGGTGCTCGTTTATCCACCTGCAGGTCGTGCAGGTTGTCAGCGCTGCCGAAGTGGTGTCGGAAGAACTTGCGCGGCCGGTGGACGACCGCTCCGGCGGCCGAATGGGAGAGGCCGAGGAGTCCTCCACGCACGGTGTCCACCATGCCCTCCCCGAACCCGCGCAGGGCCACCTTGCCCTGCCGGGGCGGAGCAGCCAGCCCGGCGGCCGAAGTTCCGGCCTGTGAACCGCCGCCACTGCCGCCGCTGCCGCCGCCGCTTCCGCCACCGCCACCACCGCTCTGCTCCATCTGCGAGGCGAGCGGCGCCGGTTACTTCGCTGCTCGCCGCGTGCTGCGTGGGGACAGCTGCCGCCGGGGAGGTTGGGGGGGGTCCCTAGGCCAGACCCAGGCAGGGGCCTGCAATCACCGCTCAAGTCCAGCACACACAACTCACTGGCTCACTTGAGCCACGCTGAGACAAAGGTGCTCACCGCATATGTACAGGGTGCGGCGTAAGTCGCTTTACCAAGAATAACAACATTTCCATCTGGCTGCACTGATTTTACACCAATAAACAAAATCCACTGGGTGCAGCAGCGAGATGCAACACGTGCATTGAAGGTGATGAAAGGCACTTTAACTAAGTTCTGTCATAACAATAAACGCTATTCCTCACAAAGTGATTTCATTGTTCTCGATAAAGTGAGTTACGCTGCACCTTATATGAGTACAGTCAGTCTCCAACTTACGAAGACGTGACTTACCAATGAGCCCCCATAAGACCCGACTAATTGCAGTATACAGGATACTGCATGCAGTAGTCTGTATAACATTAATACAGTGTTTAGGTTTTATAAACTCTTCATCTCGCTGCCAGTACAAATAACATCCGGATCCTGAAAGCATCGAATGCGTCATTGCTTCGTATACAGTACAGCGTGACATTAACACTGTGCTCCGACTCGTTAAAAAATGGACTTACGAACGGAACTCAGGGATGGAACCGTAACCCAGGGACTGCCTGTACTGCGCCGCCACTATTCCGTGCATGTCTCTCCTGCCCAGACGAGCCGCATTCAGGCAGCATTTCCGCTCACTGCCTGTATGCAGCCCTGCACAGCCAGTGGTGGAAATTACACATTCCTGTGGCAGAGGTGAAGTCTATCTATAGGACAACACTGTTGTTGTTGATCTTCCCCATCTCACAAAGTGGTGCTCATTTTATCGACCCATAGAGGGAGAGGAAGGGAGGAAGGGAGGGATGAAGGGTTGAGTCAAACCGCACCCTACCCCACCGTGGTTAACGAGGCTGTGGGGAATACCAACAGAGATGAGCGGACCGTGCCATCTCGCGCCTCTCAGCATCCACCCCGAGTTTGATCATAGGCCAATAACAATATAATATAGGATGCGGCACAAGTCGCTTTACCGAGAATAACTAGATGGAGATGACCTGCTGACGTTTCTGCCAGCTGTGAGCCGATCGCTCCACCACTGAGGCCCCATCAATACTGGCAGGGATCACCAGCACGGTGGTGCCATCCGCGACGGGGCCCACCGCACGCTCCTCCCCCTTGTCATAACAACGCTTGACGCAGCCTCCGAAGACTGGCAACATCCACGCGAGTCGATGCGATGAATGTTTGCTTGTGGGTTTGGCCAGGGTTTCCGTCACTATTGGGTTATAAATCCGCCGCCGCGCGGCCAAACCAAACACGCGCCGCGGCTCACCGTGCTGGCTACCGACACGCACGCTCAATAATAATTAGAATTTATAATGTGCCGCTGCGCACATTCGATCAAAGTCGAAGGTATTCGAAGGAACGAATGACTTAGACGCGCAGAGAGGAAACCACAAGGAGGCGGGGATGGGGAAGGCAGCCACGTGGTCAACCGGCACCAACCCACAAGAAACTGCATTCTATGTATTGATGGTATTGGCCAATTAACTGAGTGGGGTTTATTTTGTTGTGGGAAGAAACCATAAAATCCAGAGGAAAACCCACGCAAAATGGGGAAGAACACAACTCCGCATGGCATCGAACCAGAAACAGGATGCCAAGAATTCTTAATTCACTGTTATTTATGGACCGGCGTGCCACTGATACTTTTTTTAACATCAATATTAGTTCTTATTATATGTTGGCAATGTCATTAACAAATAAAATGGCAGATCTTACCGTTTAACGTGAACCTTGCCCCTACTTTTCCATGCTAATTTCTCCAACAGTGTAAAAAAGACGCGGTCAGTGGCAAGCATTGCGAGCTTTCCTGCCAATCCAGATAACCTGGTTCTGATAAACCTAACGCAATAAATAAACCAATTGAATAGTAAATATTTTTCCATTAAAGAGTTTTCATTGGGTAGCAGAATTTAGAGACTGAGCATGCAAGCATCGTTTTCATCGGGTACTTTTTTCAGCTTAGCGTTTCTTCGCCATTCATTAAGACTTCCATTACGCACGCCATGCATCTCTCGCGTCACTCACGGTACACGTGCCGTGCGGCGCCGACCCCCGCTTTATTTTCCCGGAGCGACGGAGGGAGCCCCGTGGGTGCCGGCGGCTCCGACTTACGTCGCGCAGGCGGCGGTGGTAGTGGTCGAGCTTGCGCTGCAGCTGTGCGATTGTGGTGGACGACTTTTGGTTCTTCTTCTCGAAGACGTGCTTGATGCGCGCGCCCTGCTGCCGGTCGGCGTTGTGCGACAGCTTCAAGTACTCGGCTACATTCTCGTCACGGGCCTCCTGCTCGATGCGCATCCGCTCCGTCACGCGTAGCACCTGCGGAGGCAGGGGGTGGCAGGGGCCGTCTTGGTGATTTTGGGGCCCCAGGCAAAATTCAATGACTGATTAAAAAGCATGGACGCATCCCAATGAATGATGCAATAATAGACATGAATTTCATTGGTTTAAACCGATAAACTTACTGATGTAAGCTTTTTATGGCTTGATGTGTGATGAGAAATGCTCCTTATAGCTGTTCTATCAGGATAGTCATGACGAGCGGTCCTCTTTTCTCCTTGGCAATGTTTCATCTCCCACGTTGGAGGCATCATCAGACTAACGGATGGTTGAGCGGCAAGTTATGTGTTTATATATCTGAAGTGCTGCACGCCTGTTTGTCTTGTGATGTCATGTCAGCAGCACAAAATAAAGCACCTCAATCAACTCGCTCTGTCATGCCACACTTGGTCACCGACTCTTGGAACACACACTCGCTCACTCTCATTCACTCACACATTCACTCTCACCCGCTCGCTCAGACCCTGGCTCACAAACGAATTCACTAATTCACTCGCTCACTCGCTCACTCACATGCTCACTCATGCCCTCGCTCGCACTCACACAGGTTCCCCCCACCTTCTGCTGCAGCTGTTCCAAGGCCACGGCTCTAGTCCTGTGGGGGTCCCCGGGAAGGCCCCCCAAATCCGCGCTCCCGTCGGTGCCCCCCGACATCACGCTCCCATCGGAGCCGGCGGAAAGGGGGGCCATGTCCATCCTCTCCACCTGGGGGGGGGGTGGGCAGGGGGGTTGGCAAGGTTCAGAACGCAAAGTGGCCAGCAACAAACAGCACCATCACGGCTGTGATTGACGCCGAGTGGAGACACGCGTGTGGCTTGGAGCGAGGTCCTCGCCGCAGGGGCTGATGGGACGAGCGAATAGCAGAGTGCAGCCATGCGACGGAGGTGGCTGGGTGATCCGAGTGCTGACGAGTAGACCGAGTGGCTGAGTGAGTGGGTGAGTGGCACCTATTAAGTCTGGCAACACACATGAGGGGGTGGGTAGCCATGTTTACACACCACACCACGTTAATTTGAAGCTCAGTCGGCCTAGGGGAAGGCCCAGGACTCGCTCTGAAAATCAGCAGTGGTGTTTGCCACGAGCAGGAACCAAACTTGGGTGGCAGGGTTCATAGTGCAGTGCCAACTGCTGTGCCACCGCTCACCGAGCTGACATGGCTTGAGGCTCAATCGGTGAGATTAACTAACAGCAGCGTGCGGCTGACCAGCGCACTGACGCAGGACAAAGACAAAGGTCCCCCATGTTGCCTTCTGCAGACTTATGGGCAAGTGCAGCGAGCCAGCCACTATAAAGGTTTACACAGTACACGTGGCGGTGGGTGGCTAGTACAACACTCAACCGTCGTCCTAGTGCTGATGTTAACACACCACGAACAAGTCATTTAAGGCTAAGTCAACCTAGGTTTGGTCAAAAATCAGTTAAAATATTTGTCAGTGCTATAGGTAGCAAGCGGGAATTAATCTCGGCTCACTGGGTTCGTGGCGCAGTGTTGCTAACCACTGTACCACTGCTCACCACAGCATAGCAGCCTCCCACTGTAATAATGTAGGTTTTCACGGCTCGATGCATGATGATTGCTCCGAAAAGCTGCTCTCTTGGGACAGTCCCGTCGATCGCTCCCTCTCTGTCCACCGCGACGTTTCTCCTCACACGTTAGAGGCATCCTTCGGCGCTCCTACTATTTATTATTGATCCGATCTGGCCCACGCCTAGTAGTCACTCCATCCCAGGTGCCTGCATCATGACCCACTTGGGCATTAAAGTAACCAAGTAGGATGATTTTATCCCGAGGGGCAACTGCAGCCAGCATCTGTGACAAGTTATAAAAGGCATCTGACTTATCAGCCTTGTGTGTATCTGTCCACTGATTCTCACCTTCAGTGGGGGCGTAAGCCATCACCACCACCACCACCATTCCTTGCCTCCTGTTTATGGGGAGATGAGCCAACATTAGCCTAAGACTCACAGCTTCCCACACCTTGCTGACCCCATGCACTCTTCATTATTTTGTTCAGAACAGCAACTCCCTGTTGTCAGGCACATTCCAAATCCGGGCAGTGTAACTGTCCATCTCTCATTGTGACTTCAGGCAGAACCAGTGCACTGGATCTCCTGTATTCCAGAGGTCCAGGCAGTACCGGTCCAGCTTCCAACAGAGCGATGGCATCCTCTCTGCCACATTGAGCTTTTACACCACATTCCACATGGCCATTCTCAGTGATTGTTTTTCCTTTTTCTGTAAGAAACCTGGCTTCTGGGTCGAGGGGTGGGGGGGGGGGTTCGATCTTCTGGCTCTGCCAGACAGGGGTTTGGCCAGGAAAAGTACATACACGACTGTTCTCCCCACGGCCTCCAGCACCAGAATAGTTCAATGTTTATCCCGTATTTTAAGTTAAGGTACAGATGGTTACCCACATCTCACACCCGTCCAGAGCGCCTGCCCGAGTGGCAGCTGTGGGTGCTGGGAAGAGAACAGCTTATGGGTTTCAGCTTTCCTGCCAACGGCATTGCTCACAGACACCACAGTGTTACCAAACGGCAACTGTTGCGGAGGTGGGGGTCATTTTTTCCATCCGTACACTCACAAGAAGAGCCCCTGTACAGACGTAACAGACTGTACGGTCAAGTGCTACTAGCGAGCACCTATAAAGGTCAGCACGACACACTAGGGGGTAGGTCGCCAGCACTACCCCCGGCCGCTTTTATCTTCCTAGTGGCGATGTTTACACACCGCACCAGTAACTCATTTAAGGCTGAGTCGACCTTGGGACGACCTCGGAGCGGACCATAAATACGTCACCGGTGTTGGCGGTGAGCAGAAATGGAACTTGGAGTTGCCATGTTTGTAGCCCAGCACGCTAACAACTCAGCTACCGCTTCCCATGCACACACTCACACACTTTTTCTGCGCACTCACACACACCCACACACACCCACACACACCCACGCACGCACGCACATCCACACTCATGCATTGCACAAAGACAAAGATCCCCCGTATAGCCTGAATAGAATGTAGGGTCAAGTGTCGTTAGTGAGAACCTATGAAGGTCGACACGGCACACAAGGAGGTGGGTGATCAGCTCTACGCGCGGCCGCCTTTGTCTCCCTAGTGGCAATGTTTACACACCGCACTAGGTACCCATTTGAGGGGGAGTCGACCTGGGGGAGGCCTAAGACCGGTGCAGAAAATCGTCACTGGTGTTGGCCATGAGTACGATTCGAACTCGGGTAACCGGGTTTGTAGCCCTGCGCGCCAACCGCTGGGCCACCGCTCCCCCCACATGCATTGCACACATCCACACACACCCACGCACGCACGCACGCCCACGCACGCACGCACGTCCACGCTCTCCTCGTTTCCGAGTGAGCGCCGTAATTAACGAACGCAGCAGCAGCAGCAGGAGAATGCGACTGGCGTTCCCATGGCTGCGCTCACCTGCGGCGCGTCTCGCTTAGCGGGGCTGTAACCTCACCCCGCAGCATTAATACTGCATGGGAGCCTAGCTCCGTGCACCACACACGCGCGTGGTGCACGCGCGGTGCGCGCGCGGGACACGCGCGCCAACCCACGCACGCACGCGTGCGAGAGCCCACCCACACACGTGCAATTGTTTGTCCACACACGCACCTCCACTCACCAACAACAATCGCTCACAACGGCTCTTGTGCCAGACGAGGTGAAATTTGATGCCACATGAAGTGTCAAAGCCTCACTGATAGGAGCCTTCCGCTACGGAGGCTATGCAACAAAGCAAGGTGCCAAGGGCTGACTGGTGCTCTGTTCATTGATGGGGGGCGAGTGCCTCCTCTACTTACCATCAGCCTCCTCCACTGAGGTCGATCTAGACACTGTTTATTCCAGTCATTGGTAATTCCAATAAGCTCGGGTTCTTTCTGGTTGACATCAGTCCATATCGCCTCTCCAGACCATCCGGCACCTGTTGAGCCCAATCTATCAACTCAAACAGATGTTGCTTGGCCATGTGGTGACCGGGAGTGCGGGCTACATGACCCAGCCAACGTAGCCAACGCACGTGCCTTCACAACCTCCCAGACCAACACACTCACACACCTCCACTCAACCCGCACACCAACAACACACTCACACACCTGCACTCACTCTCCAAACATGATCACAACGATACTCACCCCGCACACACCTCTGTCAAAATCCCCTGCACAGCTTTGACAGACTTGGAAAAGGCTGTTAACGAGCAGTACCTACAAAGCGTTTTTTTTTCATTATAATTCATAAGGCAAGCAGTCTTCAGTGTCCTGAACCTGAGTGCTGCCTCTGATACCGTTGATCATCAGATCTTATTTGGGCGACAGGAGGGTATAGGGGTCTCTGGTAGTGTCCTGCATTGGCTGAGCTCCTCCCTGTCCGACCGGAAGCAGTTCGTCAGCCTCAGAGGACGAAACTTAAGAGATTCAACCTGTTTTGTCTGAAGTTCCTCAGGCTTCAGTTCTCGGCCCACTGCTCTTAAGCATCTACTTACCATCTCTTTTCATATCCTGCGCAGCCTCAATCTCAGCTACCATTGCTTTGCCGATGACATCCAAATGTATAACCATGCAAAGTCATCCATCAATGCACCTGGTCTTTGCATGTCGTCCTCACTGCCAACTGTGAAGGCCTGGCTCAAATCAATTTCCTAAAGCTAAATGATGACAAAACAACAGTTTTACTTGTCATAACCCCGCACCAATTGTCCAAGGTTGAACCTATCCAAATGATGCTTGACGACCAAACCATTTAAGTTGCGAAGGCAGTCCAGAGTCTAGGTGTGATTCTTGATTGCTCACTCACCTTCGAGACACACATCAACAATGTGACGAAGGTAGCCTATTTCCATCTCAGAATTATAGCCAGCCTGCACAACATCTTGTCACCCACTGATGCTGACAAGCAAATACACATCTTCATCTCCTCACGAATCGATTACTGCAATACGCTGCTCCCTGGCACCCCTGCCTACCTGATCAATCGTCTCCAACGTGTGCAGAATGCGGCTGCTAGAGTCATCACTCGCACGCCCATCCACGATCAGATATCCCCAGTACTGATGTCTCTCCATTGGTTACCTGTTAAATACAGGTTTGAAATCAAGATCCTCCTTCTCATCTACAAGGCTCTCACTGGCGCTGCTCCGACATACATCCGTGACCTACTTCAGGCACCCTCCTCAACAAGACAACTTCGATCCTCCAATACGGGCTTGCTGCATGTGTCCAGGTCGCACCTCCATTCGATGGGTCACAGAGCCTTCTCGAGCGCTGTTCCCAGATTCTGGAATGCCCTTCCATTGGAGATTCGATCAGCTAAGTCCCTGGGCATCTTCAAATCTCGTCTCAAAACTCACTTGTTCCGTAAGGCTTTCAAGTCCTCTGGCTGGGATTGTTGATGCGGCTCAGTGTTGTTGTGCTGGGATGATGGCTCTCCTCCGACCTGCGCCTGCTCGGGAACATTTATTTCTTACTTGTTTTTGATATATATTTTTATCGCTTATTTTATGTCCTTCTATAATTTATTGCTACTATTTGACTTTCAGTTGAACTGTCCTGATGTTGTTGACATGCTATTCTCTCTGCAGCTTGTATTTGTAAAAAAAAATTCCAAAAAAAGTTATTGTTGCTGATTTGCGGTTCTTATCTCGTTGTTGACACGCCGTTCTCTCCACAGCTCTGTGCAGCGCTTTGTGACCCTCGGGTAAAAAGCGCTCTATAAATGCAATTATTATTATTTTCATTAAATTCGTTTGAAGACAGAACGTCTCGGAGGCACAGTGAGGAACCCGCAGAGAGGAACAAGGTAAGCCTCTTGCTTAGCTGGCACCAACATCTGCCAAACACTGTGTTCTATATAATATGCTGTTATGGACCAATTGATTCATTTAGTTGTGAAAGAAAACTAAAAAACCCAGAGGAATCTTAAGGCAGAACGGGAAGAACACACAAACACAGAAAGGTTCCCCGAGGCTGGAATCGAACTGCCTGGGGCAGGAACTTCTTTCTGTGAAGCACGGCTGTCGCCACCGTTCAACCACACTACCGCAGAAGTTGGCCAAACATCCTGCACTAGTAGTGGCAACCGTCCCAAGAACTTGTGTGCGGTTTCCCTCGCGCCTCGAGTGGGGAAAGCACGGGCAGGGCCACTACCTCGATGGGGAGCGGGCACGACAGGGCGAGCGGCACAGCGAGCATGACGATGCGAGCTCAGACCCTGTCTGCGGGGAGCGACTTGGTTTATTATGCAGGAGTCAGATGGCTCAAGGCATCGCGAGTGGAGAGACCACTGCTGCTGCTGCGGTGCAGTGGTAACATCGTGCCTCGGGCGCCTTTCTGTGTGGCGTCTGTGCCTTCTCCCCCCGTTCTGCGTGGCTTTCCTCCGAGTTCTCCAGTTTCCTCCCAAAACTAAAAAAAAAATTCATTAACTGCCCGATAACATCATCATATATATGACGCAGTGTCCGACAAATGTTGGTGCCAGCTAACTGCGTAGCAGCCTTCCCCCTCCCTGCCTCTCTGCGGCTTCCTTGCCCTGCCTCCCAGTTGTACCCTCTCTTCCACGCTGAATAAATACGCGCGGCGCATTATAAACTGTGGTTTAAATTATTATAATTATTATAATTACCTCCTCTGCGATGACGCCCCGGGAGCTCTCGTGGTGGACCATGCCGGCCGGCGCGCGAGCGTAAGGGTCGTGGCTTTGTTGGGACCACGCGAAGCAGGCGAGCGAGCAAGTGTGTGAGCGAACTGGCAAGGCAGTAGGCACCCTGTTCCCTTGGTTCGCTGCCCGCGTCTAAATTTACCCGCTGCTGGCCGACGGTGGCCTAGGGCAACTCGGGGTCTCACCACGCTCCTCGCTCTCACTGCCCTGGGCAGCGGCGAGGAATCGCTGCCCCCTCGTGGCTGCGGAGGTGGAGGAGGCTCAGGTAACCAGCGCGAAAGCCACGGGAGAACACATTCCATATGATTCTACGGTGAAAATCAATATTGTGAGCACCAGCCTTGGCATACCGCGCACCGATGCACCACTCATCCACCCGGTAACTTGCTTATTCGCTCACTTACTCAATCACTCTCACTCACCAGCTCACTCATTCACCCACTCAACAACCACCAATCGTAACTAAGTGGTGGTGACGTCACCATGGCGTTTTGTGCCAGGTTTAGGTGCAAATTGACTCCACGTAAAGTGTTAAAGACTTGGTGATAGAAGGTCACCAGGTGCCATGGGCTGACCGATTGAGATGACTGACTGGTAGATGCACCACCTCGCCACGTTTTATTCACCCAGTGCTCAGCTCATTGTTCTAAGCTTTGCTCCTCCACCTTCTGCTACTGTGGGAGGCAAGTACCTCTAAATGTCCTGAGATGACATATACACCACTTCCTCTCTCACCCACCCCTCCCTCCCACTTGCTTCATCACCCATCCAAGCAGCCACTTACTCACTCACCCACCCACCCAGCTACTCACCCACCCACCTTTTCTGCATCTTCGCCAGAGGAACCGCCCGCCCCGTCCGGCCCCGCGAGCGCCCCCAAAGCGTCGTGCGTTCCCGCGGCGCGTGGCACCTGGGGGCTCACTCCGGGAGATGGGCCCTCGGAGCGTCCGCCCCCGGGACCCCCGCTCCCCCCGGCCCCCACCCCGGCTCCTGGCGCGCTCAGTGACGAGAGAACCGGAGCGGCGGCGGCGGCCGCCGACGAGGAGGAGGAGGCCATGGCGGCAGCGTTCGTTAGCAGCGCCGACGAGGACGAGAGCGACGAGCCGGAGCCGCCAGATCGCGAGGCCGAGCGCCGGCCCAGGCCCGATGGCCGAGAGCGGATCTGCTGCAGCACCTGGTTGGAGGGGGTACGGGAGACATAGGTGACCAGGGAGGGGAGTTCCACTCAGAGACTTACAATGTTTGCCTTGGATTTTCAAACCTACTCATCAGACACTGCATCCTATTTATAATGATATTATCCACCAATTAATGTCTCATCTCATCTCATTATCTGAAACCGCTTAGTCCTATACAGGGTCATGGTGAAGCCGGAGCCTATCCCGGCAGACACAGGGCGCAAGGCAAGGATATACCGACGATGGGATGCCAGTCCATCGCCGGGCACCAATTAATGTAAGATTGTTTTTAAGTTGTGGGAAGGAATTGGAGAACCCGGAGGAAACCCACACAAAACAGGGAGAGGACACATAAACCGCACATAAAAAGGTGCCCGAGACAGGAAGTAAACTGCCTCGGATAGGGACCGTCTTGTCTGTGAGCTGGTGCCGATGTTACCACTGCATCGCCATTGCGCCACTCAATATTATTGTTGTAATCTTGCTGTATGCCTCCGTCTCAGGCTGTGTGAACGTACCGTGGGGCAGCCCTGCAGTACGAGCCACATGCCTCCAAGGATTCTGACTGCCGTTCCCCACGGACGTAGACTTTTACTGATATCACGGCCGCTCGGACCAGCGCTCACCCTAGCGGTCAGGAAAGCAAGGGATTCACTGAGTGTGGATGCGAGCATACACGGACCGCACGCCTACCCAACCACTAAGCTGACCACCCAGCCGCCCACCCGCCCACTCAACCACCTTACCCACGCAACCGTCCGACTGCCTGCCCGCCTGCCCGCTCGCCCACAAACGTCAGCTCATCCACTCACGCGCTCGCCCGCCCCGATCCCCGCTCGCCCGTTCGCCAGCCCATCCGCTCGCCACTGTCCTCACCCACCGGCCAGCACCCGCTGCTCGGCCGTCCGCCCGCCCGCTCTCTCCTCACCTTGTTGAAGGCGCTGGGCCGAGCGGGCAGCTCCCGCAGCGACACGGCGTACGACACGCGGTGCAGCTCGGGCGAGCGCTCCCGCTCCGCGTGGCTCGGCGCCGCCACGTCCAGCGAACTGCCGCCGGTTCTGCGCCGGTGACTCTGGAAGAGTTGCTTGAGACCGTGGCCGAACGGCGTGCCGTGGGATGAGGAGGAGGGCTCCCCGCCGTGCGCCGGGCTGGACCGGCGCGAGGTGGCCGAGCGGGCCGGGCTGGGCGAAGGGGTGGTGCCCCTGTCGGGTGCCTCACCGTCGCGGCCCTCTGGCAGGTTCATCGAGCTATCTCCCAACGACTTGAGGCGCTTCATGTTTGGGGCGCGCGGAGAAGAGATCGCTCCTGGAAACAGCATCACCATCATCATCAACAGCAGCGTCAACAACAGCAGCTGTGGGAGCAGCTGCGCTAGCAGCAGTGCCGGACTAACGGCATTTTGAAGGGTCAAGGCTCGCTGTTGTAATGAGGTTACGGGACAGACCCCGGTGCCATGGATTAACATCGTTTACCATCATCACCATCATCACTGTCACCTTTACACATCATCGTGTCACGATGCGCCATATCACTGTTGTGATTGCTACCACAAGCACCATAATCAGAACACCATCACCACCATCCTATTACATCACCAACACTGCAACACCATCACCCCATTATCAATACCATCACTGATGATTGCTTCGAAAAGCTGCTCTCTCGGGACAGCCGCGTCGATGGCTCTCTCTCCTCTCCTCGCGACGTTTCGCCTCACACGTTGGAGGCATC
>JAZEWT010000003.1:4403915-4417570 GCA_036362905.1 Mordacia mordax
GAATCTTTTAATGTCATCTCCGAATCACTACGAGCGCCCCTGCACGTAACGATGTGGTCACATAATCGATCGTGCATCCCTCCACCACCCGACAAGGCCAAAAGATTGAAATTGGTACGTGGGTGGCGTGGTGGGGCAGTGGGTGGCCCAGTGGGTAGCGCTGTCGCCTCACAGCAAGATGGTTTCGGATTCGCTCCCGGCTTGGGTGCCTTTCCATGTGGAGTTTGCGTGTTCTCTCTCTCACCCACTCACCAAGTCACTTACCCAGTCACCCACTCAGTTAACCAATGTCCCGGGTCACCAAGTCACTCACACACACGGTTACTCAGTTAATCACCGAGTTTCTCTTCCAGTCACTCTCTCCTCCACTCACCAAGTCACTTATCCGATTATTTAGGAAGACACCGAGACACAGCGTGTTCTCTCTCTCTTCCTGCGCCAGCGCGGATTTTCGCCAGGTACTCTGGTTTCTTCCCACCATCCAAAGACACGCTGTTGCCAAGGTTAATTGGCCTGCTGAGTAAATTGCCTCAAAAAGTGTGCCTTGCGATATACTGGCAAAAAAAAAGTCATTGGGGCTGATTTTCCGTTCTAATGTTTTTGACGTTCCCTTCTCTCCGCAGCTCTGTGCAGCGCTTTGTGACCCTCAGGTGAAAAGAGCTTTATAAATGCAATTCTTATTATAATTATCCTGGGTATTCCATCTGCGCCCTCTGTCGGCCGGGATAGACGCCGGACCCCCCACGGCCCTGGACAGCATTAAGCGGGTATTGATAATGAATGAACGCGGCGTACGCGCGTGTGACGTGCCCGTGAAGAAAGGCCAGGAGGCCATGCAATGTGGCCCAGAACCACGACAGGCGGCGGGGGGGGGGGAACGGGGCTAACCCCCCCCCCGCCCCGCGCTCCGCCCCCTCTTTATCGGTGTTTGCTCGGCTACGTGAAACTGGTGGTGCTGTGGACTGGGGGTCACGTGGGGGGTGTGGGGGGTCAAGGTGAAGGTCCTTCATGATTGTGAGCAGAGAGTCCGGGACATCGAATGCACGAACAATAACCCAAGGCCCCGCCAATCACACACGGATACACACAAAACAGCTGCCGTTCACCACTGACAGTGATGTCCACACGGCGCCTGTGCCAGGCCAGGTGCACTTTGAGGCCAAGCGAAGTGTTAAATGTCCACCGGCAGGTCAAAAGTTATACACAGATGCCATGGGTTGATTGACTGAGATGACTGTCATGTATTCCCGACTGTGCCAGCTCACTGAGTTTTAGCTGCCCTGCGCCCTGCTCGCGGTTGTGAGCGTCGCTCCTCCATCCTCTGTTGTTTTTTGAGGGGGATTGCCTCCCAGTTATCCAGTAGCCTCTTTCACGAACCTGCACAGACACTGCTGATACCAGTAATCTGCAAGTTCAATCAGCTTCACATTCTGCACCACAGCAGCCCGTGCTGCGCACGTTAAGCCCCCTCTATTCGCAAAACAGAAGTTACTGGGGCATCCGGTGGCTCGGAATGCGGGTTCCATGACCCAGTCAGCAGAGCCTCGCCTGCGGAGAAGCTCACTGATAGGAAAGTGTTCTGATCTTTTTTTAAGATGCTGTGCGCGCCTCGCACAAATCACCCTGGTCAAACCCATGATTGATCGTAGGCAGGCCAGCCGGAAAGTTTCAAGCCAGCATAGATGTTCTTTGAGAGGGGTCCACGTTGCAGTCATACAGAAATGAGGGCATCGCTGTTGCCGAAAAGAACAAGAGGTTCATCTTGAGCGACACGGCAGTTAGTTTCCACACAGGCTTAACCAGCTGATGAAAGGATAATGCCGCTCGATGTATTCGACAAACCGGTGTTCGCCACTAAGTGGTGGTGATGTCACCACTGCGTTTGTGCCAGGTCACTTACATCCCGAGGCCATGTGAAATGAATATCATAGGCTCGCTGCTGGCTGGAGGTCATGGGACAGACGCAGATACCATTGGCTCAATGATTGGCAGACGCACCACCTACAAATGAAAAGATACCCAGTACAGCGTTAACAGACTGTAGGGTCAAGTGCTGTTAGGGAGCACCTATGAACGCCGGCACGACGCCCATCCGCTTTTGTCTCATTTATGCCAATATTTACCACTCCGCCCAATACTCATTTGAGGGTGAGTTGATCGAGAAGGGGCCCAGCACCGGTTTAGATAATCGTCAATGGTTATGGCCTTGAGCAGGAATCGAATTTGAGGTGCCGAGTTCAGAGAACAGCGCGATCACCACTGCACCACCGCTCCCCTGACACGCTTCAACAGCGCTGCTGGTGGCAAACCAAGGTGTTTGCAGCTCCGAGAGCGTGACGTCACATCAATCAAACCTACGGATTGGTAAAATCTCTTCTCGATAAGTTTCCCACATTGGGCCGCGCATTTTCCTCTCAGTCAATATAGATCTGGACTGGATGAGCAGAGGCCGCCGTAAGGGCCAGTGATTATAATAGCAGCTTCCAAATCGCATGAAGTTAAATTCGCACCTGGTAAATGATTGATCCAGGTCGACAGTCGTCTCCTCTGGTCTCATCTTGTCTTGTCGACCTTGATCACATAGTCGTGCAGTAAATAGCACTACTGCCTCACAGCAAGAAGGTACTGGGTTCGATGTTCAGCTCATGTACCTTTCTGTGTGGAGTTTTCACGTTCTCCTCGTGTCCAAGGACACGTTGCCTATTTTAATTGTCCCAATTCACTTGCCCCCAGTGCCCTGTGATATAACTTGCGCACTCCTCTCTGCGAGACAACTGTTCAAAATAATGACACAGCTCAACGGTTCCTTCAAGCTTACAGAAAAAAAAAACTGACTGACAGACGATGCACAGGCTCGCTCTTTTTCCCATTGTGTTTCCCAGGGTTTGCAAATCAGGTGATGGATGCGGTCATTCACTGCCAACGTCTGTGGTAATGCGGACGTTAAATATGGAGGGAGGCTGTGACGTCATTTGTAAGAACTGGCCATTGTGTGTACAGGTGTCATTGACCAGCGTTTTGCTTGGATAGAACTGTTGATGCTGCTCACTGTCGTTGTGCTTGGATGATGGCTCGCCATTGACCTGTGCCTACTTAGGAACACTTATTCCTGCCTTCATTTGTTTAACAATAACTTGCTTCTCTTATTTTATGTCCTTCTCTGATTTATAGCCATTATTTAACTTTTAATTTATCTGCTCTGATGATGTTGTTGTTGACATGTCTTTTTCTTCACAGCTTAGACTTGTATATATATAAAAAAACCATTTATTTTAATTGTTGCTATGCGGTTCATATATTGTTGTTGTTGACATGCCGTTCTCTCCACAGCTCTATGCAGCGCTGTGTGACAATCGGGTGAAAGGCGCTGCAGAAGTGAAATTATTTTTATTTGAAAGGATCATTAAAACAGTGCCCAGGTACAGAAACGTCTCCACTCTCTCCACAACTGTCGCATCACTCATGGGGAGCTGAGGGGGTGGAGTGCTTCATGACACAGGATATCCAAGCAGGAGCTTAGTGTTGATGGGGCTGATGGTAAGTCCCCATCTCTTCGTGGCACCTTCCAGGTTCAGCAACAGATTCTGCAACTACCCCTCAGAGTGATCATCCACCGCCAGATCATCAGCAAACGTAACATTGAAGGGTTGCATATACGCCTTGCGTGGGATGTGATTACAAAGTTAAATGTTTTTCATGCCACTGCTGCACAGTTGCTTTTTGTTTGTTTAGTATTATTTTATTGTGCTATACAACCTTGAGTGCTACTGCTGTTTACTTCATTATTATGGTTGGCGTTTCAGTTTTATACAAGTTGGTGTTGTGAGTTGGTTGAAGTGTGTAATCTTAAGTGTTACTAACTTTAATTCGAAGGCTTTCGTGACCAATATTTTGAGTCAGGCCACGTAAAAAATGTTTGTCGTAAATCCTCCACCACCTGACAACAGCCAATCAGCAAAGTATGTCAACGTTGACGAAACATGCCAATTCTTCACTATCTCAGCACATCAGTGTGTTGAAGAACAAACTCACAGCATTTATAAATGCTTCAGAAGCAAACCCGCCTCAAGTAGGTACGGGTTGCCTGATGATGCTGGAGTTATCAGCAAAGCGTTGCATTTCATTTATAAATGCTGTGAGATCGCCTGACAATGCGATGTTGAATAATCCTTGCCACGACCTTTCTCGGCAAGGACAAAGACACAAACACCCTCATTCACACACAGACCTGCGTGTTTCACAGGGGTCAGACAATCGATGTTTATTCCATGAAAGATTTGATTGTTATATCTTATCAACGATTTGCAGGATTCATCTGGTGTGTCGAATTGGCTCCTCGCTGTCGAATCACCACCTGCGCCCCAATCTCGAGTTTGATAGCACGCACGTGGTGGTTAAGCCGCACGAACCGGGTGCACCCACGTGGGGGCACTGCCACGTGGATAAGCGTAACGCGCAGGCCTCCTCCACCCTGCCCATGCGGCTGAAAACGGCGTGGTGCCGAACGGCAAGCGGTACAAGCCGACAAACACATGTGGTCATGCGGTCATGGGGTTAATGACGATGCTGATGTTAATTATGATGATAATCAGGGGCAGTCTTGGTGATTCTGGGCCCCCAGTCAAAATTAAATCATTAAGAAGCACCGAATCCCCACTAATGAATGTTGCAATAATGGACTTCCAATATTTATCTTAGATTTAATAGATTTATTTTAACAAAACGCCAAGTAGTAAACAAGCATGCCTGTACGCGTGCCTAATAAAATTGTGAAACTATAGTCTGTGTTTCGAATGTCGCGCGGCCAAACTGCTGGCCATCACTTGCCGGAGTTGCCCCGAGGTTCATACCGCTTGTGATGATGATAGTGCTGGTGATGATGGCGTCGATGATGATATTATGTTAGTAAAATCATGTTTAGATATTTATAGTGTAATTTGTGTACGAGGAGAATGTTAGTCTATGTGTCCCTATGCGAAAATATATGTCTCTGTGTCAGTCTATGGGTCTCTGTGTGAGTCTGTGGGTCTATGTGGGAGTCTATGGGCCTCTGTGAGAGTGTAATGGGTCTGTGTAAGTGTGTGGGTCTCTGTGTAGTCTCTGTGTCTCTTTGCGAGTCTTTGAGATCACAGTCTAACCACTGTGGTTGGGGAGTAGCCGAAACCCGGAGTGGAGTCCAGACTCCCGATAGTGCCGGGTCGGCACCCCTAACCTCTGAGCCGCCCGGTCACTCACGTTATCAAACACCCAACTTTCATTGAATATTATCTACCACATGTTTGCTCTGCAGAAGGTCCACTGCCTGAAACGTCGGACTATCACACGGTCTCCCTGTCACAGCACGCGCTATGAGCACTGTGGATCCGCGCTCCGTGCTGAACCCATGTTGCTTTTGTTCAACATCCCAAGCGGCCGATCCCTCCGGCTTGGTAGAGGCTCGTGGTTCGGTCCCCGCGGGCGGCCCTGGTTAACGTCGTGGTGCACGTTAACCGTGACATCGCTGCGCCGCCTTCCGCTTTGCTCGTGATGGACGTTAAAGACCACGTGGGGTCGTGTGCAGTGTTGGGCTGACTCGGCACACGTCTTGATTGAGATGACGCTTAGCAGCGATCACCCACCCCACTACTGACAGAACGTGATGAGCCACCTGCCGCCACACAGGGGGCAGCTGCTCCTGGGGGCACCCCCGGTGTAACGTATTGAGCGCCCAAACAAGCAGCTCCATCGCTAATCATCAGGTCTTTCAGCACCCCCTACCCCTATCCACCTCCCACTCTCCTCCCCTACCTCATCCATCCCCACCCCCCCCGTGTTTCCTACTCCTAAACGCACACTCCAACTTCCTCCTCTTCCCTCTGTCCCCCTCCCCCCTCCTCCCGCCACATCCCTCCTCGCCCTCTCCCCCTGCCCCCCCCCCCTCACGGGTGGCTGAAGAGCTCGGGGCGGAGGTAGTCGTGGAGGCTGCCGTCGATGAATCCGCGGCCGCCGTTGTGCACGAACCAGCAGGGCACCTCGTCCCCGCGCGGCCCCTCCTCCTCGCGCTGATCCCTCTGGACGCCGCTGTGACGCGCACACAGGTGCATCCCCCCTCCCCGTGTTACCCCCCCCCCTTCGACGGGCAGCGGGAGAGGGTGGGGGGCAGCGGCTCTCAATCTCAGCAGAGATCGGCGTGGTGTGAGGTCAGCACTGCGTGCGTGGTGTGAGGTCAGCACTGCGTGCGTGGTGTGAGGTCAGCACTGCGTGCGTGGTGTGAGGTCAGCATTGCGTGCGTGGTGTGGCGCTCGACACCCACCCCCTCGCGTGCCGGCCGTCACAGGTACCCCTCGCTATCAGCACCTGCATATTCACCTCCTGTTAATGGCTACACGGGGCATCTGTGTAACTCTGAAATATACATGTCAGATGTCATGTGACCCAAATGGAATTGACCTCTAACATTCTTGTTTCTTTCTTTGCTTAAAGCTTTGCCGGGGATATTTGTTGCATCTGGGGAGCGGTGGTGTAGCGGTTTGCGCACTGGTGAGGATTTCACTAACCGGTCCTGGGGCTTTCCTAGGTTCGACTCAAATGGGAACCTGGTGCGATGATTAAACATCGCCACTAGGGAGACAAAGACGGCCGGGCATAGTGCTGGCCACCCACCCTATTCGCGAACAGCACATTCCCCGACAGCCTGTGGAGGTAACACAGGGGAGCTTTAAAATAGAGAAGAGGGTTTACCATATCTGGCAATAATACGCCTATTAAGATCTTAAAACACCAAAGAGACACGTTTTACAAAGGGCCAAATTTGTAAAAACCACAGAGACTTGTGATAAAATATGCAAACAAAATGTGTCGATAATGTATACATTGTCTTTGAAACTGATGGGCCCACACCAGACACGGCTTCCTTTAGAGGCTAGTCTCAGTCTTGCCAGGTGCTGACAATAGGCAATCAGCTCAGGACAATGCAAATATCATTGCCTATTTGGTGTTTTAAGACCTTAACACTTGTATTTTTGCCAGAAATGATAAAGCCTCGTTTCTCTGTTACATCGTTGTACTGGGAAAAAGGTATCCAATAGATCTTTGTCTATGTAAATGGTGATGGGTGGCGGTGGGACTCACCGAGTGACCTTTAGCTTGTGACCTTTCACCAGCATGGTGGCCGTCGGCTTTTCCAGATTCGAACCGGGCTCGAGGTCCAACACGGTGACCTCGGGCTCTGAGAAGAACTGACCTGTGGCACAGAGACAATGGCGTGACGGAAGGGCCTGATTTCCTCAACAATGGTGTGCCGGGTAGAGTAATGTGGCTCGCTGGTTGAGGGGAGTAGCGAGAGGTATACTGGATGCAGTGTGCCGGGAGGAGTTTGTGTGGTTCACTGGTTATGGGATGTTGGAGCGTGGCGGTGAGATGTGGCAACCTGTGAGTCCTAGACTACTGTGGGCTCACCTTCCTATAGCTGGGAGGTGAGGAATGATCGTGCCGGTGGCTTGCACCATCATCGAAGATGAACATCGCCAGTACATTGCAACGTGAGGAACGCTGGCAGACTTTGGCCACTCTTATGATCGTCAGCTTTAGGACTACTTCTGAGTGTATTCGTAGCAGCCTTAATTACTTTATTCTTGCTACTTTGATTTTATTTTCATTCCTTTTAATTATTATTATTAATGGTTCCTAATCACCATATTTTACGCCACAACCCTTGAGGCCTTCCATATTGAGGGAGCGATTGATGCCTCCACAGCAGCCCGGTCTCCCCCACCTCGCAGCAGCAACAACAGTCGCCGCCACCGCCCAATCAATACCAGCAACAGTCGCCGCCACCGCCCAATCAATACCAGCAACAGTCGCCGCCACCGCCCAATCAATACCAGCAACAGTCGCTGCCACCGCCCAATCAATACCCGCATCTAATCACGCAATAAAATTCCACACTCACCCTCACCTTATTTTCACTCACTTAACGCTCCTCATCTAAATCAGAAATGTCATGTCTATTGAGGCCTAGACTTCCAACCGTTATAGTTCAATGCTTTTTCTCGTGTGCTGGTTTGCAATGGTCCTTTAATTGCCTTAAGTCGCTAGTATTTTAAAGCACTTTTACACGTCATTGTGTGTGCCTGAAACTATTTTAATAACGTGTCTGTTTTACTCGTCTATAATTCTCAGTGGTCTAACACTGTGACTCCCATTTGCAATACTGTGACTCCTATCTCTAATGCAGCGACTCCCATCTCTGACACTGACTTCCATCTCTTACACTGTGACTCCTATCTATAACACTGTGACTCCTATCTCTAACACTGTGACTCCTATCTCTTAACACTGTGACTCCTATCTCGAACACTGTGACTCCCATCTCGAACACTGTGACTCCCATCTCGAACACTGTGACTCCCATCTCGAACACTGTAACTCCCATCTCTAATACTGTTACTCCCACCTCGAACACTGTGACTCCCATTTCTGACACTGTGACTCCTATCTCTAACACTGGCTCCCATCTTAAACAATGTGACTCCCATCTCTAACACTGTGAATCCCATCTCTATCACTACCATGGGACTTTGTAATCCATCAGAAAGCGCGTTCCCATAGCCGCAGTCGCGGCCTTGCAGTTCTCCACTGTGTTACTGCCGACATCCGACTGATTTCATCACCGGCTTTCAATTCATTTGAGCAAATGTCTATGAATTGTAGGTCGGCTCACCCTGTGAAGTTGGTGCTGCTCTACCACCCACTTGGAGCCTAAACTTCCTTTGTCAATGAACTGTCTGAGCTACTTTCTAAGCTGTCCTCCAGTTATGAAAGGATCCTGATTCTTGGGGATTTCAACATTCATGTTGACTCTCTAAAGAGCCCTCTTACAAGGGATCTCATGTCCACTCTGAACTCACTTGGTTTCACTCAACACTTGACATCTGCCACTCACAGATGCGGCCCCATTCTCGACTTGTTTTACTTATGGGGCATATCAGTAACCAACCTGTCCGTCACTGATCCTGACCTTTCTGATCACTCCGCTGTGTGATTTGATCTTCAAGTACCACCTCCCATTTCCATCACATGCACCAAAATCCAATTTCGAAACCTTAACGCCCTCACTCCAGACAAATTCACCGCAGCTATCAACAGTTCATCTGACTCCACCTGTGATGCGATGGTAGAAATTTACAACAGCCTGCTATTAGGCATACGGGGTGATTTGGCCCCATTAAAATCATGCGATGTCTCAGGTGGAAAACCACCCCCCTGGTATGCTGCTGAACTCCGGGCTCTGAAGGTGAATGCATGCAGGGCCGAACAGACTTAGAGAAAATCTGGCCTCACTATTCATGCTCAAATCTTTAATTAACAGCTTAAATGCTACTGGAAGGGACTTGACTGCACCCATACCAACTACTTTTACAGCATTCTGGTTGATACCTGCGATAAGCCCAAGATTCTTTTCTCAACCATAAATCGGCTTCTTCGTCCTACCAGTCACTCACCCTCACCTCTCCTCACTAATAAAGATCAGGTGGATCAGTTGATTCAGTTTTTCTCAGAAAAAACCGAAGCCAACCGTATCTCCAGCCAGCTACAACCACCAACCAACACCTCAAAAAATATTCCTCCACCTACCTTCATCTAAAATCTCCTGGAATTTTCCGAGTTATTGGAATCCGATGTGTCCTCATTAATTACCAGATCTAGGCCTACAAACTGCTGCCTGGACCCCTTCCCATCCAAAATCATCCAGGTAAATTTCAAATCCCTTGCCATTTTCGTCACTGATCTTTTTAATAACTCACTTCATTCTGGCATCGTTGCCCCACTATTCAATTGTGCCGCAGTTACCCCTCTGCTTAAAAAAAAACATGGTCTCGATTGCAACATCCATGATAATTATCGCCCCATCTCAAATCTACCATTCATCTGTAAGGTCCATGAACGTGCAGTAGCTGCACAACTCCAGAAACACGTTCTCAAGAATGACCTCATCGATCCCTTCAAATCTGGGTTCAGATTCGGCCATAGTACCGAAACTGCTCTGGTAAACGTAGTGAATAACCTACTCGTCGCTGCTGATGAAGGCTTGCCAGTATTCTTGTCCTCTTGGACCTAAGTGCTGTCTTCGATACCGTTAACCACCCGATCTTACTTGAGTACTGGAGGGCATAGGGGTCTCTAGCAGTACCCTGCACTGGCTGAGCTCTTACCTCTCTGACCAGAAGCAGTTTGTCAGCCTCCGAGGACAAAACTCGGAGATTCATCTCATTTTGTCTGGAGTTTCTCAGGGTTCAGTTCTAGGCCCACTCTTCTTCAGCATCTACCTACAACCACTTGGCCATATCCTGCGCAGCCTCAATCTCAGCTATCATTGCTATGCCGATGACATCCAAATCTATATCCACGCAAAGCAATCCATCAATGCGTCTAATCTTTGCATGTCATCCTCACCGTAAACTGTGAAGGCCTGGCTCAATTCAAATTTCATAAAACTAAATGGCAACAAAACAGAAGTTTGCTTTTCGGAACCCTTCACCAATTGTCCAAGGCTGAACCTATCGAATTGATGCTTGACGACCAGACCATAGAAGTTGCTACGGCAGTCTGGAGGGACTCTTGATTCCTCACTCAGCTTTGAGACATACATCAATAAGGTGACGAAGGTAGCCTATTTCCATCTCGAAAACATAGCCAGACTGCAAAACAACCTATCACCCTCTGATGCTGAGAAGCTAACACACATCTTCATCTCTTCACAAATCGATTACTGCAATGCATTGCTCCCTGGCACCCCTGCCTACCTGATCAATCGTCTCCAACGTGTGCAGAATGCGGCTGCTAGAGTCCTCAATCGCACACCCTTCCATGGTCACATTTCCCCAGTACTGATATCTTTCCACTGGCTACAAGTTAAATATAGGATTGAATTCAAGATCATCCTCCTCATCTACAAAGCTCTCACCGGCGCTGCTCCGACAAACATCCGTGACCTGCTTCAGGTATCCTCCTCCACACGACAACTTCCATCTTCCAATACGGGCAGTTTGCTGCATGTGCCCAGATCACACCTCTATTCGATGGGTGACAGAGCCTTCTCGAGCACTGTTCCCAAACTCTGGAATGCCCTTCCATTGGAGGTTCGATCAGCTGAATCCCTGGGCATCTTCAAATCTCTTCTCAAGACTCACTTGTTCCATTAGGCTTTCAAGTCCTCTGGCAAGGACTGTTAATGCAACTCACTGTTGTCGTGCCAGGATGATAGCTTGCTGCCGATATGTGCCTGGTCAGGAACATTTATTCCTTCCTTGTTAGTTGCATAATTATTTCTTTTATGTCATTTATAATTTCTAGCCATTATTTGACTTTCATTTGAACTGTTCTGATGATGTTGTTGTTGTTGACATGCCGTTCTCTCCACAGCTCAGATTTGTTACAAACAAAAAAAAACGTTATTGTTGGTGATTTGCTGTTATTGTGTCGTTGTTGCTGACATGCCAGTCTCTCCACAGCTCTGTGCAGCGCTTTATGACCCTCGGGTGAAAAGCCCTCTAGAAGTGAAATTATTATTATTAACATCAGTGGACGAATGCAGGAAAGACCGATGAGTCAGATGTCTTCCAGGACTTCCTGTTCCAGATGCTGGTGAAAATAGCTCCTCGGGATAGTCATCCTGCGAGGTCACTTTAATGCCCGAATGGGCCATAATGCAGGCAACTGGGTCAGAGTGAGTGGAAGGCACCGGCCAGCTCAGCATGTTTTGAGATGAGAGTGACTGGAAGCAAAAATGGTTGGGAGTCGTGAGACACGGAGACTGAGAGACACAGAGAGAGTTTGTCGCAGTGCCCCCTGTCCACCCGTGAGCCTGTGTGTGTGGGCCAAGAACGCTGGCCCACGGTGTGGAGACAGGGAGACACAGAGACGCAGACAAGGAGATACTGGGCCGGCGAAGCACGGAGACAGGCCCCGCGTACCGATGAGGCCGTGTGTGCGGGAGGACAGGAGGCTGGGGTCCACGGTGTAGAATCCGAGGTAGTCTCGGTGCACGGGGTGACCACTCCACACGCGGTGGAGAACCACCAAGAAGAGGGCGTGATCGTCCACTGACACCGTGAGCGTCCGGCCCCGCTGCACATGCAGGCGGACACTGTGTGGACACGGACCGGGAACACAGGGGCAGAGCCAAGGGTTGAATGACACAGGGACACAGGGACAGAAACACGGCGACATTGATAGAGACGTGAAGAGAGGCACGGGGAGAAAGGTGCAGCATTCGTTCAATGCTGAAGAGAGGAAACTGCAGAAGTGAAGGTGGTTAACCAGTGCAAACATTTGCCAGACACAGCATCGTATAGGTTGTGATATTATCGATCGGCAATAGTTCCACTCTGGATTCGTCACGTGCACAGGAATGCTCATTTACGGCTTGGTGCTCTCTTGATATACATCTATTAGAAGATTACGACTGAAGGTCCTTATCACAACATGCATTACGAGGAGGGCGGTATAGTGGCATTGTCGACTCACAACAAGAAGGACCCGGGTTCGGTTCCGAGCTCGAGTGTCTATCCGTGTGGAGTTTGTGAGTTCTCTCTCTCTTTCCGTGTCCACTTGGGTTTTTGTCGAGTACTCCGGTTTCCTCCCACCGTCTAAAGACACGGGTTAATTGGCCTGCTGAGTAAATTGCCCCAAAAAGTGTCCTCTGCGATGTACTGGCGTCAAATCCTGGGTATTGCGCCTTCTGTCGGCCGAGATAAGCTCTGGACTCCCCGCGACCCTGTACAGGATTAAGTGGGAATTGATAATGACTGAACAAATGATTTAGGTTTTTTTCATTGGTATGGGGGGGGACATCATCATTGATTTTTGCCTGGAGCCCCACAATCACCAACACTGCCCCTGATTGTTATCACAACAACAATAAAAACAATTACAATGCACTCCGCTCGTTAGACGTGAGACCCACCTGCCGTGCGTGAGTGTTGCCTCCGTCGCCCACGGCAGCGTGGTCTCCCTGCGGCCGGTGCTGCTGGCGCTGCCCGCGTCGTCTTCGCCGTCGACGGCGGCGACGGACACGACGATATCGTCCGTGCCGGCGGCGACCCTCACGCCAGCGTGCTCCATGGCGACGCGGCCCAGGTAGGTGCTCAGCTTGGTGGCGCCCGGCTCGGGCATCTTCCCTCCCACGAGCGCGGCGTTCACCAGCACACCTGGCGCCACGCGTGCGCGCGGGTCGCCAGCGGCATCATACCGGTCCAAACACCAAGCTCGCCATGTGGACGGTCATGGCTATACACCGCCCATGGCTGTCCAGTAAAGGTGAACTCAAACCAGTGTGCTGTGTGGTTGGCGGAAACAATTCGGTGTCGGTTAACACCGACGCCTCCGTTATCCGTTATGAGCTCGAGATAGCTCAATGTGCAATGCGTTACCGCGTTCTCCAGATCGAAGGAACTGCACCGAGCAGCGCTGGCGGTAACAACGCGGTTAGCGCGCGGCGCTTGTGGATGGCAGTAAATGAGGGTTTGGAGTGGCTGCTCCGTGTTACTCCTATGGGTCTCTGTGTGAGTCTGTAGGTCTGTATGTCAGTCTATGGGTTTCTATGTAAGTTTGTAGGTCTCTGTGTCAGTCTACGGGCCTTTGTGTGAGTTTACAGATCTCGGTGTGAGTCTACG
>JAZEWT010000003.1:4460854-4472457 GCA_036362905.1 Mordacia mordax
ATGATATGTTACATAGAATAAGAACATTAGGCAAACAGTAGGTTGAGCTGTTTGTCTGTACAGGCAACATATCCTTTAAATATTTTTTCCCACATATTAGGAATAACCTTAAGTATGAATAGGGCCCAGTAAAAATTTCTACAATTGGTAACAGAAGTTAATACTGAGCCAATGCAAATCACAATGGTAGGTTCTATAGGGGGCATCCAAAGAAAATCTTCTAGCAGAATGTTTTAAAGTGTTACGTTTATTTAAAATAGTAGATGCCAATGGATTGATAATCTTGAAATAATGAAGCAATACTAAAAATGTTGCCTTAATCAAGTCTAAGTGGAAATTATTTGGCAAACAAAGTTTATGTCTGGGGCGGCACGGTGGCTCAGTGGGTAGCGCTGTCGCCTCACAGCAAGAAGGTCCCGGTTTCAAATCTCGCCTCGGGTGCCTTTCTGTGTGGAGTTTGCATGTTCTCTCCCCGTGTCCGCGTGGGTTTTCGCCGGGCACTCCGATTTCCTCCCACAGTCCAAAAACATGCTGCTGCATAGGTTAATTGGCTTGCAGACTAAATTGCCCGCAGTGCCCGGTGATGGACTGGCGTCCCATCGTGGGTATATCCCTGCCTTGCGCCCTGTGTCTGCCGGGATAAGCTCCGCCTCATCGCGACCCTGTACAGGACTAAGCAGTTTCTAACAATGAAATGAGATGGGAGATGAGTTTATGTCTTTAGAGACAGCCTATTTTCATGTAAATCTTCTTGTCAACATCGTAAATTAGAGGTCTGCATTTTAATTATGAGTTGAATATGATGCCAATGTAGTATTCTTCAACTTGTTCAATGTGTTTGTTACTCCGTGTAAGGACGAGTTTGAGTGAGAGAAGCTGTTTTTGAAGGATATGGAAGTCACCTTGTAGCTTACGAATTACATTTTCCGGGGAATCTTCAGCCACTAGGGGCGCAGTGTCATCTGCAAAAATATTGATATTGGAGTGAGTGAGGTGGGCGGCGCGGTGGCCCAGTGGTTTAGCGCTGTCGCCTCGCAGCAAGAAGGTCCCGGGTTCGAATCTCTCGGCTCGGGTGCCTTTCTATGTGGAGTTTGCATGCTCTCCCCGTGTCCGCGTGGGTTTCGCCGGACACTCCGGTTTCCTCCCACAGTCCAAAAAGCATGCTGCTACATAGGTTGATTGGCTCGCAGGCTAAATTGCCCCGCAGTGCCCGGCGATGGACTGGCGTCCCAACGTCGGTATATCCTTGCCTTGCGCCCTGTGTCTGCCGGGATAGGCTCCGGCTTCACCGTGACCCTGTATAGGACTAAGCGGTTTCAGACAATGAGATGAGAGTGAGTGAGGTGGCCAGGTCATTGACTAATAGACAGAATAGTAATTGACCAAGAGTGGAACCTTGAAATACACCCTTGGTAATTTCGATTTTGTTTGGCATCAGATTATCCAAGGAAATGACCGGGTTGTATATGGATAGGTAAATCTGCAACCAGCCAACCGCATAACTGAAAAATCGAAGAGTTCGGAGTCTATTTGAAATATTATTGTGATGTGCTATGTCAAAGGCTTTCGACGAGTCTAGGAATAGAATGGCACAGCTATGGTTCTTTTCCATAGTGCTCAACATTTTTAGAGAGTCCAATACTGTCGAGGTTGTGGATTATTTTTTTGACAAAAGTCTGATTGTTTTGGATATAATGTAGCCCAGGAGTTGTCAACGTTTTGCACCTCAAGACGCACTTGCACCACATGGGTATGGCCTCCAAGGACTAATGGGTAGCGCTTGTCGCCCACTGCTGGATCGTGAGCCACCAGTAAGGGAACGGCGAAAGCATCCCCGCATATGCCCAGCTACCACATGCCCAAGCAGCTTTTATTTGGCCCGATAGAGGGGGCTAAACGGGCGCGACACAGGCGATAGAAGAGATGGACTGATGTGGCACAGGAGGATCTGGAGCTGAGCGGATTTGCTGAAGGCTAATGCCAGCGGTGTCAAGGTCGACCTCTGTGGAGGAGGATCGTGAAGGACGCGACGGGGCAGTCGTCCTTCAACAACAATGGAGGGTGGAGGAGCGGCGCTCAGAACAACGAGCGGAGCGTCGGGCTGATAAAACACAGGAAGTTGGCACAGTAGGGAGCATAGGGGATGTATATGCCAGTCGTTTCAGTCAGGCAACCCTTAACACCTGGGTCTGCCCCTATACCTCCTGTCGGCGAGCCTTCGACACTTCACGTGGCTTCAAGGTGCATATGGCCTGGCACAGGCGTCGTGGTGACGTCATCGCCACTTAGTGGCGAATGGCGGTTGTTGTTGTTTAATGTGTGTGTGCAAGTATGTGTATGTTGGGAGCGATGGTCCAGTGGTTAGTGCGCTGGGCTCACGGTCAACACCAGTGACGCGCTTCTGGACCGGTTCTGGGCCTTCCCTAGGTCAACTCAGCCTCAAATGAGTACCTTGTGCAAAGTGAAAACATTGCCACTAGGGAGACAAAGGTGACCGGGCGTGGTGTTGGTCACCCACCCCCTCGTGTGCCGTGTCGACCTTCATAGGTGATCGCTAACGGCACTCGATCCTATAGTGGGTTAAGGATATATGGGGATTCTTTGTGTGTGTGGGTTCTTCGTGCTTTCGGGGTCCACTAACTCTCCGCTCACAATTATTAAGAACTTTCATGAGGGTGGGCAAGCCCGGGTAAAGCTACGTGGTCTAGAGTTAGAGCCAATTCCCATTCACCTTGGGGTGCGACAGGGATGCCCTCTGGCTCCGACATTATTTGTCATCTTTTTTGACCACGTAGTTAGAAAGGATTTCCATGGATGTACCAGTGGAATTTCTATTTGGTACATGTACAATGGGAGGCTGATCGATGCCCGGGTGCGGTCAAGGGATGGCTCTCTACTGTACCTGGAGAACGCCACAAAATGGTGGGGTCTTACCATCAGTCCCACGGAAACCAAGCACCTACCTGGGTATGTTATGCCACCAAACACTCCACCCCCTCAGCTCTCCATGAGTCATGGGGCAGTTGTGGAGACAGTGGAGAAGTTTCCATACCTAGGCAGTGTGCTCATGGCCGGCTCCGATTGGCAGTGGAGGTCTCGCTCCGAATCAGTCGGGCAGTATTATTATCGTTTCGTCGGCTGCGTAACGCTGTGTGGAAGCTGCCTGGCCTGTCGCTTCACACGAAGTTTCGGGTTTTTTCAGCAGCAATCACGTCTATGGGTACTTTTTGCCAGTATACATATATAAGAGAAGACGGTTTTACCGTTTCTGGCGATTGTGAAGGTGTTATGCAGGTGTTAAGATCTTAACACCTGCATAATCACCAGAAACGGTAAAACCTAATCTTAGCAATCACGTCCTTTCTTCTCTGTGCTTACCAAACATGGACCCCCCCCCCTCACTCCGCGGATATTTGAGAAGTGACGCTCACAACAACGAGCGGAGCGCCGGGTTGCTAAGCAAAGCAAGTTGGCGGAGTAGAGAGCACCAGCGGTGCATCTTCCAGACTTTTCAGCCAGTTGTGGAGGTCCCGCTCCACCTCTTCATCTATCTCTCTCTCAACTTCCTCGACCATCTCAACTTCTATGGCGCTTGGCACCGGCTCCTGAAGCCGGCGTCTCGTGGCCATCTCACAGGTAGCGCACTCCTGCTAGCACCCCACATCCGCGCTCTCGACGTTCCCAATCACACCACGCTCACCCACAAAACCGCTTCGATACAAATACCGGACAGATGAGACGAGTTGAAGGCCTTTACTGCTGCAGACGAGCGCGTCGCGACGAGGTCTCCTTCCCTTCCCTGTCCCTCGGCACAGCCCACTGACTGACTCGCCCCTACATTTTCCCGCTATTCCACTCCTTCGCTCCCGAACTCCACTGACTCCCAGTCCTCTACCTCAACCACCCCGCCCCCTTGCTCCGCGCTTCCTTATATCCCCCGCTATGCGGTCGTGTCCTAGGCGTCGTATCTCTCTCTACCAATCATCACTGCTCCCCCCCGTGTCTCTGGGCGCCGTCTCTCTCCCCACCAATCACCGCTGTCGTAAACACCTGGCGCACACCCGTCTAGCTAAGCCCAGGTCACGAGGCGTCGCAACCACAACAACAGGAAGATGACACACACCGTCCGTCTGAAAGCCCCGCCCAGCTTGCTGATACCCTACCTGGCCCCCCTACAGTAACACGCCGGCCGGGTGGCCCCCCACCGGTCGGAAACCCCGCGCACACAACTGTTTGCAGCTTAACTATCCGAGGGAGCAACGCTCCCCTCGGCAGAACTGGTGAATGGAACTCGGCACCCCCTAAACCGAATTCCAGCTGACGGAGGAACCACCGACCAAACTGTCCTATTAACAGGGTCCATGGACAAAACCTCAGCCACTGGGGCCGAGTTCCATCGTCGTTCTGTTACCCACCGAACCCCGTGTCATGCGATTACACTCCATCAGTGTGGGACAGGTACGCTGCTGTCAAATGGCCGCTCCAACAACGGATGCGCGCAGGCATCAGGCGGGTGGTGTGCAGTAGGTGGTGATCGCGTGCGTGTCTGTGTGGCACAATATACTTTCCAGGGGGGGTCACAAGGACAAACATCGCGGGGACACAGCTAGTGCCCCTGGCGGCTCTGAGGAGGCCCACGAAGTGGGCTCTGAGGAGGCCCACGAAGTGGGCTGACTCTGTGGAGGCCCACGAAGTGGGCCTCCACGAAGTGGGCCTCCACAGAGTCAGCCCCCAACACCTGCTGGATCTGTTCCTTCACATCTTGTCAACGAGCCTTCGACACTTCGGTGGCTTCAAAAGTGCATATGGCCTGGCACAGGCGCCGTGGTGACGTCACGGCCACTTTGTGATGAACGGCGGTTGTTGTTTTGTGTGTTTAAGTGTGGGGGAGCGGTGGTTCCGTAAGGCTCTCTGCCGACCTGCGCTTGCTCGAGAACATTTATTCCTTCCTTGTTTGTTGAAGATTTTTTTTCTCCGCTTACCTTATGTCCGATAATTTATTGCTAATATTTGACTTTCAGTTGAACTATTCTGATATTGTTGTTGACATGCCGTTTCCTCCGCAGCTCGGATTTGTAAAAAAATCCCAAAAAAACATTGTTGCTGACTTTCCGTTCTGATGTTGTTGATTTGGCGTTCTCTCCGCAGCTCTGTGCAGCGCTTTGTGACCCTCGAGTGAAGAGCGCTCAATAAATGCTATTATTATTAGTGCGCTTGATTACAAACCCAGCAATCCGAGTTCGTATCCCGTTTACAGCCAACACCCGTGACGAGTTTGTGAACCGGTCCTAAGCCCCCCCTAGGTCGTTTCAGTCTCAAATGAGTACCTAACGTAGTGTGTTAGCATTGTCACTATGGAGCCAAAGGCGGCCAGGCGTGGTGCTGGTCACCCACCCCCTCGTGTGCCGTGTCGACCTTAATCGGTGCTCGCTAACGGCACTTGCCCCTACAGTGGGTTAAGGGTTTGAGATCTTTATCTTTGTGCGCGCGTCTGTAAACATGTGTGTGTGTGTGCGCAGCCCACACGTGGTCTCCGCACGCCCATGAGCGGGTGGGGCTGATCCCGTGCGCGTGGCGTTACACGGTGACAACTGCACAGAGAGAGCTGTCTCGCCGCCTGACCTCACGACAACAGCCGTACGGAGACACCCGGCTCACTTGACAAAGGCAAGTCTCCTTCTGCTCTGCTACCCATTACTCTAACGATGTAAGTTTCCACGGCTCGACGCGCGTTAGCCGATATTTCGGGCCAGCTGTGTCGAGCGTTACTCTCTCCGACGTTTCGCCTACCGCGTTGGAGGCAAGGAGTTTGATGTCTCCAACGGGGCTCAAAACGCGGCCAGCAACAAGCAGCACCATAAAACTTCCTAGATCATAATAGCGGGCGGCACGGTGGCCCAGTGGGTAGCGCTGTCGCCTCACTGCAAGAAGGTCCCGGGTTCGAATTTCGGCTCGGGTGCCTTTCTGTGTGGAGTTTGCGAGTTCTCTCCCCGTGTCCGCGTGGGTTTTCGCCAGGCAGTCCGGTTTCCTCCCACAGTCCAAACACATGCTACTGCATAGGTTAATTGGCTTGCAGACTAAATTGCCCGCAGTGCCCGGTGATGGACTGGCGTCCCATCGCGGGTATATCCCTGCCTGTCTGCCGGGATAATCTCTGGCTTACCGTGACCCTGTACAGGACTAAGCGGTTTCTGACAATGAGATGAGATCATAATAGCAATGACGGATGGGATGGTGGGAAGGGGGGATTCAGAGTGGATCAGTGCGAGGGGCGACAGGCGAAGGAGAGGAGACACAGTGAGCCCCGAGGTGATCTGCTGTAGATGCATTATCGATGGGACGCCACTTTGGGTGCAGCAGGGGGGTTGTGCATGGGTAACATCCGCGCCTCCTCACAGAAAGATGGTCCTTGCCGGAGGCTGTTCGATTACCGCCTCGGGCGCCTTCCTGCGTGGAGTTTGTGTTCTGCATGGGTTTGCTCTGGGTTCAACAGTTTCCCCCCATAGATGCTAGTCCCCTAATTTACATCTCAGACACAGCAGGGAGGGGGAAATCACAGTTCCGGGGGTGGGAATAGGACATGGAAATTAGTGTCAAGGTGACTTAGAAGCGGACTCACACAACAAAGAACACACGCATCACGCCCACACATATACGGAGACAATAGAAGCCGCGCACGAACACTACGCCTGAGGATGCCTCCAACGTGTGAGGCGAAACGTCGCGAGGAGAGGAGAGAGAGCCATCGACGCGGCTGTCCCGAGAGAGCAGCTTTTCGAAACGATCATAATAAATAGCAATGCACTGATGTAAGTTTGCACCGTTCGATGCGTGACGATTTCTTTCCAAAGCTTTTCTTGCGGGATAGCCGTGTCGAGTGCTCCTCCTCTTCCTCTATATAGCAGACGATGTTATGGGCAACTGCCCTTGTTCCCAATACGTAGAGAGGAGCCAGGCAGTTAGAGTGAGTCGCGCATCACTGGCAGCGTCAGTGGGAAGAGGTGATGTTGGAGGCGGTGGCCGCTCGGCCCGTGGGGACGCACGCTGCTCTACAAGCCCTTGGCGATGTTACAGGGGTCGAGGCAGCGGTAACATCGGCGCCTCCTCACAGAAAGATCTTGCCGGAGGTGGATCGATTCACGCCTCGGGGTGCTTTTCTCTCTGGCGGTTGTGTTCTCCGCGTGTTCTGCGTGGCTTTCGTCCGGGTTCAGCGGTGCTCTCCCAGAACTCACTCATTAATTAGTTGATAACAACATAATGTGAAGAGCACCTCTGTGCCAGTGGCCCTTCTGTTCACAGTTATGAAGGACCTTCATGGTGATGTGCAGGCCCACGCCAAGCTGCGTGGCCGAGAGTCAGAGCCATTCCTTCTTCTCCTTAGGCTGTGGCAGGGATCGCCTCTGCCCCCTACACCATTAAACGTATATTGAGGAGCTTTCAATGGCTGTACGAGAGTAAATTTCATCTGGTAAATATAGAATGGGAGGCTACGCTATGGGTACTTTTTGCCAGTGTACATATGTAATAATTAGAACAGGTTTTTACCATTTCTGGCAATTATGCAGGTGTTAAGATCTTAAAACACCAAAGTAGACACATTTCACAATGTGTCTAGTTTGGTGTTTTAAGATCTTAACACCTGCATAATTGCCAGAAATGGTAAAAACCTGTTCTACTTATTACAATGGGAGGCTAATCGATGCCTGGGTGCAGTCGATGGATGCCTCCGTATTAGTCAACCATGTTATCTACGCCAGTGATGTGGCGAATGCTGCCCACTGATGAGTTAAGCCGAGCACCTGCCTGGGTATTTTGTGTCATCAAACACTCCACCCCCTCAACTGCCAATGAGTAATAGGGCAGTTGTGAAGAGAGTGATGAAGTTTATCTACCTGGGCAACAGTATGCTTATCACCAGCTCCGGTTTGGCAGCAGAGGTCTCACTCGGCTACGTACGTCGGCTGTGTAACGCCCTTTGCTGGTTTGAAAGTTTCAATGTGGCCTGTCGACAATTCATTCCGGGATTTACCAGACCGGATTGTGTGAAAAATTCACAGATCTTTGAAAAATCTGGACATATTCCCTTTGGCGGACTCCTCCGGCAGGCGAGGCTGCGTTGGCTATGTCATGCAGCCTGCATCGCCAGACCCCACATGCTCAAACTGCTGCTGTTTGGCCGGATGAAGGGGGCTGAATGGGTGCAGCATGGGTTAGAGAAGGGATGGACTGATATGGTTAAGAAGGATGTAGAGCTGAGTGGACTTGCCAATGATTGGTACCAGTGGTGTCAGGCTCGAACACTACGGAGGAGGGTCGTGAAGGACACTACTAAGCAGTTGGAGGTAATCACCTCCAACAATAGTTGACAGCAGAGGAGTGACGCTCACAACAAGTAGTGGCCCCGGGTTGCTAAAATGCAGCAAGTTAGCACAGTAGGGAGCACAAGTGGTGCGTCTGGCAGGCATCTATGGTAACCCATGGTTCTTTGGCCTGTCCCGTGAACTCTTGTCAGTAGAAAGATTTTGACATTTAACGTTGCTTCAAAATGCTTTTAGCTTGGCAGAAGCCATGGTTACACGATTGCTACTCATTGTGAATGGCAACTACTGTTGGTGGCACGGTGCGCACTGCACTACAAAAGCAGTGACTAGAGCATAATTCCTACTCATGGCCAACATCGTTGACGAATATATAAGCTGGTTATGGTCTTCCTCGAGGTCAACTCCGCATTGAATGGGGACTTGGTACAATGTGCAACCATCAGCATCTGAAGATATTGGCAGCCAGGCATGGTGATGGCCACCCGCTCCTTACATTCTGTACCAACCTCAGTTAGGGTTATGCAGGAGATCGATGTCTTTGTGTGTGTGTGCGTGTGTGTCTGTATTTATAGTGGGGAGCGGTTGCGCAGTGGTTATCGCTCCGCACTACAAACCCAGCATTACGAATTAGATTCCCGCTCACGGCCACCAACACCAGTGACGAGTTTCTGAACCAGTCCTGGGCCTCCTCTAGGTCAACTCAGCCTGCAATGAATACCCGGTGCATTGTGTAGGAAACATTGCCACTAAGCAGGCAAAGGCGGTCGGGCGTAGTGCTACCCACCCACCTCCTTCTGTGCTATGCCAGCCTTCATAGGTGCTCGTTAAGAGTACTTGACCCTACAATATGTTGAGGTCACACGGGGGCTCTTTTTCTTTGTCCACACAGGTGCTGGCTTGAAGACTCCTGCAATCCGGAGAAGAGGTTGGGGGGTGGGGGAGGAAGCAGGAGGAAACGATGGCGCTTCTCCTTCGCATCAGCTTCCTCACGTGCGATGGTTGCCGCATGTCACGTCCGGAGGCCTCGTCGGCCCAGCCGTACTGCGCTGTCAACATCCGCGAGGCGGTGCCCAATGGTGAGCCCCCCACGAGATACAGAGGTCCGCAGACTTGTACGGAAACCCGTAGACTCGTACAAAGACCCGCAGACTCACACGGACACCCACAGACTCACACGGACACTCACAGACTCATACGGACACTCACAGACTCACACGGAGAGCCATAGCTTAGAAACCCATAGACTCACGCCGAGACCCGTAGACTCACACAAAGACCCATTGACTCACATAGATAACCACAGACCCACACAGAGACCCGCAGACTCACACAGAAATGCACAGCTTTACATAGAATACCATAGACTCGTGTGAGGAGGCCTATATATTCACACAGACCAATAGACTCGTACAGAGGCCCAAAGACTCACACAAAGAACTGCAGACTCACACAGAGACCCATAGACTCACCCTGAGACCCATAAATGCACGCAGAAAACCCATAGAGTGAGAGGCCCAGAGACTCATAGAGACTCACAAAGAGACCCATAGACTCACACACACTGACAAAAAGTGAACCACTTGTGGAAGACAATGGTCAAATATCTTACTGAAGCAGTATCCCGGACACATCAATAATATCTTCAAAGAGAGGTGACATTTGTTAGCGATTGATGATTGTTTCCTGACCATGGCTAACAGCTGCTTCTGGGCTATTACGTGGTCTGGGGAGACAAAGGCGGCTGGGAGAGGTTGTTGTTTTTGCGCCGATTTCTATTTGCGTCATCGCCTTGCTCGTTTCGATCTCGTTGCATTTGTCAGCTCAGTGACCGAGTCGCTGTTGTGAATGAGACTCGTCTTGGCAGACGTCTCCAGCTCGGTGTCACCGAGGCATCGAGGCAGTCTCGCTGCGGTGATTGCTTGTGGCGGACTGCTGACAACAATTACCCTCGAATTGTTAGTGCCCATCAAATGCAGTGAATCCTCCTCCCCGTGTCTCCTCCCTCCATCAACCCTCTTCTCATCCTCCTAGTCCTCCCGCGACTCCTCCTCCTCCTACAAAAGACTCCTCCGCCCTGTGACTATGCCTCCTCCTACGCGTGACTCCTCCTCCTCCCCGTAACCCTCTTCTCCCCGTGACCCCTCTCCCTCGTGGGTCTCCGCTGCCCCCTCCCCCGCTCCGCAGAGCGAGGCGGTGTCACATACATCCAGAACAAGCCGACCATGTACCCTCGCTGGGAGACCAAGTTCAATACCCTGCTGCACGACGACCACCTGCTGCAGGTGAGTGCGTCCGCCGCTCGCTGCGGAGGCGACCTGGTGGCTCCGTGCCGGTGCTCGTCACCGTCTGCGTGACGCATTTAAAACGACATTCAATGTAAATGCGGCGGTTAATTTCGGGCCCAGCCTGTTGAATGGGCCACGGCAGGGTGGCGCCGTGGTACGTGGGGGGAGCGAGTTTGTGCGAGCCTGCTCTTACAGGACACCGCACAGACACCGCCTAGTGAGCCTCGCACTCGCTCATCTAATCCAGAGTGAACGCCTGCTTGGGTTGTGAGATGCGCCGAGGCGAGTTGCCGTGGCGCGGCGGTAGGGTGGCCCCGCTAGGCCCCGCCGGAGAGACCCGAGCCGATCTTAATAATAATAATATTTTCCATTTCTAAAGGGCCTTTCACCCGATGGTCACAAAGCTCGGAACAAAAGCAAATCCATTTCCATCGGAAACATTGCGCCGAACAATATTGGTCGATCAAACGTGGTTTCGTGTGGCCGAGACACCCATTGAGGTTCACATTTCCGTTTCCAGAACGGTAAAATCTGCGCCTCCCAGAAAGAAGGTGCTGCCCGAGGCGGTTCTAATCCTGCCTCAGTTGCTTTGCTGTGTGGAGCTTGTGCGTTCTCCACTTGTTCTGCGTGGGCTTTCTTTGTGTTTCCACAGAAAAAAACACCTATTAATTGGCTGATAACATCATATATTGAATATAGTCTTTGGTCAATGCTGGCGCAGGATAACTGTTTAGCTGCCTTCCTACTGCCCCTCTGAGATGTCCCTGTGCCTCTGAGTTATTCTCCTCTCTGTTCCAGAGTGAACGTAACTGTGTGGAGCATAATAAGTTTTATATTGTTACTTATTATTATGACACAAATATTAATTGTCAGGGTATCGAGGGCAGCAGGGCGATTGATCACCCCCATTGCTCCATCGCTCCCTCTCTGCCGGATCTTCCGCTGACTCTGCTCACCCAAGCTTAACCTTCTACCCACCTCCCCCCCCCCCCCCCCC
>JAZEWT010000003.1:4472504-4483098 GCA_036362905.1 Mordacia mordax
CCCCCCACGCTCCGACACGTAGAACGCAGAGCAACGTTCACCTCTATACCCACCCCCACATCCTGGAGCAGCCTCTCCCTGCACCTCCATTAAACGACCACAACCCCCACGTTCACATCCCTCGTCGCGCAGTGTCTCGTCTCTTGGCTAAACCTGTCTCCGTGTCCTCGGCGTGTCCCCAGCGATCCGTGGCGTTTGTGCGCGTTAGAGACTGGGTCATTGTTTATGTGGCGATGGCACAGTGGACTGTGCAGCGGTGACATCCACACCTCCTCACGGAAGAAGGTCCTGTCCGAGGCGGTTCGATCCTCGCCTCGGCCGCCTTTCCGTGTGGAGTTTGCGCATTCGCCCTCTGTTCTGTGTGAGTTTCCGTATTTCCGGTGTTACCTCCCACAACTAAATAACGCTAGTTAATCAATTGACCGACACCATCGTGATATATCGGGGATGCAGTGTCTGGAAATTTGGCGACGGCTGACCGCTCAGCTGCCTTCTCTCCCCTTCTCTCCTTTTTCCTGTAGCACCTTGGGACCACTAGGTGAAATGCGCTACTGCTGTATAAACGCAGTTGATTATGAATTAATTTCCCAATGAAACAAATGATTATTCCGCGCGGGGGGGGGGGGGGGTCACCGATATCGGGGGCCATTTTGTGAACTGGTCCTCGGCCTCCAAAATGCGTGCCTGGCTGTGATGTAAACATCGTCACCGGAGAGACAACGGTTGGTAGGGCTTGGAACTGGCCACCCATCCCCTCGCGTGCCCTGCCCGGCCGTCAGAGATGCAACGGGTGAACAGCACCTGACCTTGCAGTCTGTTGAGGCTGCATCAGGGATCTTTGGCTGTGTGTACTAACGAGTGTGTGCCCTGTGTTGTTCCCAGCTGGACTTGGTGCCACAGGGCCGCGTGCTCACCACGGTGGAGTGCTTACAGGAGAGTGAAGGTGAGCCTGGGAGCGGAGTATGTGTGTTTCTGTGTGTGTATGTCTGTGTGTGTGTCTGTGTCTATGTGTGCGTGTGCGGTTTACTTGCGCCTCCTCGTCTCTTTGAACGAATACCTTCTGCATTGGACTTATAAGCGCGGTGCTGCGTAATTACGAATGGTATTATTGTGATTGTCAATCGGGTTGACTCGTCTCCATGCGTTCCGTCTGTACGCGATCAGGCGTTGCCCCATCGCGAGTGTTGTCCGATTGGCGGATAACACCTTCAGATGTAAGGGGGCACAGAGCTTGGGCGTCAGATCACCGCATGACTGTAGCCTGGTGCCTCGCCCTGCATCTGTGGTTCCCCCTCCTGTACCGCTCAGTCGTTCTGTCCCTGTGAGTCGACCCCCCCTCTCTCTGAGTTGGCGGTGTTACAAGCTGAGGTCCAGCAGTGAGTTGACTCTTAGCGGAAACGACGGTGACGATTCACACAGTCCGACCGTCGCGGAACTTCAAGTGCACAGCGCTCTGGCCGAGTTGCTCGCGGGTGGAGCGTCGATCGATCGGAGCGCCGATCGATCGGAGAGCCGAAGGGATTGGAGACTCAAGCGATCGGAGATCGTTTATATTTTGGACGTTGTCCAACACACGGTGAGGTAGAGTGCGCGGAAACCGACACCGATTGGTAACATGGGGAGAGTTACCCAACACGAGGGTTACCACGGCAGCGCAGCACAATCCCGCACACTCCCAGTAGCCTTCAAAGCCCCCACGGCCCCCACAGCACGCCCACTGAAACGTGTGGAGAAATCTTGGATTTATTTTTCCTGAGCCAAGCCTCATAATGGGAGGAAACCAGACAACCTGGAGGACACCCACGCAGAACAGGGGGAAAATGCAGACTCCACACAGGAAAGGTGCGCGAGGCAGGAATTTCATAGCCTCCAAGCAGGACTATTTTTTTCCTATGAGGTACAGATTTTATCACTCTATAGATGCCCTGCACATGGAAACGTAAATATGCCACCTCAGTGCACGTCTCGGCCACGTGAAACCACACTTGATCGACGTATATTGTTATGTGTAGCGTTTCGACGCGAATCTAATTTGTTTTCGCTCCGCTGAGATGACCACGGAACTTTGCGCTGGCGTCCAAGGTGGGCATCGGAACCGCCTCGGACAAGATCTTTCTTTCTGTGAAGTGCGGACGTTGCCACTGTCCGCATGGCATTGCACCTACAGTGTGGTCAATGTGTGCTCACCGAGCCTAGACCGAACCACTTTGCATAAGTGGCGTTGGGAGGGGGGGCGGTTGCGGTTTGGAAACATTTCTGCCAAGCTAACCAACTCAGATCCGTTGCAAAACACAATCCCGGCTGGACTGTGAATTCAAACTCGGCAGTTTTCAATGTCTTCGCCAGCAGCAACAGCAGCAGCTGGGATTGTGGTGGTGTGAGCAGTTGTCTGGCTTCAAGCCTGTGGAGCAAGATGCCCTACGATCCCGTGCGATGGTGTACAGGACGGTCCAGATGTCTTGTGATCCCTCCCCCCCCCCACCTATTTGATTCTCTGTAACAGTGATCGGCACGTACAGCACTCGTACCATGGGTGGCACGCGATATTTTGGCGCGGCACGCAGAAAGTCCAATTAATGCCAAAGAAAATAAGTTGAAAAACCTCGTTACAAACCTCCGCTCGACCGCTCTGATCAATCTGTAAATTGTTGCGGTTAATTTACCGCGTCGCGTTTAGCCGGGCCAGCCCATCAGTGGCAGCACCCAGATTCGTAAAGAAGAGTGAATAAATTAACTCGTGGTGCGCAGCTTCTGAAATGTCGCCGATCCCTTGGGAATATCCGCCCCCACGTTGGAGGCAGAGTCAGGATTCGGAAACCTGGGGAAGCCTCCGACATAGTCGCTCTCAAAGGGCGACTTTCGCTCAGCGCTCGTGTCCGAATCCCATTGTCAAATTTCCCTGACGCCGTCTCGGAGCGCGTGGACCTCTCTGATACAGGGCTGCGAGCTCGGATATTTTCCGAAAGGCATTGAGATAAGACGGTAGTCGTGCGTGGGTGGGGGTGGTGGCGGTGGTAGTGGTGGTTTTTGTGGCTTTTGCGTAAGTGCGTGGGTGTGCGTGCGCGTGTGTGCGCGCGCGCGCGCGTCTGTGTGGTGTCGCAAAAGAATACCTGGTGCGGTATGTAAACATCGCCACTAGGGAGACAAAGGCGGCCGGGCCTGGGGCTGGCCACCCACCCATTCGTGTGCCATGCTGGCCTTCGCAGTTCGCTTACAGCACTTGACTCTAGAATCCGTTGAGGCTATACTGAGGAGCTTTGTCATTGTGTGTGTGTATGTGCATGCGTGCTTGTCACCCACCCCCCTCTTGTCCCGTGCTGGCCTTCATAAATGCTGCTCGCTAACAGAACTTGACCCTACAGTCTGTTAAAAGGCTACGCACGGGATCTTATATTTGTGCGGGTCCATATGTGTATGTGGGTGAACGTGTGTGCGTGCGTGTATGTGTGGAGGTGGGTGCGCGTGCGTATACACGTGTGTGTGTGCGTGTGTCTGTGCATGTGCGTGTTGGTTTATGCTCTTGGTGCTGTGGCCTGTTCTGCGCGCCGCTGATAAGAGACGCGGCCATAGCCCAGCCGTCGCCTAAACACCATTAGAGGCATCGGCTCCGAATTTAATAAATAATAAATATTATAAATAATCTTCAGGAAAATCTTTTTAAAAAATACGTAAACGTTGGTGCAGGCGATCGTGTGGCCGGGATGATGCTGACGATGAAGGGGTGAGGTGGCCTTGCCGCATAATGGTAAGCTCAGCGCAGCGGCCACATCTTAGTTCGATATCTGACCCGTGCGCCACTTCTATATGGGGTGCTCGAATGATGGATCCAAGAACACTCGACACTGCAACAACGAACGAGCAGCTATGCAGAGCAATTCTCGTCACGTTTACTCTCGAAAAGAAAACGACTCGGAGGCGCGAGGAAATCGTAGCGAGGCGGGGAGAGGGGTAAGGCAGCCATGCAGTAGCTGGCGTCAACATTTGCTGGACAGTCTGGTTTCTCTATATCACGTTGTTATCGAGGGCGGCACTGTGGCCCAGTGGGTAGCGCTGTCGCCTCACAGCAAGAAGGTCCCGGGTTCGAATCTCTCGGCTCGGGTGCCTTTCTGTGTGGAGTTTGCATGCTCTCCCCGTATCCGCGTGGGTTTTCGCCGGGCACTCCGGTTTCCTCCCACAGTCCAAAAGCATGCTGCTGCATAGGTTAATTTGCTCGCAGGCTAAATTGCCCCGCAGTGCCCGGCGATGGACTGGCGTCCCATCGTGGGTGTATCCCTGCCTTTCGCCTTGTGTCTGCCGGGATAGGCTCCGGCTCACCGTGACCCTGTATAGGACTAAGCGGTTTCAGACAATGAGATGAGATGAGACGTTGTTATCGACCAAATAGAGAGTGGGGATTTTTTTTATCTATGGGAGGAAAACGGAGTGCCTGGCGAAAACCCACGCGGACACGGACAGAACACACAAACGTCGCACAGAAAGGCATATTAAGTCGGAACTGAACACAGGACTTCTTGCTGTGAGGTGTGAGAGTTATCACTGTGCCAGACTGCCGAGTTCGCATATTCTCCCCATATTTCACTTCTGGTTCCTCCGTGTGTTCAAATTTCCTCTCATAACTAAACAACACGCAAGAAATAACGGCAATTGGCCAAACACTCCCAATGCTGAACAATTACCCGCAAATGACTCATATTTAATGACAAGCGACAGCAAATCCACCCGCCCACTGCGAACCCGGGCAGAAGCCTCCTTTAAACACTGACGGTCGCAACCGTGGGGCAACCCATGTGGTGTTTGGCCATGGCTGGCCACTTGACGTTCGGCATAGAGAATCCCATCTGTATACAAGAATGCACGGTGGCACAGCGAGTAGCGGAGTTTGCGTGCTCTCTTCCCGTGCCCGCGTGGATATTCGCACCGTCAAGAGACAATGCTGCTGCCTAGGTTCATTGGTCTGCTGGGTAAATTGTCATAAAAAGTGTGCCCTGCGATGTACTTGGCGTCATATCCTGGGCATCCCCCGGCCTTGCGCCGTCTGTTGGCCGGGATAGGCTCTGGCACCTCCATGACCCTGTACAGGAATAAGTGGGTATTGATAATGATGATGATTCAACGATGTTTGTTCATTGCTTGGTGCTCTGTTGGGAGGATTCAGTGCTATTTAATCAGTAAGTGGGTGTGTGTGGGGGGGTCGTCATTGAATTGTACTTAGGGCCCCGGAGTCACTAATACCACCCCTGGTCTCTTTGGCGTGGTAGGAGAAACAAATGTGGAATGCCAGACACGGCTATTCCAAAAGAGCAGCTATAGAGAATAATTCTCACTGTGCATAAGTGGATTGGCATTGTCTCTTCACCAGCCATGTAACGCTGTGTGGCGGCATCCTGACTTTTCGCTACGTATGAAACTCCGGGTCTGTTCGGGGCTAAACGCGAAACTCTGGGTGTGTTCGGGGCTACACACGAAACTCTGGGTGTGTTTGGGGCTAAACGCGAAACTCCGGGTGTGTTTGGGGCTACCCACGAAACTCCGGGTGTGTTCGGGGCTACCCACGAAACTCCGGGTGTGTTCGGGGCTACACAGGAAACTCCGGGTGTGTTTGGGGCTACACACGAAACTCCGGGTGTGTTCGGGGCTACACACGAAACTCCGGGTGTGTTCGGGGCTACACACGAAACTCGGGGTGTGTTCGGGGCTACACACAAAACTCGTCAGTCAGTCTTATTTAAATATGGAAGGAGCGGAGCTCTTTTTAACAGTCGTCCAGCGGGGAGGGGTAAACAAGTTACATCATATGAGGCACGGGGACAAATTATTAATAATAAAACTTAATAATAATTGCATTTATAGAGCGCCTTTCACCCAAGGGTCACAAAGCGCTGCACAGGGCCGTGGAGAGAACGGCACGTCAACAACTACAGAGAACGGAAAATTAGCAAAATTTTTTAAAATGTATTTGTACAAATCCGAGCTGTGGAGAGTACGGCATGTCAATAACATCAAGACAGTTCAACTGAAAGTCAAACAGTTGCGATAAACTATAGGACACAACGTCAGCAGATAATAAATAAATAAATATACAGTTCTTCGACAAACAAGCAAGAAACAAATGTTCTCGAGCAGACGCACGTAGGAAGAAAGTCAACATCCCGGCACGGCACCACTGAGCCGCATCAACAGTCCGAGCCGGAGGAAGGAATAAATGTTCCCGTGCAGGCGCAAATCGGAAGAGAGCCAGCATCCCGGCACGACAATACTGAGCCGCATCAATAGTCCGAGCTGGAGAACTTGAAAGCTTTACGGAAGAAGTGAGTCTTGAGACGAGATTTGAAGATGGCCAAGGACGCGGTTAAACGAATTTCCAGCGGAAGGGCATTCCAGAGTCTTGGAGCGGCGTGCGAGAAGGCTCTGTCACCCATCTAATGGAGATGCGACCTGGGCACATGCAGCAAGCCCGTATTGGAGGATCGAAGTAGCCGTGTTGAGGAGGGTACCAGAAGTTGGTCACGGGTGTATGTTGGAGCTGTGCCAGTAAGAGCTTTGTAGGTGAGAAGGAGGATCTTGAATTCGATCCTGTATTTAACAGGTAACCAGTGGAGAGACATCAGTACTGGGGATATGTGATCGTGGATGGGTGTGCAAGTGAGGACTCTAGCAGCCGCATTCTGCACACGTTGAAGACGATTGATCAGATAGGCAGAGGTGCCAGGGAGCAGTGCATTGCAGTAATCGAATCGTGAGGAGATGAAGATGTGTATTAGCTTCTCAGCGTCAGGAGGTGACAGGATATTGCACATTCTGGTGATATTTCTAAGATGAAAATAGGCCACTATGAAAATAAGACAATTAACCTTGGCAACATGTATTTGCGCGAGTCTTTCTGTGTGGAGTTTGCGTGTTCTTCCTCGTCCCTGCGTGGGTTTTCGTCGGGTACTCATGTTTCCTCCCACTTTCCAAATACACACCGCTGCCTAGGTTAATTGGCCCTGCTGAGTAAATTTCCCGAAAAAGTGTGCCCTGAGATGTACTGGCGTCACATCCTGGGTATTCCCCCGTCTTACGCCCTCTGTCGGCCAGGATAGGCTCCACCCTCACCGCGACCCTGTGCGCGTTTCAGTGGGTATTGATAATGAATGAAAGAGCGTGTATTTGGACCGCGAAAGGAAACCAGAGTACCCGGCAAACCCCGCGTGGGAAGAAACACAAGAAAGGTAACCTGAGCCAGGAATCTAACCGAGGTTTCTTGCCACGAGGCAGCAAGCGTGGCGTTCCTGGTCCACGGCGCGGGCCGTTTGTCTCTGTACCGCCAGACGAGACGGAGCGAGCGGAGGCGCGCGGGCCTCTCAAGAAGCGGCGCGGCGCCATCAAGCAGGCCAAGGTTCACCACGTGAAAGGGCACCAGTTCACTGCCACCTTCTTCCCACAGCCGACGTTCTGCTCCGTGTGCAAGGAGTTTGTGTGGTGAGCGCGCTGTTTGGGAGCGGGGGAGGGGGATCTGTGTTAGCGTGTGCGCGCGGCGAGTGCCTGTGCGGGAGCGTGGGTGCGGTAGTGCGGCGCAGAGCGTTAGCGCAACTGCGCTAAGAACCCGACGACCTGCGTTAGATTCCCGCTCAGGACCAACGCCAGTGACGGTGAATACCTGAACTGATCATGGGCATCAGCCAGGTCTACTCAGCCTTATTTAACGACGGCCTGGTCTTTAATAAACATCATGATCCACGGCGAGCCACGTGCTCATTGACAGGGGCAGGCTTACAGATTCTTGGGCCCTAGGCAAAATTCAATGATAACCCCCTCCCCCAACACTGATTAAAGCATTGAATCATCCCAATCAGTGTCATAATGAACATTTTTATCTTAGCTTTGATAGATTTTGTTACAACAAAGCACCAATCAGTAAACAGTTTTGTGTACATGAATGATTAATTGTGACACCATTGAGGGATTGTTTGTATGCGGACCATTGTCCATACAAACGTCAGATCATCGGGCCATGCATGGGGGACAACACAGACCCCCCTTCCATGGAGGGGGGGGTCTGTGTTGCCCCCCCCCATGGGAGGGTGGTCTGTGTTGCCCCCCACCCATGGCTAAGACCGCTAGATCTGCATTCGACCATCTCGTCCGTCTGTGGCTCCTCACGTGCCCTGTGTATCTCGCAGGGGCCTCAACAAGCAAGGATACCAGTGCCGAGGTGAGCTCCACACGCGGCTCACGGCTCAGTCACGATGCTTGTGTCGAGGTTGTCTGCGGGGCAGTGATCCGGCCGGGTTCCGTGTCGTTGAGAGCCCCCACCTCCCGGCGCAGCCAAAATATGTTAGTCAGGTGGTATGCGAGCGTCCAGTGACGCGAGCCGTTTGTTATGATTGTTTCACATCAACTAACCCACCGACTCACCCAATCGCTCGCTTAACCACTCACTCGCTTGACCCATTACCATCATCAAGACTTTGCCTGCTGCTGCTGCTGAGCAATGGCAGTGGTGCACAAGCACAGCTAACAACTCTATAACGCACTCCACGTCAATGACAACACGTGCGTGTGTGTGTGTGTGGGGGGGGGGGCCTTAATGGGAGACATAGACTAGGCAACGTTTCGAGCAATGATCCTTTTGCAGACCTCGAGGCGTGAGCTCATTCCTAACGCCTGACGGCACCGATGGCTTCGTTGTGTTCCACTCGCCGTTACTCGTAACCGGTTCGTCAGCGCATGGTGTGACCGGTTCGATGGCTCGCACTGCGTAACCGATTCGCCGGCACGCACTGCGTGACCGGTTCGCCGGTACATCCGTAGCCGTGTAGCGTTGGTAACCGCCAGTGTTTCATTGCTGGAACCGCTCGGCGCATTCCCTGCCCGACACAACGGCCCTCGCGCTTCCATTCCACCTTCGCTCTCCTCGCCCTGCCAGCCGATGGTGACGTCATTGATGTCAATTGATGATCGCGTTCGTGACGTTAACAGCCAGCCTCTCCCAACAGATCTGATGAGTGTGTCCGTCTGTGCATCTCAGTGTGCCTCTGTCTGCGTGTCAGGGCTGGGCTGCACACATCTCCCGAACTGAGTTCAATTCCCACTCACGGCCAAAATCGGTGATGAATTTCTGAACCGGCCTCTCCTAGGTCGACTCAGCCTCAAATGAGTACCTGGTGTGGTGTGTAAGCATTGCCACTGGGGAGACAAAGGCGACCGTGCATGGTGTTGGTTACCCACCTCCTCGTGTGCCGTGTCGACCTTCATAGGTGCTCGCAAACGGCACTTGACCCTACAGTTTGTTAAGGCTACACGGAGGATTTTTGTCTTTGTCTTACTGTGTATGTTTGTCTCCCAGAATGCAATGCGGCGATTCACAAGCGCTGCATCGACATTGTCCTGGCGAACTGCACCGGCACGGCCGAGACCAGCAGCGACACTCAGGTGAGGAACGGGCGGGTGAGTGGCACGCGGGTGAGTGGTACGTGGGTGGGGAATGGTGGGGTGAGTACCGGGGGGAGTGAGGGACGTGCGGGTGAGTGATGCGCGAGGGCCGTTGAGTACGGGTGCAGTTGGTGCAGCTGCACTGGGGACAGTGGGTCCAGTGCCGGTGGCGAGCGATGGGGAGGATGATGTCGGTGACTATGGCGGTCGCGATGTTGATGATGATTGCCATCGATGTTGTCAATGTTGGCGGGCACAGTGGCTATGCAGCGGTAATATCCGCACCTCCTCACAGACAGAATGTCCTGCCTCCGTGGCCTTTCTGTGTGGCGTTTGCATTGTGGAGTTAAGAGTTTACGAGCGGACAGTGCGATTGCTTGCGAGACCAGTGATTCATCGAACTCGGGTTGTTGATTTACGTAATCCCCTGTTGGCGAGCTCCTGTTGTTTACTCATTGTCCCGTGGTACGTGACTCATTGTAACACGTGACTATGCATGATGTCATCTGGAAGGCGTGAGAGGGGCGGCGCGGGGAAATATAAGGATTCGGTCATACGGGGAGTTGGTCAGTTGGTCGTGAGGCGGTCAGACGGAGTCAGTCATCAGTATTCAGGATGTAGTCGCCGCTCGTGTTCGTTATGCCCGGGCCCGCGCACGCTGTTCAATAAAACATCAAAAGACAAGAAGTCTCTGCTCGCCGGCTGAATGTTCGTGGAGTGAACGCTGATCCTCGCCGTGGCCGTTATCGTCGAGCCGCCACGAGTCTGCGGTCCGAATCGTGGTGCCACAGCATGTTCTCCCCCTGCTCTGCACGGGTTTCCACTGAGTTCTCTGGTCTCCTCCCATAACTAAAAAAAACTTGAATTCCTTAATTGTCCGATACCATTATCATATATCGCACGCAGTGTCTGACAATGTTTTTGCCGGCTAACTGCGTGACTGCCTTCTCCCTCCCCGGCTCTCTGCGTTTTCCTCTCTGCGCCTCTGAGTCATTCCCACGTCAAACAAATTAAACAAAATACCGCGCAGCCACGTGGCGTGCTACGTTGTAATATTCGACGTCACACTTTCGACGTTGGCTATGGCGTATGTTGCTGTCGACGTGGCTTCAGATCATGAAGGAGCGCTTCAAACTGGACATGCCTCACCGCTTCCGCGTCAACTCCTACATGAGCCCCA
>JAZEWT010000003.1:4483319-4496484 GCA_036362905.1 Mordacia mordax
TGAAGCCCATTACTGCAACATTCAATAGGAATATTCAATGTTTCTTAATCGGTGTAGTGTGCGGGAGAGGCCCTGTCAGCATTTATTATAATATATTATGGCCACGTGTGGTGGAAGCTGGCATATGACACTTGCTCTTTAACATAATCCAACCGAAAAGTGCTTTATTCTAGACGGTGCTAGTCACGAGACGATGATGGTGGTGATGTCGGCGTTGCTCGCTGTGTACAGAGTGTGCGATGAACATCCACCACAAGTGCAAGGGCAAGGTGGCGAACCTCTGCGGCATCAACCAGAAGCTCATGGCGGAGGCGCTCGCTCAGATAGAGGCCCAACAGCAGGTGCGAGGAGACACTGAGGCGCATGGCAAGAGGCGCAGCAACACGAACCTGGGTTCGAGTCCCGGTGGCAGCGTGCCTTTTGACTGCGGGAGAAAACCGGAGAACCCGACAATAACCCGCGCGGACATGGGGGGGGATAGTGTAAGATCCACGTAGAAATACAGCCGAACCCGGAATTGAATCCATGGCTGTTCTATTGCAATTATAATTATTATTCTTACTTGTGTGGGTTTATGCTTCGCGTTGATGGGCTGTTTCCACGTGGGTGTATTGTCGGGGGCCACGTGTCAGGGGCCGCACGTTATGCCACCAGGGGCTGCCAGTGGCCCTCGGGCCTAGATGTGGGGAACACTGAGCTAAAGCCTGTGTTGGCTGTGCGGCGGCCTCGCGGTGTGTGCGAGCAGGTGAGGAAGGAGAGGAACAGCGTGTGTCTGGGGCCTAGCGGGGGCGATAGCGGACATGGTGATGCCATCGGCATCGCCGGCCCCTGCCCCTCGGCTCCCCCCGTGGAAGGCCACAGCGTCTCTGACTTCGGTACGAACTCGTACCGGGGTGGGGCACTGGTAACACCCGTGCCATCCTATGAGCACGTGTGTTCTTCCCTCACTCTACGTGGGTCACCTCTGGGCTCCCCAGTTTCCTCCCACAATGTAAACAAAAAAACGTAGAAAAGAATGAACAGGAAAACTAATTATTTACGTTTTGCCTGATAACATCATAACATATACGTAGCACACAGTTTGACGAGTTGGCGCCAGCTAACCATGTAGGTGACTCTCCCCCTCTCTGCAGTTTCCTTGCTGTGCTTCATTGTATGTTTAATTTTTATCAACAAAATAATGGGTGACTTTTTAAACAATGGCCCCACTTTATAGCTCTCGATCATTTTACGATGATTTTTCTCACAGGTACCACTCCCCCCCTCCCCCCCACCATGTCCTTCTAATGTGCCCCCCCCACCACTCCTTATAGACCGGTCCCAAGTCTCTTGGGAGGGCCCCACTATGGGCCCCCCGGGTAACCGCCCCCCCCTGCCGCGGCCCGACAGTCAACAGTTTCTTGGCACCAAGGTGGGGGGCCACCAGGGCCCCCCACGCCTCTGCATCTCCGACTTCTCCTTTATCAAGGTGCTGGGCAAGGGCAGCTTCGGCAAGGTGCGTGGAAATTCATTCACCCGCTGCTCACTCGTTCATTCACTCGCCCGCTCACTCGTTCATTCACTCGCTCGCTCACTCGTTCATTCACTCGCCCGTTCGTTCACCCATTCAAAGGGTTCCATCGCTCATTCATTTGCGAAGCCATCATCCGCTGACCCGTTTATTCAGCCCTGCTGCGCGTGTTGGCTCACTGGCTCATCAACGCGCGGCGAGGGATGCTAAACACGTTCCTTGTCTCCCTCACGCTCCGCGTAAGAGAGCGTAGGAACGCTTCACACGGCTATGCTGGCGGAACGACTCTCGAGAGCAGTTCTCCTGCATTATTCTAAGAGAGGAGTACTGAGGAGACCACACTTCTGTAGCTTTTTCTATGTATGCAGGCTTTACTTTGTCAATACTATGTAATGTTTGATCTCTTCTTGTGCTTTCTGTACACTTTAAAAAATATATTGAAATAAGAGAACAAATGCTGTGTAAAGAAAAACAGGATAGCTGGCATTTCCAGTTAAATTCAGAGAGTTTAAAAGTGTGTTTATCATTTACATGTATACGGTCATACAGGCTGCCATATCAAAGTACGGCGTAATATTTATAGTTATGTTAGCTCAGTTAATTAATATAAATACACACGTGAGAGTATTACCACAAATACATGAGAGTATTTGTATTAAAAAAAAAACCCCAAAAAACTTATTGTTGCTGATTTGCTGTTCTGATGTCGTTGTTGCTGACATGCCGTTCTTTCCACAGCTCTGTGCAGCGCTTTGTGACCCTTGGGTGAAGAGCGCTCTAGAAGTGCAGTAATAATTATTATTGTTATTAATTCGCTTCATCGGTCATCCGCACATTCGCTCGTCCGTTTCCCCGCCCTCGCTCGCCACCGTTCCGCGGGCCCCTCCGCTCGCGACGAATCCGTGCACGCGTGCGTGGGGCACAGGTAATGCTCGCCGAGATGAGGGGCCCCAGGAGCCCGGCCGCCACCGCATACTTCGCTGTCAAGGTCCTGAAGAAGGACGTGGTGCTGCTGGACGACGACGTCGAGTGCACCATGATCGAGAAGAGGGTGCTCGCCCTCGCCTCGGAGCACCCCTTCCTCACCCACCTCTGCGGCACCTTCCAGACCAAGGTGCCGCCCGCTCGCCCAACCACTCACCCCTTCCTCACCCACCTCTGCGGCACCTTCCAGACCAAGGTGCCGCCCGCTCGCCCAACCACTCACCCCTTCGTCACCCATCCTGTGCGGCACCTTCCCGACCAAGGTGCCACCCGCTCACCCACCCACCACCATCCCACCCAGGCCTCCACCAGCCTACCCACCAATCCACCCACCTACCTGTCTACCCAGCCACCGATGCGGCCACTGATGCAGCCCTACATGGCCTCACGCTCCCTTGTAATAGGGGGAGGCTTACAGAGGGAGGTGGAGGATGGGGGGAGGGGTGCGCTGGGTAGGGGAGTTGGGGGTGACGATGTGTCTGCGTGTGGCGAGCAGGAACACCTGTTCTTTGTGATGGAGTACCTCAACGGCGGCGACCTCATGTTCCACATCCAGGAGACGGGCCGCTTCGACCTGCCGCGTGCCACGTACGACACCCGCCGTGCCAGGCCCAGTGCCAGCTGCCCGTGTGTCTGCCAGCAGAGGGCGGTATTGCTTTGTGGAGGGCAGGGATCTTCACTCTTTTTATAAGGGGGGGGGCGGGGGTAGGATTCCCCACACCGTCTGGAACACAAGCAGAATGAAGTCCTTAATTCACCTCATCTCATTGTTAGAAGCCGCTTAGTCCTGTACAGGGTCGCGGTAAGCCGGAGCCTATCTTGGCAGACGCAGGGTGCAAGCAGGGATATACCCACGATGGGACGCCAGTGCATCACCGGGCACTGCGGGCAATTTAGTCTGCGAGCCAATTAACCTATGCAGCAGCATGTTTTTTGGACTGGGAGGAAACCGGAGTGCCCGGCGAAAACCCACGCGGACACGGGGAGAGAATATGCAAACTCCACACAGAAAGGCACCCGAGCCAAGATTCGAACCCGGGACCTTCTTGCTGTGAGGAGACAGCGCTACCTACTGGGCCACCGTGTCCTTAACGCGGTTGTTATATTTGTTTGTTAACCTAGCTGTTATGTTATATAACAGCTAGGTTAATTAAACAGAGGACTGCATGTGCAGAGAAACAATAGCGGCTTACTTATTAGAAACCAAAACTTGAATAAGTAGCCACCTCCTCAGGGTTGTTATTATTCATCATAATTAATAATAATAACCTACTCAAGGTGCGTGAGTTGTCGGGGGCCGCACCTCAGGGCGGCACTTTAGGCCACTAGGGTCCACCAGTGGCTCCCAGGCCTTGTAATGAAAAGCACTGGTCCAGAGACGCCCCTCGTGGCAGCTGTCCCTGTGCATCAGCGAGTTCGGGGGCCGAATGTTGGGCATAATCCCAGTGTAGTTTGTGGCGTTTATTTAGTGGCGCCTTTCATCCAGAGTTCCAAAATTACTGCTGGAAAACGCAGAGGGTGGGAGGGAAGCATCCACATGATCAGCCGGCGCCAACCTGCCAGTCATTATAGTGCATATAGTATAATAATAAGAATAGTGTGATATTAATAGCCAATTAATTAGTTGTGTGATGAAAATGGAGAACCCTGAAGAAACGCACGCAGAACAAGCGGAGTACACACAAACTCTACGTAACACGGTGGCTGAGGCGGGAATTGAAGCAACTTGGGCAGGACCGTCTTGGTATGACAAGGCTGGGATGTCACGGCAGCGTATACACCCTGATAGGGGTATAGGCGGCAGTGTTACAGGTGGGAGTCGCACCGCCTTGGGTAGGACCTTACTGCTGTGAGAAGGAGGAGGTGCAGATGTTACCGCTATATGGACATTGTACATGATAGGCATGTCTCAAGTTCCTTCTCTCTTCTCTGAAGGAATTCTCAATCCAGGAAGTGACCCGACTCCAGATTGTATTGCAGCTGGATGTAGTTGTTTGTTGGTCAGATGCTGCGACTTCGTGGAGTGTTGAGAGATAAAGGGATTTCCAGTTAAGTGCTTATCTCTCCCACTCTCTTTATCTCTTGCTCACAGATTCTATTCGGCCGAAATCATCTGTGGGCTCCAGTTCCTGCACTCCAAGGGAATCATCTACAGGTGTGTTCACATGAGCCACCAGCAACCCCCCCACACACGCACAGCTCACTCGCTCACTCGTTTACTCACCCATTCATTACCTCACCTATTCATTACTTCACCTTCTTATCCACGCGTTTACTCACTCTCTTCCTCACTCCTTTCTTCAAAGCATTCATAAACAAATTTTGAGTCAGGTACTTATTTGAGGCTGAGTTAACCTAGGGGAGGCCCACTACCACTTCATGTATCGAACACGAGTTGCCAGGTTAATAGGTCCACATTAATGATTGTGAGCAGAGGGACAGGGATATCGAATAATGATCGATCCCGTGACTGCACCTGGGCATCGACCAGACTGAGCCATCGTTCAGGCCTCAGGGAGGCCCTCATCCAGCAGCGGATCGACCCTGCCCTCTCTCCTACCCACCCCCTTCCCTCCATTCCTCCCAGGGACCTGAAACTGGACAACATCCTGCTGGACCGTGATGGCCATGTCAAGATCGCCGACTTCGGGATGTGCAAGGAGAATGTGTGCGCCGAGACGCTCGCCTCCACCTTCTGTGGCACGCCCGACTACATCGCGCCAGAGGTGGGGAAAGGGAGGCACGGGCAGCGTGAGAGGGAGGGGGTCACGGGGCCGAGGGTAGAGGGGGGGGAGCGGGGCGTGGAGGCGTGTCATTGTCAGTCATCACCTTCGTTCTGGCTGACATCACGGTGGGCGGGATAGGTGACGGTTCCGGTTGGACCATGCGGTAATGATCCGGACGTATTTCTGTTATAAGGCTTTCCACCATCCAGACGCAACTTCACCCGAGAATCGGCCGTAGGTCGTGAGATTTACTGCCGCAACGCATGCCTTCCAGCGTCAGTGATCATCACCATTATAACTACTCACGCAAAGACAAAGATCCCCTGTGTAGTGTTAATAATAATAATAGCATTTATATAGCGCCTTTCATCCGAGGATCACAAAGCGCTGCACAGAGCTGCGGAGAGAACGGCACATCAGCAACGAGATAAGAAGGGCAAATCAGCAATAACGTTTTTTTGGAGGTTTTTTTTTCTACAAATCCGAGCTGTGGAAAGAACGGCATGTCAACATCAGGACAGTTCAACTGAAAGTCAAATAGCAGCAACAAATGTTAGGACATAAAAGAAGCGATAAGAAAACAATTCTGCAACAAACAATTAAGGAATAGATGTTCCCCAGCAGTGTTGACAAACTGTATGGTCAAGTGCTATTCGCGAGCACCTATTCAGGCCAGCACGACACTCGAAGAGTTGGGTGGCCAGCACCACGCCCGACCGCCTTTGTCTTTCTCGTGACAATGTTTACACTGCACCAGGTACTCATTTGAGGCTGAGTCGACCTAGGGGAGGCCCAGGTCCATATTCAGAAAATCGTCACTGGTATTGGTAGGCATGAGGGGGCATTGAACACGCTTCGCCCGCTTTGTAGCCCAGCGTGCTAACCGCTGCATCACTGATCCCCATAAGCAAACACAAAGATCCCCATATAGCTTTAACAGAGTCTGGGGTCAAGTGCCGTTAGCGAGCACCTATGAAGGTCGACACGGCACACGAGGAGGTGGGTGACCAGCACCATGCTCGGCCGCCTTTGTCTCCCTCGTGGCAATGTTTACACACTGCACTAGGTACTCATTTGAGGCTGAGACGACCTAGGGGGGGCCCAGGACCGCTTCATAAAATCGTCACTGGTGTTCGTCGTGAGCGGGATTCGAACTCGGGTGGCCAGGTATGTAGCCCAGCGCGCTAACCGCTGGGCCACCGCTCTTCAGATTATTATTATTAATTATTATTTATTGGACACCCTTATCCAGGGTGACTTACATCATTGTAGAGGCGTAGCGAGAAAACCACAGAGCGGCGAGGGGAAGGCAGCTATGCATTCAGCCGGCGCCAACATTTGCCAGACACTGCCTATCCCGGCCGACAGAGGGCGTAAAGCGAGGGAATGCCCAGGATGTGACGCCAGTACATCGCAGGGCACACTTTTTGGGGCAATTTCCTCAGCAGGCCAATTAACCCAGGCAGGGGGAGAACACGTAAACTCCACACAGAAAGGCCCCCGAGCTGGGAATCGAACCCGGAGACCTTCTCGCTTGAGGCAACAGTGCCACCCGCCGCGCCGCCGTGCCGCCCCAGATCCTGCTGGGCCACCCGTACGGACGCTCGGTGGACTGGTGGGCCCTCGGCGTCCTGCTGTACGAGATGCTCGTCGGGCAGTCACCCTTCTACGGATCGGACGAGGAGCAGCTTTTCGAGGCGATCCGAGTGCACACGCCGCACTACCCTCGCTGGCTGAGCGAGCCGTCGCGTCACATCCTCTCGCAGGTGGGACGGAGAGCGGGAGGGTGGCGGGGGGGTGGGGGACAAAGTGAGAGGGCAACGGCGAGAGATCGGGACGGAGAGAGCTGTTAGGAAAGTTGCCCCCCCGGCACTCCGTTGCGATAACAATTATACGATTTGTAACGCGCCGTGCAAAGTCCATACCTTGTCATGTATTCATTCATTATCAATGCCCACTTAATCCTGTACAGGGTCGTGGGGGGAGGCAGAGCCTATCCCGGCCGACAGAGAGCGCAAGGTGAGGGGCATACCCAGGATGTGACGCCAGTACATCGCAGGGCACTGGGGACAATTTACTCAGCAGGCCGATTAACTTTTGCAGCAGCGTGTCTTTGGACGGTGAGAGGAAACTGGAGAACCCGGTGAAAACCCACGTGATGGATGAGGCACGGATCCAGAGGCGTGAGGAGACGGCAAAGATGGACGGCAGGCGTCAAGGCGATCAGCCGGCGCCAGTTTGCCAGGCACTACTTCCTATAAATTAAAATGCGAGCGGCCAATTGTTTAATGAGTTTTTTATTTGGTGGTGCGGGGAAACTGGAGAACCCGAAGGAAACTCACGCAGAACAGGGGGAGAGAGAACACACAAACGCCATACAGTAAGTCAACCGACGCGAGGATCGAAACCGCCTCGGGTTGGGCCTTCCTTCTGTGAGGCACGCTTGTGACCACTGCGTGGAGACCCGGCTGCAGTGGTAACGCGGCGAGCACTGGCTCGTGGTTCATGGTGCTGCTGCTGATGATTCTGCTCCAACTGATGATGCTGATGATGTCCATACGCGTGCTGCAGCTGTTTGAGAGGGACCACACGAAGCGACTCGGGGTGGTGGGGTCCATCCGGATGCATTCTTTCTTCAAGACCATCGACTGGCAGGGAATGGAGTCTCGCCAGGTCACCCCTCCCTTCCGGCCCAAAGTGGTACGCCCCACCTCCACCGAGACACACAGGCGACCATCCCCCAGGTAGCCCACGCAGGCCACTGGGGCAAGGTGCGGGTTAGCGAGCGCCCTCACACTCGGCGGTAACAACAACCGCGGTGACCTCACTACGCCGCTTGTGCCAGACTAGGTGCGCCTTGAGGCCGTGTGAAGTGTAGAAAGCTCGCCGACAAGTCACAGGACAGACCCAGGTGGTATGGGCTGGCTGACTGAGATGACTGTCCGAGTGATCACCTGAGCCAGCTCGCTCACTCACCGAGCCAACTTGCTCACTCACCTGCTCCCGTTCTTTGTTGGGGCACGTCCTGTTAGAGGTCACCCATGAAGACCGACATGATGGAGTGGGTGGCCAGTGTCACGCTCCACTGTCTCAGCCTTCTAAGCAGCGATGTTTAAACAAGACACTGGGTACCAGTTAGAGGCTGAGTCGATCTACGAGAGGCTCAGGACCGGTTCCCACATTCGTCACCGATGATGACCACGAGTAGCTGATTTCGTGTGGCGGTGTGCTAACCGCTGCGCCACCGCTCTCCACACATTGTCTCACGCAGTGCGTCCTCCGCGGCTGAGAGAATCCCACAGAGTTCAGAATTCCAGGTGGGGAAATCGGGATCAATCCGCGATCAACCTGGAATCACTCTAGGGTCAATCTGGATTCGGGATCAATCCAAAATAAATCCTGAAGCGATCATGGATTAATCTCGGATCAATCTACAGGAGTTTATAATTATTAGTATTTATTAATTATTATTTATCAGACGCTCTTATCCAGGGTGACTCGCATGATTATGGAGGTGTAGTGTTGAAACCAAAAGAGGCGAGGGGAAGGCAGCCATGCATTCAGCCGGCGCCAACATTTACCAGACACTGCCTATCCCGGACGACAGAGGGCGCAACGCAGGGGAATACCCAGGATATGACGCCAGTACATCGCAGGGCACACTTTTTGAGGCAATTTACTCAGCAGGCCAATTAACCTAGGCAGCCACATGTCTTTGAATCACTGTAGTTTGACTGCGTGTACCCTCCCTACCTACTCACCCCCATGCCCCCTTACTGTGCCCCTCCCAGAGATCGGCCAACGACTGCAGCAACTTTGACCAGGAGTTCCTGAGCGAGAAGCCCCGTCTCTCGTTTGGCAACAAGGAGCTGCTCAACTCCCTGGACCAGAGCGTGTTCTCTGGGTTCTCTTTCACCAGCCCCATGGTGGACAAGCTCACTGGGAAGTGACTCTTCCACCCTGCTGGGTGCTGGTTGACGGCTGTCGTGGTGACGATGATGGTGACGGTGACGGCGACGATGACGGTGTTGACGGCGACGATGGTGGCGGCAATGGTGCCGATGATGGCGATAATGGTGACTGGTTATGGTGACGATGACAATGGTGGTGACGATGGTGACGGTGATGGTGGCGGTGATGGCGGTATGTATGTGTCACCGCCGTCAATGTAAAGGGCAATTAGACAAGGATTATAATAATATTATGATGTATAACGCCGTGTGTGGCACATTACTCGTTTAACGTCGAAGGTATTGGTTCAAAGAGAGAACGACTCAGACAGAGGCGCAAGCTAACTGTCTCCTGGTTAGCTGGCACCAACATTTGCCAGACACTGCATCCTACACATTATGATATCGGTCAATTAATACGTTTTTTTTTTCTAGTTGCGGAAGGAACCCAGGGAGCCCAGAGGAAACCCACACTGAACAGAGGGAGAACACACAAACTCCACACAGAAAGGTGCCTGAGGTGGGACTCGAACCACCTCGGGTAGGACCTTCTTTCCATGAGGAGGTGGCGCAAATATGAGCACCGCGTGGATACCATGCTCGCACAAGAAATTCTACTAGAAGCCGCTCTACAGAGTGGTGCAGGTATCTTGTTACCTCCATTTAATAGTTTTTTCATGTTTGTAATTTTATGTGGCACCATATGCTCACAACTGTACAGTGATTTTCAGTAGCATGTGAACTTGTATCAGCCATTTACAATAATCCGTTAGGGTTTTTGTGAAACAGACGTGAATGATCAAGGGACAGCAGATTTTATAGGTCAATTAAATGGGGGTCACAAAACATCTGGATCATCTCTCAATTATTTACCTGGGGTGATTGATAACAGCCTAGAGTTTTTCTGCTCTATCACTCACTCACCTACTCATTTACTTACCTTCTCACATACTCATTCACTCACTCATCTACTCATTTACTCACCTACTCAAGCACTAATTCACGCATTCACCTACCATCCATTGTGATGCCGTTTATCTGGGTCTGGGTCATGGAGGCAACAGGCTCAGCAAAGCAATCCAGACGTCCTTTTCCCAAACAACTTCCTCCCTGGCTCTTCCTGAGTGATTTCAAGGCGTTCTCAGGCCAGCTGAGATATAATATCTCCAACGGGTCCTGAGTCTGCCTACAGTGGGCCTTATCCAGTCACCTCCAGAGGGAGGCACTCAGCAGGCATCCTTATCAGATTCACGAACCACCTCAACTGGCTCCTCTCAATGCAGAGGAACAGCGGTTCAACTTTGAGATCCTTCCGGATCATTAAACTCATCACCCTGTGGCACCACGACTTGGACCGCGGACTCGTGACGGCTCGGCGATAACACCACGGCGAGGATCGGCGTTCACTCCGTGATCGTTCAGCCAGCGAGCAGAGACTTCTTAACTTTTGATGCTTTATTGAACAGAGCGCAACGCGGGCCCGGGGCGTGACGAACACGAGCGGCAGACTACATCCTGGCTCCATGATGACTGACTCCTCCGTCTGACCCCCTGGCTCACTGACCGACTTCCTTATATTTCCCCGCGCTGTCCCCGCTCGCACCTTCCAGATGACATCACCCGTAGTCACGAGCCACAATGAGTCATGCACCACGAGCGAGCGACCACGGGACAATAAGTCAACAACACGAGGTGCTATCACAACAACAGGAAGCTGATGCACTGTCCGTTCGCGCCCCCTCCCCCACGCGCCCCCCCCCCCGTGCCCCCCAGAAAGCTCCAACTCCACAGTTCCCCCCCGGGCATTAGGCCCATCCTTGGGCCACAACTGCCCGCCAGCAATCGCCTCCAAGCAAAAAGCAAGCCCCCCCCACACACACACAGCGCTCTAACCTCTGCGCCATTGCTCCCCGCAGCCGCAACGCCAATCACTGCGCCACCGCCCACACACCGTGCCACTGCGCTACTCCGCGGCTATCGCACTACTCGCTGCGCTACCGCTATCCATCCACCGCGCCACTGCGCTATCCCACGGCCATGGCGCGAACCGCTGCGCCATTCGCTATCCGCGGCCACTGCGCTACCGCTGCGCCACCGCTATCCCCCCGCGGCTATGGCGCGAACCGCTGCGCCACTCGCTAACCGCGGCGCCACTCGCTATCCGCGGCTACTGCGCTACCACTGTGCCACCACTATCCACTGTACCACTGCGCTATCCCGTGGCTCTGGCGCGAACCGCTGTGCCACCCGCTATCTGCGGCTGCTGCGCTACCGCTGCGCACCCTCCTCCCCTTGGGGTCTGACGAGCTGGGTGACCCAAGGGGCCCCCCTCCCCCGGCTCCAGCGCCGACGGGCGCCACCACAATGGCAGCCCCACATCGGCGCAGCTCCACCGCACTACTGCGCCTCACCACGGCGACCGCGCCACCCGCTGCGCTACCGCTATCCACCACGCCATTGCGCTACCCCGCGGCTATCGCGCTAACCGCTGCGCTACCGCTCCGCACCCTCCTCCCCTTGGGGTCTGACGAGCCAGGCGACCCAAGGGGCCCCCCTCCCCCAGCTCCAGCGCCGACGGGTGCCACCACAATGGCAGCCCCACATCGGCGCAGCTCCACCACGGCTACCGCGCTAATCACTGTACCACCGCTCCCCACTCAGTACACACACAGTGCGCTAACCAGTGTACCACCGCTCCTTACTCACTACACACACAGTGCGCTAACTGCTGCGCCACCGCTCACTCACCCACATAGCACACTAAGCGCTAACCGCTGCAGCATCGCTCACTCACATACACAGCGCTAACCGCTGCAGCATCACTCACCCACATACACACAGAGTGCTAACCGCTGCGGCATCGTTCACCCACATACAGAGCGCTAACTGCTGCGGCATCGCTCACTCACATACACACAAAGCGCTAACCGCTGTGGCATCACTCACTCACATACACACACTGACACAGACACCAACCGCTGTACAATGCAGGCCCACCGAGCAACGCCGCAGCTTCTGCCTCCTCCCGTCTTCGCCGTCATCTCCTCCCTGCTTGGGACGAGCCGGGGGGGGGGGCCCATTGTGGCCCCCCTCCCTGGCTCCAATCGCCGACGGGACGCCACCACAATGGCTCCCAGCGGCCTCCAACACCACGCGCGGCCGCTGAACAATGGCGAGCCCGCGCGGCACGGCCCTGATGAACAACGGCCAGCAGCCGACATCGCTGCGCCGCTCGCCAATCTCCGTCACTCGCCAATCTCCGTCGCTCGCCAATCTCCATCGCTCGCCAATCTCCATCGCTCGCCATTCTTATCGCCTTCCTCCTGCGGCGATTTCCCCCATGGCTCGCTCTCTCGCCGCCACCGCCCTGCGACTCCCGAGTTGCTCCGCTATTTTGCCGCGGCGATTTTTCTCCTCCGCGCCGATTTCCCTTCTCGTCTCGCTTTCGCGGTCACTGCCCCGCCCCCCCGGCCCACGCCGACCGCTGCACCGCCGGCTCACTCCGCTCGCTGCCTCCGCCGCCAAACTCCTCGCCGCTGTTCCAGCCGCCACTCGTCGCAGTCTCCGACGTGAGTCCACATCGCACTTTCTGACACCAACTGTGGCACCACGACTTGGACCACGGACTCGTGACGGCTCGGCGATAACACCACGGCGAGGATCGGCGTTCACTCCGCGACCGTTCGGCCAGCGAGCAGAGACTTCTTGACTTTTGATGCTTTATTGAACAGAGCACGACGAGGGCCCGGGGCATGACGAACACGAGCGGCAGACTACATCCTGGCTCCCTGATGACTGACTCTTCCGTCTGACCCCCTGGCTCACTGACCGACTTCCTTATATTTCCCCGCACCACCCCCTCTCGCACCTTCTAGATGGCATCACCCGTAGTCACGAGTCACAATGAGTCATGCACCACGAGCGAGCGACCACGGGACAATAAGTCAACAACACGAGGTGCTATCACAACAACAGGAAGTTGACGCACTGTCCGT
>JAZEWT010000003.1:4559027-4569959 GCA_036362905.1 Mordacia mordax
CCGCACCACACTCACCGCCCCACATTCACTGCACCACATTCACTGCACCACATTCACCACACCACATTCACTGCACCACATTCACTGCACCACAATCACCGCACCATATTCACTGCACCGCATTCACTGCACCACACTCACTACACCACACTCACTGCTCCACATTCACTGCAGCACATTCACCACCCCGACATTCACTGCACCACATTTACTGCACCACACTCACCGCCCCACATTCACTGCACCATATTCACTGCCCCACATTCACTACACTATACTCACTGCACCACATTCACCACACCACACTCACAGCACCACATTCACTGCACCACACTCACCACCCCGATATTCACTGCACAACATTCACCGCACCACATTCAACGCACCACATTCACCGCACCACATTCACTGCACCACACTCACCGCCCCACATTCACTGCACCACATTCACTGCACCACATTCACCGCACCACACTCATCGCCCCACACTCACCGCCCCACATTCACCACCCCACATTCACCGCACCACATTCACCACACCACACTCACAGCACCACATTCACTGAACCACACTCACCACCCCGATATTCACTGCACCACACTCACCGCCCCACATTCACTGCACCACATTCGCTGCACCACATTCACAGTCGCACTGGGTCGATGGCGACCGCTCTCACCCGCAGGGGTGGACGCTCCGAAGGAGAGCCGCTTCGTGCAGGAGCTGCGCGAAGCAGACGCCACGGGCGACCTCGGCCGCCTGACGCTGCTGCCGCGCTCCCCCGTGGAGGTGGCGCGCATGCTGCAGATGGTGACGCACAGCTTCAAGCTGCCGCGGCAGGTAACTGTAACAGTATTACGATATATAAAAATGTATAAGTGTATGCTGATGTATGTTTTGATGATTGCTTCGAAAAGCTGCTCTCTCGGGACAGTCGCGTCGATCGCTTCCTCTCTCCGCTTCGCGACGTTTCGCCTCACACGTTAGAGGCATCGTCAGGCGTGTGAGGCGAAACGTCGCGAGGTGGAGAGAGGAGGCAATCGACGCGGCTGTCCCGAGAGAGCAGCTTTTCGAAGCAATCATCACGCATCGAGCCGTGAAAATCTACATCATTACGATGTATGTTTTCACGGTTCGATGTGTGATGCTTGCTTTCCACAGAGCTGTCCTTTCGGGATAGCCGTGTCGAGCGCTCCTCCTCTCTCCTTAGTGATCTTTCGCACCCCACATTGGAGGCAACTTCCATTCATGCCGCTGATGCCTCTGGCACAGGACGTGAAATGCTGCAAAGGAGAGAGGGGGAGCGCTCGACATGGCTATCCCGAACGAGCAGCTTTGGACAGCAATCAATGTGTTACTATGCTGCGTGGTTGCACAGTATTCGAGCAGCATGCCGGCCTGCCTGGACCGAGCCAGCACGGCCAAACACGGAACTCGTCATGGTCGATTTCCCACTGGTTGTTTGCCGAAACTCGCACGGAGACATTGATAAGATCACGAGTGACGGCGCCATCATCGCGCGGACATCCTGGCTCCCAACCACCGCTAGTGCCCGTGGGTGAGCGCCAGGTGCGGGTGAGCGTGGGCGAGTGTGAGTGAGTGTTAATGGGCGGTGCATTCGGTTGTCGCTTCTTTTGCGGTGGTGTCGCTGCAGATTCTGCAGGCCATGGTAGATGTGCGGCGCGACCACAACGACTTCTACCTCCAGCGTGAGTGATAGCGTCCACCTCTGCCACCTCCGCCACCTCCTCCACCTCCTCCACCTCCTCCACCTCCATCAAATAAAATACAAAGATCCCCCATATAGTTTTGACTGCAGGGTTAAGTGCTGCTAGCGAGCACGAATGAAGGCCGACACAGCACACGAGAGGGGTGGCCAGCACCACACCCGGCCGCCTTTGTCTCCCTAGTCGCGATGTTTACATACTGCACTAGGTATTAATTTGAGGCTGAGTTGACCTAGGGGAGGCCCAGGACCGGTTCATAAAATTGTCTTTGGTATTGGCCGTGAACGGGATTTGAACTCGGGTCACCAAGTTTGTAGCCCAGCGTGCTAACCACCAAGCCACCACTGCCCATACCTCCTCCACCACCACCACCACCCCCATTCCCCCACCACCACCACCACCCCCACTACCTCCACCACCACCGCCACTACCTCCACATTGGTCAACCAGTATATGTTTGCTGATGATCTACTCATTGCTGCTCACTCTGAGGAGTTGGGAGACTGCTGCTGAACCTGGATGGTGCCACAAAGGGGTGAGGTCTTACCATGAGCTCCTGCCTGAGTTTATTGTCAAACACTTCACCCCCTTAGCTACCCATTAGTGATGGGACTATTGTGGAGAAGATTCTATACCTGGGCAGTGTGCTTATGACCAGCTGCTGTTTGGCATTAGTCTCACTCTGAATCAGTCGAGTGGCATTATCTTTCCATCGACTACGTGAAGCTGCATAGATGCTGCTTGGTTTGTCACTCCACGCCAAGATTTGTATCTTTTCAGCCACAGCGATGCCTTCCCTTCTCAATCGTTACTGAACATGGACCCCTCTGGTGGAAAACCTGCACCAATATAAAGCACTGAGACTGGCCTGCCGACAATGCATCCTGGGTTTGACCAGACTGGATTGTGTGAGGTGCTCACAAATCTTTAAAAGTTCTGAACATAGTCCTATTGGTGATGCGAGGTTGCATTGGTTGGGTCATGTGGATAGATATATACTTTATTGTCATTCCATCATTATTTAATTATATTATACAGAGGAACGCTTGAAATAGATGTCCTGGATGGAGGGGAGAGGGGTGCCAATGATGTTCTCCGCTGTTTTCACTATCCGCTGCAGGGACCTACGGTCAGAGGCATTGACATTTACATACCAGACAGTGATGCAGCTGATCAGGACACTCTCAATGGTTCACCTGTAGACTGTGGAAAGGGTGAGTATAGCAAGGCTGGCCCTCCTCAGTCGTCGGAGGAAGTGGAGGCATTGTTGTGCTTTCTTGGCTGGGGATGCAGTACTGACTGACCAGCTGAGGTCATCTGCAATATGCACACCAAGAAACTTGGTGCTTCTGACTCTCAACTATTGAGCCGTTGATGACCAGTGGTGAGTGGGCACCGTGGGCCTTCCTGAAGTCTGTGGAAATCTTTCATTTTGTCAACATTAATAGACAGGTTGTTGTCGTTGCACCAGTTGCAGTTGCATCATTGTTGCTAATTAGGTCCACCACTGTCGTGTCATGCGCAAACTTAATTATGCGGTTGGAGCTGTAAATAGCAGAGCAGTTGTGCGTCAGCAGTGTTAGCAGTCGGCTGAGTACACAGCCCTGGGATGTGACGGTGCTCAGTGTGGTGGTGTTGGAGGTGTTATTGCGATCCGGACCTTCTGATGTGTCTCCGTCAAAGTCCAAGATCCAGTCAAAGGGGGCTTCTCAGGCCCAGCATTCTTACATAGGTGTTCTTGTTTTCCAGGTTGGACAGGGCTAAATGAAGGGGAAAGGAAATAGCATCTTCCGTGGACCGGTTAGGGTGATATGCGAACTGGAGCGGGTCTAGTGAGGGGGGAAGAGTGGTTTTGATGTGGCCCATGACTAGCCTCTTGAACCACTTCATGATGATTGCTGTGAGTGCCACAGGGCGATAGTCATTTACGCAGGAGACTGCTGACTTGTTCAGCACTGGAATGATGGTGGCGGCCTTGCAGCATGCTGGGATGACCGCCTGGCTCAGAGATGTTAAAGATGTCAGTGAGGACATCTGCTAGCTGGTATGCACATTCCCTAATCACGCAACCAGGTATGTTGTTGGGTTCAGCAGCCTTGCATGGGTCTACTCTGGATAGGGTATACGTGATGTCTACTGTGGACAGCCAGAGTACCTGGTCAACGGGATGAGGGGTAGTCTTCTTTATAGGCATGTGGTTCAGTGCTTAAAACCATGCGTAGAAGACATTCTGCGTGTCCAGGATTGAGGTATCACTGTCGCAGGCACGTGGTGCGGTTTTTATAGTCAGTGGTGACCTGCATGCTCTGCAACATGCGGCGTGTGTCCATGGTGTCCACGAAGTGACCATGGATTTCCGTACGGCAGGAGGTTCGTCCATTCAGCTTAATGGCTGTACCGGAGATGTTGTTGTGAAGCCATATTTTCCGTGAGAACAAAAACGCAGCAGTCCCTCGTTTCACGCTGGATGGAGAGTTGTAGTCTAAGGTAATCCAGCTTGTCCAGGGAGTGGACATTGGAGAGTAAGATAGTGGGTAGAGCCAATCTGGCGGAGTTTGTCTTCAGCCTGGTGGTGATACCGGTTCGCTTGCCATAACAGCGTTTTCTCTCACAACTCCTACCATGTCTCGGGCTCTCGCGGGCAGCGGCTGCTGCGGCTGGGGATCTGCGCGGCTGCAGCATGCAGAGGCTTGTTTCTCGTACAAGGCTTAGCTCACACAGCGCCTCCATCGGTGTGATGCTTTACGGAACAAGTGAGTCTTGAGATGAGATTTGAAGATGCTCAAGGACTCAGCTGATCGAATCTCCAATAGAAGGGCATTCCAGAGTCTGGGAGCAGAGCGCGAGAAGGCTCTGTCACCCATCGAATGGAGGAGCGGCCTGGGCACATACAACAAGCCCGTATTGGAGGATTGAAGTTGTCGTGTTGAGGAGGGTGCCTGAAGTAGGTCACAGATGTATGTTGGAGCAGTGCCAGTGAGAGCCTTGTAGATGAGAAGGAGGATCTTGAATTCAATTCTGTATTTAACTGGTAACCAATGGAGAGACATCAGTACTGGGGAATCGTGATCGCGGGTGGGCTTGCGAGTGAGGACTCTTAGCAGCTGCATTCTGCACATGTTGGAGATGATTGATCAGGTAGGCAGAGGTACCAAGGAGCAGAGCATTGCAGTCATCGATTCGTGAGGAGATAAAGATGTGTATTAGCTTCTCAACATCAGCGGGTGACAGGATGTTGCACAGTCTGGCTATATTTCTGAGATGGAAGTAGGCTACCTTCATCATCTTGTTGATGTGTGTCTCTAAGGTGAGTCAGACATGTGTTTCGGACTCATGGCTCAAAAAAATTAGACGAGAATCAACATTTAAGCCAACATCTAAACCATTTCGCACTGTTTTTACTGGATCTTGAGTGGCCACTGCACTAGGGCACGCCGCCATCACACGCCCAGGCACCTCATTCCGAAGCAGCTTGTTTGGCTGGATACTGGTGACTAAGTGGGCACAGCTCGGGCTAGAGAAGAGTTGTACTTATATGGGTACAGGATGTGGAGCTGATTGGACTTGCCGATGACTGGCACCAGTGGTTTCAAGATATGACCTCTGTAAAGTAGGTTCGTAAAAGATGCCACTGGACAGATAGAGGCAGCCAGCCTCCAACATTGATGGAGGGCAGAAGAGCGACAATTACAACAATGAATCAGGTGCCTAAAGCAAAACAAGTTGGCAGAGTGGGGAGCACCGGTGGTATCTAGATGGACCATCACAGTCAGGCAACCCATGACACGTGCCTCTGTCCTGTGACCTGTTTTTGAGACTTCAACACTTCCTGTGACCTCAAAGTGCACCTGGCCTGTTTTGAACACCATGGGGTTGTCACCGGTGGTACTGCTGATGGTCGGTAAAGAGCTCGCTGTGTTGATGTCTCGGCAGTGCTCATTGCGATGACGGCCGAGCACTCGCGATTCCGTCTCCAGGAGACGATGCACCTCATCACGGCCCCCACCCTCATCGTCTGGGGGAAGCAGGACCAGGTGAGCGCCTTCCCCCCCCTCACCTTATTAACGACGTTCCAGACGATGTTGCTGATGATGTTGACAATGTTGATGACATCGTCGACGATGATGATGACGCTAAGGAAGATTTTGACGACCTTGACGATGTTGACCACAATATTAATTAATTAAAATCATTTATGAATACTAATTAATAAATGAATGTATACAGCGCTTTTCACATGAGGGTCACGAAGTGCTGCACAGAGCTGCGGAGAGAACATTGCAGAACAGCAAGCAAATCATGATTAGACCTTCAACCACAATCTTAAATTTAAAAATTATCAGTGAATATAATTCATATACTGGAAAATGGTTTAATTCAACATTTATCGTGTAATAATAACAGCACTTCCACTGCGCTCATCATCCATGGACCAAAAAGCGATACACTGAGCCGCCGAGAGAACGGAACATCAACGAGTCAAGAACGGCAAATCAGCAACAACGTTTTTTTGGAGTTTTTTTTTATATAAATCTGAGCTGTGGAGAGAACGGCACGCCAACAACACCAGGACAGCCCAACCGAAAGATGAAAAGTAGCAACAAACTATAGAAGGACAAAAAATAAGCGATTAAAAATGATAATAATTCTGCTACAAACATGGACGGAATAAATGTTCTCGAGCAAGCACAGTTTGGAGGATTGCCATCATCCCGGCATGACAACACTGAGCCACATCAATCAACCTAGAGAGCTGCCCATTCCTGAGCAGCAGAAGAAATGGATAAGAGTCACAGTGTTAGAGATGGGAATCACAGTGTTTGAGATGGGAGTCTCAGTGTTATAGATAGGAGTCTCAATGTTAGAGATAAGAGTCAAGAGTCCTAACCAGAGGACTTGATAGCCTTACAGAACAAGTGAGTTTTCAGAAGAGATTTGAAGATGCCCAAGGACTCAGCTAATCGAATCTCCAAAGGAAGGGCTTTCCAGAGTCTGGGAGCAGCGCGCGAGAAGGCTCTGTCACCTATCGACTAGAGGTGCAACCTGGGCACATACAGCAAGCCCGTATTGGAGGATCGAAGTTGTTGTGTTGAGGAGGGTGTCTCAAGTCGGTCATGGATGTATGTCGGAGCAGCGCCAGTGAGAGCCTTGTAGGTGAGTGGGAGGATCTTGAATTCAATTCTCTATTTAAGAGGTAACTAGTGGAGAGACATCAATACTGGGGAAATGTCTCGTGTATGAGTGAGGACTCTAGCAGCCGCATTTTGCACATGTTGGAGACGGTTGATCAGATAGGCAGGGGTTGCAGGGAGCAGCACATTGCAGTAATCGATTCGTGAGGAGATGACGATGTGTATTAGCTTCTGAGCATCAGCAGGTGACAGAATGTTACCGACGTTGATGTTTCTGACGATGTTGACGTTGATGACGATTTTGACGACGATGAACTATGTTGCTGATCATGTTGACGATATTAACGATGTCGATACGATGTTGCCAACGATGTTGATGTATCCGACAATGTCAATGACGTTGCGTCGCTCAGGTGCTGGACGTTTCTGGGGCAGCGCTGCTGCAGGAGGCGCTGGGCCAGCGGTGCCACGTGGACCTGCTGGACGACTGTGGTCACACGGTCACCATGGAGCGGCCCCGTGAGACGGCGCGCCTCCTCCTCGCCTTTCTCGCACACACGGAGGCCAGCCTCGCTAACTCTGGGGCGAGTCCCCAGGGCAGGGAGCTAGAGACTAGCGACCAGTGCCCAGGGGCTAGCGGCCAGGTGATTACAGCCAGGGGATATGTGTTAGGGGCTAACGGCCAGTGGTAAGCAGCCAAGGGGTTAGAGGCGAGTGGATAGGGGTGAGGGGTTAGGGGCGAGTGGCTAGAGGTGAAGGGTTAGCAGTGAAGGGTTAAGGACCAGTGGCTAGGGGTGAGGGGTTAGGGACGAGGGCTTAGGGGTGAAGGATTAGGGGTGAGAGGTTGGGGACGAGTGGCTAGGGGTGAAGGGTTAGGAGTGAGGTGTTAGGGGTAAAGGGTTAGGGGCGAGCGGCTAGGGGTGAAGGGTTAGGGGCGAGTGGCTAGGGACATAGGGTTAGGGGCAGGGGTGAAGGGTTAGGGGCGAGCGGCTAGGGGCGAAGGGTTATGGGCAGGGGTTAGGGGTGAAGGGTTAGGGGCGAGTGGCTAGGGGTGAGAGGTTAGGTATGTGTGGCCAGACACTAGGGGATAGAGATTGCAGACGAACATGTAGGAGCAACCGGCCAGAGGCCAGGGGTTATATAGCTATGGAGCTAAAGCCACTTACAGGCTAGAGGTATACTGGACTTGATGTACTGGGTGCTACTAACAGGGCTGGCGCAGGCTCAAGGGTGGGCGTTGGTCGTAGGAAAGTGCAATATTAACACCGAGCGAATGATTATGCTTACAGCTGAACCATTCATGATGGGTGCTATGTCTGAGAACGTTTTAATAGTTAACGAGCCGCAAAGGTTATTAAAATATACATTTTATAATTTTAAGAAGCAGCTGCCGCAATGCCTGTCTGCTGTTGGATGAAGATGCTGTTGAGAAGAGAAAAACGCTCACTGCTATTATCATGTCCGGCTGTGGATGCGCCGGCTGGCGAGCAGAGATATTACGGGGGGAGGGGGGACACACTAATGCGCAACGGCGTCCCTAGCGGTGCAGACAGGTGGCATCGGGGATGAGCCAGTCCTGCGCGGGTTAGGAAGCGCTGGCTAGTTTTTTTCCTCTGCAGGAGCTCGGCTGTGCCACCGACATCATACACTCGGGCCGTCATCAGTGGGACGTACGCCACCGTATTTTTGTATGCTGTGGACGCGGAGTTGAAATTCTCGTAGATGAGGGACTCCCAAGCAAAGAGGCTGCAGCGATGTCTCGCGATATGCAAAGTATCGTCGGAGAACAATGCTGTGTTCTTACGAGGCACATGTGGCATCTCCTCATGGTCCCTCTACAAAAACAAACGTAATTACTGCCTTTGATACATCCCATGGGCCGCAAGGCTTTCTGGGAGCACGTTGTTTCAGCAGCATTGGTTGAACGCGATCACACTCCTGGACTGGTTGTTGACATGCTGTTTGTAATGATGTAGGACATGCTGTTTCGCAAACAGCTTGCTCGACACTGCCGGTGAACTGCCAGCATAGTTATTGGCAATGAGCCGCTGTCCTATACACAATAGAGGACAGTCACCAGCATAATCACCGAGACTATAAAAACGACTGTGCTTGCAAAACGCGGGTTGAGTGAACGCGCATGGGCTGTGGTGGTGTACAAGGCGACAATGCCGCGTGTGGAATTCTAGGCTCAACACCACCACGTGCGCAGGTCATCCGTCAGAGTCGCACGGGTCAAGGCCACCGACGCGCGAGGGTCACGGCAGTGTTGTGAGCCCTCGTTCACCACACGACATAGGCCCAAAAATTCCAAAGTCACGGAACCAGAGGCGACAACGGTTAGCTCACTAGCGGTCTTAACCATTGGAGGGGGTGGCCGGACGCCTGGCCAAGCAACGTGCTATTGATTGAGCAACTAATCGAGCGAAAGCTAGCAGTTAATAGTCCCACGTGTGTATAGTACGTGTGAGCATCGCGCTGCGAAGCGACAGTGATAACACTTGCGCGTCTGTGCAAATGACGGGGAGTGTACACCCGGCCGTGTCGCATCGAGAGGCGTGGCACGCAACGAGCGAGACGGGCTGCTGCTCTGTGCTTTGTATTCTGAATAAAGTCTGCGGTGAGAGGCATGGTGTGAACAGTCGATGTGTCCACATTGCTTTGAGAAGAGATGAGCACACTCGCACGGTAGCAAGAAACCCGCAATCACACGCACGCCTGCAGATATTAAATAGGAACCCGACGAGCCACTGCGAGTGTAACCACAGCGGGTTGTGCGAGGAACTCCGATTATTGAAAGTAGTAACCATCTCATCTCATTGTCAGAAACCGCTTAATCCTGTACAGGGTCGCGGTGAGCCGGAGCCTATCCCCGCAGACACAGGGCGCAAGACGGATATACTCACGATGTGACGCCAGTCCACAGGGCACTGAGGGCAATTTAGTCTGCAAGCCAATTAACCTATGCAGCAACATGTTTTTTGGACTGTGGGAGAAAACCGGAGTGCCCGGCGAAAACCCACGCGGACACGGGGAGAGAATATGCAAACTCCACACAGAAAGGCACCCGAGCCGAGATTCGAACCCGGGACCTTCTTGCTGTGAGGCAACAGCGCTACCCACTGGGCCACCGTGCCGCCTTAATTAGTCAATTACTCAGTAATAATCTACTGTCATGATTCGTGTCTTTAAACTCTTATCGGGGGTGGCACGGTGGCCCAGTGGGTAGCGCTGTCGCCTCACAGCAAGAAGGTCCCGGGTTCGAATCTCGGCTCGGGTGCCTTTCTGTGTGGAGTTTGCATATTCTCTCCCGTGTCCGCGTGGGTTTTCGCCGGGCACTCCGGTTTTCTCCCACAGTCAAAAAAAACACATGCTGCTACATAGGTTAATTGGCTTGCAGACTAAATTGCCCGTAGTGCCCGGTGATGAACTGGCGTCCCATTGTGAGTATAAGCGGTTTCTGACAATGAGATGACATGAAACTATTATCGGTTTTGTGTGGGCGGGGTTATGTGTGTGGGCGGGGCTATTATGTGGGCGGTGCCCGCGCGTCGTGTCACCGCCCCCCACTGCTCCCCTCGGCTTCCCGAGGTCACGTGAGGCCTTTCATCGTGCCCGCCCCGGGTGCCATGGACGCCTCTGGGTTTCGTGCGGACGAGTGGAATTATCTGGGCGAGGGAAACCGAAATCTCGTCGTCGCTCACCACGAGGTGCCCTGCTGCTCACACGACCGGCTCACTGGCGCGCGACCGTTAACTCCAGCCGTTCCCGTGGGCGCCTCCCGCGGTCTCTCGCGACCGTACCCATTTGCCGGCTAGATGGAATGCGGGAGGAGGCACGCCTCTGTCGGTACGGCGAGCGCGGCGTAACGGTAGGCCTCTTCGGGGTCGGAGTTTGCGGTTATGAAATCACGGCTGTGATGAAACCGTCGGGGGTTGTGAATGAAATGGGTACTTCTGTAGAACTCGGATGCGTCGCTGTGTTACGAGTCGTAGTGGCCAGTACAGCAAGCGGCTTGCGGACCCGTCTGAAATAGCGGTACTGCCCATTATGTTTCCTCCTGTGCGCGCTG
>JAZEWT010000003.1:4571634-4592388 GCA_036362905.1 Mordacia mordax
GGAAGACCCAGGACACGCTGGAGAGACTATGTCTCTCAGCTGGCCTGGGAACGCCTCGGGGTCCCCCGGAAGAGCTGGAGGAAGTGTCTGGGGTGAATGAAGGAAGTCTGGGCATCGCTGCTCAGACTGCTGCCCCCGCGACCCGGCCCAGGATAAAGTGGAAGAAAATGGATGGATGGATGGACTATTATTATTAGCGGCAGCGTCTTTGCCGCTTCCTGCCGTGATTCGCGATTCCCATCTGGTTGACGATGCTAGAGCGATGGATGTTATATATCTCGCGACATCACTCCAGGGGTTGAGCAGTGTTTGCTGGTGTTATCCAAATTTGTGAAATTTGAAAAGTCCTGAAAATGATTCTGTTGGCATCACACGTAGCAAGATTTCTCCCGACAAGTAAACCATATAGTCCGTGAACTACAATGCCTTCCTTTACGATAGTCCTGCGCTATAAGATTGGCGTGAATAAGGGGTGTCCCTGCTATACGCTTTCACATTGTCATTTCACATATACGTCCACAAGTTGTTTTTGGAAGCATTTCGTTATATGTGGAGCAATAGCAACACCGCACTTGCGTCAATTTGATAAGTTGTCCTTTACACATGTGCATTGCACTGTGCACACTGCTTCAACATCAGCCCTTTTGTGATAGAGCATCCCTACCCACATTGCCCAGCATCTTCCACGCACTTAACATTTTTCCTATGTTTATACCCCGCTACATTTGCATCAGTGAGGCAGCCCCAGCACACGGCCAGTTTTTTAAGGTAAGACGACTAAATAATTCGTAATCAGTCAAGGTGACGATAAGCAAGCTTTTTAAAAAGTGTTGGTATTTTAAAATAGTTGTAATGTTTTTTCTTTAATTGTGTTAGGGGTATTAATTGTTCGGCTACTTTTGTGTGTGCCACATGAATTACTTTAACTGGCCCTTACGATGGTCTTCTGCTTAGAACGTGTCTCTGCTGACCGCTAGATGGCGATATATACTATCTAATGGGCTGTTTGGGATGTCACAAAACCTGTCAACCAGTGAGAGGCTGGAAAATTATCGATGACCTGACGCATGCATAGCCTTATTATATATAGATTCCTATAGGAAATAAATCCCCGTTAACGTGTCGCTATACAGCCAACATATCTAGAATGTATCCTATGACGTAGAGTAGGGGCCCCTGGTACCAAGTGTACTAAATTATAGGAAACTGCCCAGATTGGTGCTTGGTTGAGTTTGGAGTGTCTGCCAGAGTGAGTTGGAGACCTTATAAGGAAAGATTTCTTTTTCGCCAGAGTGTGTGTGTGTGTGTGTGGTAGATGAACTGCAGGGATGTGAGCATTTTGCTTCGCTCGGAGGGAAACGGGAGGACTCGGCAATAACTAACGCGATCACTTTTATGGTGGCTGCTCCACACATTGTGAAATCCAACGATCAGTGTCTCAAAAACTATCCATCAGCGGCTCAAATACTCTCCGACAAGACGAGAATAGTCGGAGTGACTTGCTGCTGCGTGTGGGTGCCTGCTTCCGTTTACAGTCTTACAGATCCAACCGTGAAAATTCCACATTCCTCTGACGAGAACGAGATTAACCATGGGATATATCCTACAAAGTGATGTGTGGAGTCAACTAGAGGTTGACTGATGGATATGTTCAGGGTCTATAGTGCTATTTCAGAGTGCCAGTACAAACATTTCAGAGATTTATACATTCTAATTTCTTAAACTTTTAATGTTGAGTTTGAACAAAGCATCCTACTATGTAATATATAAATAAGGTAAGATTCTTGAATCATATTACAAGACCGTCTATTCCTAATATTCTATGACTATCTACAGTCTATATTCATCATTGTCAATACCCGCTTAATCGCAGAGCACTTTGGGGCAGTTTTCTGAACAGGCCAGTTCACCTAGGCAAAAGTGTGTCTTTTGACGATGGGAGGAAACCGGAGTACCCAGCGAAACCCCACGCGGCACAGGGAGAGAACACACAAACTCCACACAAAAAAGCACCCGAGCCAGAAACCGAATCCGGGACCTTCTTGATGTGAGGCGACAGCGCTACCCACTGGGCCACCATTCAGTCCACAGTATATCTTTGTAAGCCATAATTACATCGGTCATCTTGTGAACCATGATTGCATTATTGAATGAGAGATGTAGAGTTGTTGTTGAGAGCAATTGAACACGTCAACTGATTGTGATTAAGCTATATCTTTAATGATGTTAGAGGCAGCACCAGAAGCTCCTATGAAAAAAACTGGCTATAATAGGTGTGCTTACCCTCCAATGCCAGTATGGTGAGAAATGCAAATATCGATCGATATATTTGCCTAGCTGATATATTGGTCAATTTATGCAGTTGTTTTTTTTTTGCAAATGCTCGCCCCATCATAGGAATGTGGAAATTCTAATACTGGCTCCACTGAGCTCTAAACAAGAGAGGGTACCAGTGCTTCAGCAGCGTGGCTCAATCGAGTCACCAGATGACACCGCGTGTGCGTGAAGCCCTTAAGGAATAATAATCTCATCTTATCTCATTGTCATAAACCGTCGCGGTTAGCAGGAGCCTATCCCGGCAGACACAGGGCGAAAGGCAGGAAATACCCACGATAGGACGCCAGTCCATCACCGGGCACTGCGGGCAATTTAGTCTGCAAGCCAATTAACCTATGCAGCAGCATGGTTTTTTTTGGACTGTGGGAGGAAACCGGAGTGCCCGGCGAAAACCCACACGGACACGGAGAGCACATGCAAACTCCACACAGAAAGGCATCTGAGCTGAGATTCGAACCCGGGACCTTCTTGCTGTGAGGCGACAGCGCTACCCACTGGGCCACCGTGCCGCCCCGGAATAATAATTGCATTTATAGAGCGCTTTTCACCCGAGGGTCACAAAGCACTGCACAGAGCTGCGGAGAGAACGGCATGTCAACAACAACGGCATAGCGGAAAATCAGCAACAATAACGTTTTTTTGAAGGGCTTATCACCCGTGTGTGTTCTCTGGTGATGTTTAAGATGTCTTGCCTCTATAAATGTCTTCTAACAAACAGTACACTTGAACGGTTTCTCACCGGTGTTTGTTTTTTCGTGTTTCTTAAGAGTTCCTGATTGGGCAAATGTCTTCCCACACACAGTGCACTTGAAGGGCTTCTCACCCGTGCGTGTTCTCTGATGAATTAAAACTGTAATAGACAACGTTTAAGGCAAATGCTTTTCTTCATGGTATATACATAGCCTAAGCTGGCTAGCTTGGATTAACCCTGGGTAGTGCAGTGTTGGGTGGCCAGCAGCAATGATTACAGCAGGAAGTACCCAGTGAACTTTCAAACTCTAGATGCGGGATTCCTGAGATACAACAAACGCTCAAACTGAGATGATGTCCGGGGGGGTAGGGGGTGGTAGCAGGGCTGGACAGGGGTGGATGATGGAGGTGGGGGTGGATGGAGTGAGGGTGGACAGGGTCGACTCTGGGGGTGCAAGGGGTAATTGGAGTGGGGGTGGATGGGGGCCCTTGGGCAGTGATGGATGCTTCGGTGCTGACCACCGTTCTCATTATTATATTGCTATTTATAATGCCATGCCTCTGCTGCACATATTCATTCAGCGTTGAAGGTATTCAGTCAGAGAGAGAACTTGTCAGAAGGCTAATAAAACCGAAGAAACGTGGGGAGGTGGAAGACGGCCACACGGTTTGCCAGTGCAAACATTTTCCACACACCGCGTCCTGTGTATTGCGATGTTTAAGCCAATTAATTCATCTTTTTTTTTAGTTGTAGGAAGAAACTAGAAAACCTGGAGGAAACCCACGCAGAACAGGGTTAGGACACATACATTCTTCATAGAAAGGTGCCGACGCAGGACCTTCTTTTTATGAGACGTAGGTGGTACCGCTGCATGTATACCCTCTGCAATGCCAGTGAGGTGTTGACTGACAAGAGTGACGTGACAATGTGTTGCAGGGGAAGGTGGTCCTCAAGTTTCTCAAGTTCCCCGTGAACTCTGCACATGGAAACAAGGTGAACATATGATTGCAGTTGTGTATATATTCGGTATATCACGAATATGGGTAGAGTGGTATCACATCTGTGTGGAGTGGGGTGGTCAGTGTGTCGGGTGTGCTGAATAAAGTGCAATGAGTTTAGAGATAGATGTTTATTATTGCAGCAGATAATACGCAGTGAGCGTCGGAGCACTCGATGCGGCTTTCCCTTGATAAAACTAACGTTTGGACTGAACAATGCCGCAACATGTAAAATCACAGGAAACGTGCAAAAATCTATCCGAAACATAATCATAAGTAAGTAGTAGTTGAGCCCTCTACCATCGGTGTTTATGCAGAATATTGCATCACAGTCACAAACATATGCCGTATAATAATAATATTTGCATTTACAAAGCGCCTTTCACCTTAGGGTCACAAAGAGATGTTGTGGAGAGAATGGCATGTCAGCAATAACATAAGTATACATCAATTGTGTAAAATAATGATGATAAATCAATGAAGGATATCGAGCAACATATAAAATTATTGTTAAACAAAAAAAGGAAGGAAAACGTGTTCTTGAGCAGGCATAGTTCAACAGCGTTCCATTGTCCAACCACACAGCAGTGAGCAGCATCAACATTTCTAACCAGAGGCCTTACATGATAAGTGAGTCTTGAGATTGGATATGAAGATGCAAGGGACTCAAATGACCGAATTTCCAATGGAAGAGAGTTCTAGAGTCTCAGAGCAGTGCACGAGAAGGCTCTGTCACTCATCGAATGGAGGTGTAATCTAGGTACATGCAGCAAGCACGTATTAGAGGTTTAAAGTTGTGTTGAGGAGGGTACACGAAGTTGAGAGTCTTGAAAGTGAGAACGAGGGTCTTGAATTCAATTCTGTATTTAACCTGTAGCCAGTGGAGGGATTCTGGCAATGGAGATATGTGATCCTGGATGGGTGGGTGGGTGAGGACTCTAGCACCCACATTCTGCACATGTTGGAGACAATTGATAAGGTAGGCATTGATTCCAGGAAGTATTGCATTGCAATAATGCATTCGTGAAAAGGTGAAGATGTGTATTAGCTTCTCTTTGTCAGAGAATGAAAGGACGTTGCACAGTCTGGCAATATTGCTGAGATGAATATAGGCTACCTTTAATTCAAAGACTTTCATGACCAATGTTATCAATATAATGACGTAGGTTTTCGATGCATGATGATTGCTTCGAAAAGCTGCTCTCTCGGGACAGCCGCATCGATGGCTCTCTCTCCTCTCCTCGCGACGTTTCGCCTCACGTTAGAGGCATCCTCAGGCGCAGTGTGTGTGTAGTTCCTGTTGCTCCTTTATATGTGTGGGTACTATGCATGTGTCGAGTCATCTTTTGTTGTGTAAGTCTACATCTGAATCACCTTAACATTAATTTCCTTATCTTATTGCCCCCCTGGAACTGTAATAACCCCCTCCCTGCTTTGTCTGTGGCTAGTCCCCTAATTTGCATCTCATGAAAAGAAACCCCTCACATACCTAGGCGATCCCCTTCTGATGTCCACATGCAATAGTTCGATATCTATGCATTCCTGACTTCATTAACTGGCCTCCAGGGTTGGTTGAGCTTTATATTCATTTCTTGTTTTCGGTTCATGATGCTTTTAGTCTTCTGAATCTCAATTGCTTCACGAATTAATCTTGGACCTTTATGGCGGATGGCTGCTAGTATTCGTATTTTATCAAAATCGATTCTATGTTGTATATCTACACTATGTGCTGCTGTTGCTGATTTATCCGTGTGTCGCAAACGTACTGCTGCCTCGTGTTCTCTTTTTCTTGTAGCTATTGCTCTTCCTGTTTGTCCGATGTATACTTCCTCACAGTTGCTGCAAGGGATGCGATATACGTCTTCTGTATGTAATGGTAGTCGGTCTTTAGGTGATTTGAGTACGTCTTGTATCTTTTGGTGGGTTGTGAAGACTGTTTTTATTTTATATTTTTCTAGGTATTTGCTAATTTTGTCTGTGGTGTCGTAAACTCTCCACCACCTGACAACAGCCAATCAGTAAAGTATGTCAGCGTTAACAAAACGTGCCATTTCTTCACTATCTCAGCACACTGGTTTGATGATGCTGATTGCAGTTATCAGCAAAACGTCGTATTTTATTTATAAATTCTGTGAGTTTGCTCTCCAATTCACTGGTGTGCTGAGATAGTGAAGAATTGGCACGTTTTGTTTCCTGCCACAGTCCAAAAGCATGCTCCTGGATAGGTTGATTGGCTCGGAGACTAAAATTGTCCCGCAATGCCCGGCGATGGACCGGCGTCCCGTCGTCGGGTGTATTCCTGCCTTACGCCCTGTGTTTCCGGGATAGGCTCCGGCTTCACCGTGACCCTATATAGGATTAAGCGGTTTCAGATAATGAGATGAGATGAGACCTGTTGAATGAAGCCAAATGCGTTTAGAATGGCCGTGAGATCCTTTGCAACGGGGCTCTTTGGCGCGTTAACATGGATGTTAAAATGACCAAGTATCAGAATCCTCTCAGAACTGTAGCACAGCTTAGAAAGCAGCTCAGACAGTTCATTGACAATGTATGGAGGCTTTTGGGGGAAGAGCAGCACCAACTTCACAGGTTGAGCCGACCTCCAATCCCGAGACTTATGCTCGAATAAATGGAAGGTCGACGACGGAATCGGACTGATATCGTTAGTAACACCGTGGAGAACTGCAAGCTCACCACTGCGGCCATGGAATGGGCCTTCTAATAGATTGGGAAGCCTCACGGTTGAGCCTGATTCATTGTCAGAAAATCATCTTGATTATGCCACGTCTCAGTGAGGGAGAGTAGGTTCAAATTGCTGTCCACGATCAGCTCAGCTATGAGTGGGACTTTTTCTATGTTCAGAGAGCACACATTGAGCAGGGCATAGTGAGTTTCAGTTGCAGACAATGTGCCTGTTGTGTTGGAGGGGCGGTGTCCAGTGGTATCGTCCACAAGCAACGCTGAGCTGCCAGTGGCCTAATTTGTTGCTTCCTCGGCAGCCGATATGTAGGGCGTAATACAGGGATCGGGTTAGGGACATTGGTCAGGTCAGGTTAATGAGCCTTTTGTAACCAGCATTTTGATGGATTTAATGAGGGCGACGGGCTATTGCCGGCTGATGCTTTATGGCAAGAAGGTTTGTGGGATAGGGGGAAATTATTCTGGTGAAACGGTCAGGAGAGCCGTGCATGTGTAGGTAATCATGATTGAGGTGCGGATGTGGTGAATAGATAAGTCGTGAGTGGTTAGGTGGCGAGGTAATGTCCGTCAGCATCAGTACCCGCTTAGTCCTGTACAAAGTCGTGAGGGGCCAGAGCCCATCCCAGTAGATTCAGAGTGCAAGGCGGTGATATATCCATGGATGTGACGCCAATACTTCGCAGGGCACTTTTTGGGTGGGCAATTTACTAAGTGGGTCAACTAACTTAGACAGCAGTGCATTTTTGTACTTTGGGAGGAAATCGGAGCACCCAGCGAAAACCGAGGCAGACACGGGGGGAACACGCAAACTCCACACAGCCACTAGAGCTGGGGAACCGAACCCGGGTCTTTCTTGCTGTGAGGCAGCAGCACTACTCACCACGCCATTGCACCACCATGAGGTAATGGAATGATAAGTAAATAGGTAGTGTAGCAGGAAGGTGGCGAGTGGTTAGGCGGTGAGGTGATGAGTGGGTGGATGGTGAATGATGGTGAGGAAAGGATTATTAAGAATGGTCGTAGTTAAGTAAATGTGGTGAAAAGTGATGAGAGCGGTAAGAGATGAGGACGGTGAGAAGTGAGAATGGTTAAAGGTGGTCATGAGATGGTTAAGAAGGTAAGAAGGTAATGAGGGGAGAGTAAGATGAGGTGAAAAGGTGAGGAAGATAGTGGGCTGCTTGAAAATATGAGATGTGTTGTGAACATGTGAGGAAGGTGAGGAGAGGATGGCAATGTAATTTAAAAGGTGCAAAAGATAAGTGAGATAAGGTGGTGTGGTAAATGAGGTGATCAGGTAGTGAGAACAGAAGAACGTGAGGAAGGAGAGTGTAGAGAGGTTGCAAGATGATGGAAGGAAGGGGTGGTTGTTAAGGGTTCTTGAAGGAGAAGATAAGGAGGGTCATGAGGGAGAGCGAGTTGAGGAAACTGAGGGTGAGCATGAAGGTGAGCTACGCGGTGAGTGAGGTGCTGATACTGGTAGGTGACTGCTGCTGTTGCGGGTGAGATGGAGGCTTCACTCTAAGCCAAGAAGACCCTCACGAGTTAGGACGTAACGTTTGGTGATTAAGAATAACAAGAATTAAAAGAATAGAAATGAAACTAGAGTAACAAGAATGAAACGATTAAAACTGCTTCAAATACACTCATGGACTTGTAATACTAGTATATCTGTCGCACTCCAAACAACATGATTAAGCCAGCATTCATAGGGATGATCTGTAGGTTCATATGGTGGCCCATTAGGCTTTGATCTGTCAGCAATACTTCAGGGATGTTGCCTGCAAAGCATTAATCTGAAACAACTTTGGCACTTTGGTTTAGCTGTAAAGTGAAGATGTAGAGGTCTCTCTGTAGCCAATCAAAGCAGCCTGGATAATGAGTGTACATGCTGAACAATGATTCATCTACAGATCGTCCTCATGAACCTGCAGATTAAGGTTGAGGTAGGCCTCGTCACTAGTTGATTAGGGATGAGGCAGGCCTAGCCACTAGTCGTTAAGTGATTATAGATGGAACAGGCCTAGTCACTAGTTGATTAGCGATGGGGCAGGCCTAGTCAGTAGTTGTTTACAGATGTGGCAAGCCGATTCACTATTAACTAATTATGTGAGTCATTCCCTTGTGCTCTGAAGAATACATTACAACCAACACAATTGAGCAATTAGAAGGCTTTCTGCTCCATCTATCCACATCCCACTTGTGCTGAATTAGCCTTATAGGGAGCAGCTCCAACTGGAATCGTTGTGAATTGGGTAAACTAGCTTTTGCAATGGGAAATTCTGAGGTAACCATTACCAGTGACGATTGCCCTATTATTTCCCTCATGGATCATGAGCTATAGGCTCTTATAGAGACCCACTGACTCACGCAGTGTTCCATCAAATCACGCAGCCACCCATGCACTTACATGGAGACCCATCGACTCACGTGACGACCCGTCGACTTACACGCAGAGCCATGGTCCCGCACATGAAGCCATTGACCCGCACCGAGAGGTGTGGCTTCCTGTCAATGAAATATACACTGTACAGGACTTGAAGATGCAGTGGCACAATGGTGCTGTGTAATGTGCCCCGTGGTGTATGACGCGCCGCTGACCCACCTTACTGTGCCGTGTGCTCCACGTGTAGATGCTCGGCGCACTTCCTGCTGTGCTGGACAGCACCATCGTCTACACCGGGAGCATCATGGCGCCAATGCTGGGGAAGAACTTCGTTCACTCCGGGGTACAGACGCGTATAGCAAGAGTAGCCTGGCGCTCCCACTCTTCCATTAGCAGTTACACTTGAGCAGCAGTGCACTACTTATTTTTGTGGCAGTTGCAGATAAAACAACCATACATAGGGCCACAAATTGGCCATGACCCCCACTGTGCCCAGGTCCCCACTCGCATTGCACAGAGCATTTATAATGAGCTATTGAAGTATAGGCCTTTGTCTCATCTCATTATCTTAAACCGCTTAATCCTATATAGGGTCACGGTGAAGCCGGAGCCTATCCCGGAAACATAGGGCGTAAGGCAGGAATACACCCGACGACGGGACGCCGGTCCATCGCTGGGCATTGCGGGACAATTTTAGTCTGCGAGCCAATCAACCTATCCAGGAGCATGCTTTTGGACTGTGGGAGGAAACCGGAGTACCCGGCGAAAACCCACGCGGACACGGGGAGAGCATGCAAACTCCACACAGAAAGGCACCGGAGCCGAGAGACTCGAACCCGGGACCTTCTTGCTGTGAGGCGTCAGCGCTAACCACTGCGCCACCGCGCCGCCCTTAGGCCTTTGTCAAAACACGAATAGTATTGTGTATAGTCGTGTAGTGTATAGTATATACCAGTGTAATGTATAGAGTGGTGTAGTTTATAGTTGTAAACTATAGCAGTATCAGCCTATGACTATATCAGTGTACTTTAACACAGGCCATAAATCAATTATATTGTTTTCAATACAAATTAATCAATGTTTGAGTATTATTTATGGGCTGGATAAAATGTTTTACCAGGCCGAACCTGGTCCACAGACTTGTGTTGTAAACAGTTGTGCTATAGCATGGTCCATATGTCTTGTGACTCCCATCCAATTCTCTAAAACGTAATATTTTTTTGTATGCTAATGGGTGTGCAGTGTAACGTAAACAATAGATAAAAGACGTGAACTTTATTTGTCGGAAATAAATAAAGAAGGGTTATTTGAAACACATGATTGAGCAAATGAAAAGAAAATGTAATGGGTCAACAATTTAGAAATGCCTTATGATACCTCCAACGGAGGAGGTGAAACGTCGTGAAGGAGAGAGGTGGAAAAGGCGACACAGCTGTCCTGAAAGAGCAGCTGTGGGGAGCAGTTCTCAGATGTTGCTGTTATTGATATGCCTGTCAGATGTTGTTGTTGACATTCCGTTCTCTCCACAGTTCTGTGCAGCGCTTTGTGGGTATAAAGTGCTCTAAAAGTGCAACTATTATATATGAAGCCATGAAACCCAGCATCAGTACATTGTTAGGGGTCCGTAATATGTGGGTCACATGAAATCTGGCCCTCCATGTACAATACGCATCATCATCATCATCCCTGGAAATTTTCTATTGACCCCGCTACAATGGCTTCCGGGCCTAAGCAACATTCCTGCCTCCAAACATCTGATGGGAAGTCGCAACGCGCAAACCAATGGGGAAGATCTACACCAACCTACCGCTATGCATCGCTTACATCACCGCTACACCCATCGCAGTCCACACTGCCACAAAGCTTCCATCACTGCTACAACCACCGTAGCCCATGCCACCACACTATTTCCGTCACCACTACGCCCACTACGGTCCATACCACTGCGCCCAGCAGTGCCTGGCTGTTCAGCTTGTTTCGCTGCGCTACTGGCGGAGCTTACTGAATGAGTTCCGCTCAGTGCAACCAGCCTCTACAATCGGAGTGTTCATGAGGATACAGACTGCAGCCGTGCAAGTCTTTAATTAATCACTACTAATTATTGTTATAGTCGCAAGGTGCTGCAAAAATTTATAGAGAGGTGGTGTGGGGGAGGCAGCCAAGCAGTCAGCTGGCACCAAGTTCTTTAAATGTAAAAGGAAACTGGAGAACCCAGAGAAAATCCATGCAAAACAGGGGGAGAGAACGCACAAACTCCACCGCAAAGAATGGTGCCCGAGGCGGGATTCGAACCGCTTTGGTCAGGACCTTTGTTCTTTGATGAGGCACGGACGTTACCACTATGTAGACACCCTGCACAAATAATGTCGCACATTGCTGGATCTGTCGACTGGCCGATGTTGGGGGAGAGCTTCGACAACTACACATTGCTGCTGAGGGTGCTACCGTACAACTTACGGTTATGCACATGCTGAGTGAACTGCTTGGCTACTGCTGCTTTGCTCCTGCTTGCCTGTGGCTCCCCAGAGGTTGAGCGCTGCAATCTACATGAGCGACGATGCTCTACGTAAAACTAGACCTGATTAGGTCAGTGCGTGCGTTTCTGTGTCTTCTGTCTTGTGGCTGTTTGGGTGTTGATTTGTATTTGGTTGAGCTTGGTCATCAGAGACCATACTTGTCATATGACATCTTACCCAGGTACGATGAGCCATCCTGCCTGTGCCTCCTTGCCCACTCCACTTACCCACATGTTGTGGCCATTTGTGCTGCCACAGGAGGTGGTGACGGTGCCCAGGAGCTTTGCCAGGAACCTGGTTGTGCAGATCCAGTCGTCGCGGCCCGGTAAGGATCGCTGCGCTTTTAGCTGAAAGGCTTCCAAGAGCAGAGGGAGTTCTAGAGAACCCCTAATAATGTGTGTAGAAGATTGCAGAGTTTAGCGAAGGGTAGGGAATGTGGTGATAACGGTGCGTGGTCCTCGAGCATCTTAAGTTGCGCGCTCTCTCCCAGAGGGAGTGCTGTGCGGCCATAACATATTTAATCTTTGTATTTTCTTAATACCGTAAGGTAAACTGAATATTTACTCTATAGATCATATCTATAGTGGTTACATCTACCCTCACATTAAAAAGATCCTGTCCGAGGCAGTTCGATTTCTGCTTCGGGCGCCTTTCCGTGTGGAGTTTGTGTGTTCTTCCCCTATTCTATGTAGGGTTTCTGTGGTTCTCCGGTTTCATCCATCAATAAAGCACTCATTTTTTGGCAAATTACACAATATATTGGATGTAATGTCTGGCAAAAATGTTGGTGCCAGCATATTGCAAATTCTATTTGCTTGAGTCAGTCCCTCTTCAAACGAATACCTTTGACATCAAACGAATACTGCGCCATGCAGTACAGTCATACATGTAAAATGTATCATATATTTTAATTTTAATTAAAGTGTTTTGTGCAGCCATGTGGACCCTTCCCCGTGGTGGTATGGACGTTGTTACCACAGTGAGTCAATGTGCAGGCCACGTGTAGTTTGGCAAAGTGTGGGCATTGATAAAGACATGTCAAGTATTCTTGTTCTCCTGGAGCTGAGCACAGCCTTTAATACCGATAACCACCCTACCTTACTGGAGCGACTGGAGAACATAGGGGTCTCTGGCTGTGACCTGTACTAGCTGAGCTCTTACTTCTCCGACCAGAAGTGGTTCGTCAGCCTTGGAGAATATAACTAAGAGGTCCATCCTGCTTTGTCTGGTGTTCCTCAGAGTTCAGACCTTGGCCCATTTCTCTTCAGTATCTACATAAAACTACTTGCCCATATCCCATGCAGCCTCAATCTAAGCTACCATTGCTATTCTGATGACATTCCTAATCTATATCCACGCAAAGCTGTCTATAAGTGCATCTGATCTTTGCATATCATCCTCATTGTTAACTGTGAAGTCCTAAAACTAAATGGTGACAAAACAGAAGTTTTGTTTGTTGGACCCCCGTACCAATGCTTCAAGGCTGAACCCATCCATTTGATGCATGACACCAGACCATCGAACTTCCTTAGGCAGTCCGGAGTCTCGGAGTGATTTTTTATTTCTCACTCACCTTTGAAACTTTCCTCAATAAGGTAATGAAAGTAGCTTTTTTCCATCTTAGAAACATAACCAGACTTCGCAATATATTCTGTCACCCTCCATCACTCAGAAGCTAATCCACATTTTCATCTTTTCACGAATCGATTATTGCAATGCACTACTTCCTGGCATCCCTGCCTTCCTTATCAACCCTCTCCAACATGTGCAGAATGTGGCTACTAGAGTCCTCACCTGCACCCCGATCCATGATCACATGCCCCCAGTGTCGGCAACTCTCCACTGGCAATCCGTTAAATACCAGATTGAATTAAGAACCCTCCTTCTCATCAACAAGACTCTCACTAGCACTGCTCCGACATACATCCGTGACCTACTTAGTGCACCCTCCTCAACACGATATCTTCGGTTCACCAATACAGGTTTGCTGCACATGTCCAGATCACACCTCTCTTTGATGGCTGACAGAGCGTTCTCCCATGATGTTTCCACACTCTGGAACTTCCATTGGAAATTCGATCAGCTGAGTCGCTTGGCTTCTTCAAATCCCATCTCAAGACTCACTTGTTGTGTAAAGCCTCGACGTTCTCTGGATAAAAGTGTTGATGCTGCTCAGTGCTGTGCACTTGGATGATTATGTGCTGTTGACCTGTGCCTGCTCAGGAATACTTCTTCCTTAATTTGTTTTCACAATTTTGTTATATTTTGTCCTTCATTGATTTATTGCAATCATTTTCCTGAATTGATCTATTCTGATGATCTTGTTTGATATGCTATTCTCTCCATAGCTCTGTGTAGCGCTTTGTGACCCTCGGGTAAAAGGCGCTTTATAAATGCAAATATTATTAAGGCCTCGCTTACAGCTGATGTGAGCCGTGTTTCTGCGTGTCGCACTCACACTGTCGAGTTCATTGTTCCGCCACCAGCCCCTGTACCAGCCCACTGCTAAACGAAAGCCTCCCCGTGGCACGTTAGCCACAGGGCTTGCGTGACTATACTTCATCGTGCTGATCAGTGCAGGTAACATAGCCCTTGCTATGTGTGATTGGATGGCGCCACGGAGCCTGCCGGCACTTGCAGCCCGAGGCTGGCAATGGAAACGAGATTGCTGTTGTCTGCCGGCAGAATCGCGACACGACTCATGCCTGGATGTATGGAGTGGCTTAGCCGTGCGGCTACCCAACCTGACGCGGTTACCGAGCGGGGCTACACCGCTTCCCCTGCCCTCCACGGGCTCTACGGGGACCCTGGGTTCCACGGAGCTCATGGAGCCATCGTCCGAAACCAGAGGGCAGCAGCTGCCCACCTCACCGCCACCCATTGAGATCCCGACATTCTGCATCGAGATTAAGGTACATTCGATGCGGGTGTATACGTGTTACATACTTGTGTGCGTGAGTGTAGCGGTTAGCGCGCTGTGCTGGAAACGCGGTGACCCGTGTTGGATTCTTTCTCATGGTGAACATCAGTATTGATGATCTTAACCAGTCATAGGCCTCCCCCAGGTCAACTCAACCACAAACGAGCATCTCTGTAAACATCACCCTTGAGGAAATGGTCGGGCGTGGTGCTGGCCACCCACCGCCTTAGGTCCTTTGCTGGCTTTTATAGGCACTCGCTAACAGCACTTGCGCCTAGAGTCCATGTAGGCTAAATGTCGGATTTTTGCGTGTGCGTGTGTAGCCCAAGTGTGGCTTCCTGCCTGGCGCGGCGAGTGTGGTGAACCCACTCAAGCGCCGCATCTGCCGCTACTGCATGCAACAGTACCTCAAGGTAGGGCCCTGCAGCACAAATGCACAACAACAACAACAGGCGAGGCAGGGGCTGCAGAAGAGATGAGCCGATTTGGCACTGGAGAATGTGGAGCGGAGCTTTATTCACCCGTCGCTCCGCTCGTTATTATGATGCATCAATCTTTGTCATTGCTGAAGAATGCAGCTTCCAACTACCCAATAGCGTCCTTTATAAACGTTCTCCACAGAGGTTGATTTTGGTTTGACACTGCTGTTGACAGTCATTGGCAAATTCGATCAGCTCAACATCCTGTGCCACATCATTCTATCTTTTCTCTGGCCCTTGGTTTGCCTGTTGCCCCCTCTATTCTGCCAAACAGAAACTGCTTCGGCACGCGGGCTTTACCCAACCATTGTTATCTCGTCTGTCGGGGGGGTTCACTGATGGGACTTCGTCTGCGTACACATCTGCACACACACACCATCCCTGGCCGTTTCTATGCGTGTGAGAGGTGTTGCTTACCCTTTAACCTTCCTGTTCTTTCCAGGTTGCCAACGGGAAATGTCGAAAGGTCAGTGACTACTGCCCTCTCGACCTCTACTCGGGGTAAGTGGGGTCACGCCAGAGGTCAGTGATCAAGGTCCTAATAATCGTGAATTAATAATATTACAATTTTCGCTCAATGTCCAAGGTATTCGCTCGAAAAGAGAACAATTCAGAGGCGCAAGGAAGCCACGGAGATGGGAGGAGGCAGCCAATGCGGTCAGCCGGCACCAACCCGCAAGAATTGAACCCCCCTGGGCAGTACGATTCAGAGGACGTGGTGTCTGGCGTGTTGGCGCCGGCTAACCGCGTGCCTGTCTCCTCTCCTTTGTGCAGTTTCCTCGCCCCTCTAAATCATTCTTTCTTTTAGCAAATACCTTTAATTTTTTACGAATATTGTGCAATTACCCGGCACAATTATGCATTGTTAATTTTAATTGTTATACTCTCCAGCCTTCCACAAGTACTCGCTGATGGTACTCGCCTGAGCCACTTGAACTTTTCTTAGATGACCTTCGATTCTGCCTCGGTGTGTGTTCCAGGAATCGGAGCCGTATGGCTTTTGCCATCAGAAGTCTGATAAAGAATTCTCAGAACAACTTCAGGATATTTAAGGTGAGATGGGGCTGGTGCCTGGAGCGATTCATCAACTCAACTGACAGCAGCCACTGCAAGCGGTTGGGTTGTATAGCGAGTGGATGGGTTGTGCAGCGAATGATTGCTATTGTTATTATGCCATTCATATGTTGTTGACATGCCCTTCTCTTCACAGCTCTGTGCATCGCTTTGTGACCCTCTGGTGAAAAGCGCTTCAGAAGTGCAATTATTATTATAAGTAAGGAGTACAGGTGGTGCATATGCCAGTCATCTCAGTCAGGCAGCCCATAACACTTGGGTCTGCCCCATGACCTCGTGTCGGCGAACCTTCACCACTTCATGTGACTTAAAAGTGCATGTGGCCTGGCACAGGCACCTTGATGACGTGACTACCACTTAGTGGCGAATGGCGGATGTTATTATAGCGGTTAGTGCACCGCGCTACGAATCCGGTGATCCAAGTTTAATTTCCACCAATGACGATTTTCTGAACTGGTCCTGGGCTTCTAAGTTGCTTCTGCGCCAAATGATTACCTGGTGCTGTGTGTCAACATCGCCACTTGGAAGACAAACTTGTGCCAGACATGGTGCTGGCCACCCACCCTCTCATGTGCTTTGCCAACCTTTATGGGTGCTGCTCGATAACAGCACTTGCGCTAATAGTCCCTGAAGGCTACACAGGGGATCTATGTCTTTGTATGCGGGCGTTTGTGTGTGTTTCACAGAATGGCACCCTGATCTTTGGCTGCCGTGACGAGCAGGAGTGCCCCTGCGACGTGGGGGTCCTCGCCAACCATCTCAGTCCACTCTTCCCGCCGCCTGCGCCAGGCACTGTGCACGACCGGTGGCCACACACCGGCGCCGAGCGGCAGCAGGCTGAGACGGAGCGCATCATAGGCGCCGTCGTTGCCCTCATCACCCACGCACTGCTCAGTCCCCTGGGGGGGCCCGGCGGAGTGGATGTGGGGGTGGGAGGTGCGGGGGAACCCCCCCCTACCTGCCAGGCCAGCTTGTACGCACGTGGCGTGGGGTGGTGCGCCAACGGTATGCACTCACACTCGTGCGGTTATGTGTGCGTGGAGGGGTTTGTGTTGAGGGGTTTGCGTATCGGGAATTTGTGTTTGTGTATGTTGAAGGGTTTGTATGTGTGTGTGCGTGGAGCGGTTTGCCCTGGTGACCCAAATTTGATTCTCGCTCTCGAAACACCCCAGTGACGGTGTTTTGAACCGGTCCTTGGGCTCCGCTAGGTCGACTCAGTCTTAAATGAGTATCTCGTGCAATCTGTAAACGTTGCTTCTCAGCAGACCAAGGCGACCGGGCGTGGTGTTCGCCACACACCTTCTCACGTGCCATGCTGGCATTCATAGGTGCTCGCTCATAGCATTTGACCCCACAGTCGTATAAGGCTATACGGTAATCTTTGGTTTTGCAGAAATGTGTGTGGCGTGGTTTTGTGTGTGGCCGGGAGGGTGGCGGGCAGATGTAGAGAGGTGTGTTGTGTAGAGCAGTAAGGCAGTGGTTGGGCAACGACAAATCCGGCAACCAAAGTTCGAGACCCCTTACTGCCCGACATCAATGACTGTTTTGTGAACTTATCCTGGGCCTCCCCCAGGTCGACTCGGCCTCAAATGAGTACCTGGTGAGATCTGTAAACATTACCACTAGGGGGACAGAGGTGGCATGATGCATGGTGCTGGCCACCCACCCCCTTATGTGCCGTATATGCCTTCATCGGTGTTGGCTAATGGTACGTGCCCCTCAAGCCTGTTGAGGCTATGCTGGAGATGTTTTTATTTATCTTTGTATGTGTAGATGGGTTTGTGTGTAAAGGGACGTGTGTGAGTGTGTGTAGAGGTGTGTGCGTGTTTGTAGAGGTGTTGTGTATGGGCAGCGGTATTCTAGATGACGTTGCAATCCTGTCAACTCAAGTTAAATTCTCGCTCAGGGCTGTCGTGGCTGACGGATAGCGCCCTGGTCCCGGCCTGAACTTGGGCACCCTATGTGGCTCCGAAAATCAGCAGCATGTGAACGGCTACGTTCACATGCTGCTACGTGGGGGGGACCTCTGTGCGTCTGCTGCAGGAATGCAGTCGGCAGCGGCGCTGCTCCCGCAGGAGAGCGTGCTGGCGCGCATCCTCGCCGTGCAGCGCCTCGACCTGCTCGACATCGAGGGCATCATGCCGCTGTACCAACGCGTGCGCGCCCACATGCGCTCCGCCGGCAGGTGCGTGCGTGCGAGCAGCACCTATAGAGGCCAGCACGGTACATAAGGGGTTGCTGATTTGCTGTTCTTACGTAGTTGTTGTTGCTTACATGCCGTTCTATCCGCAGCTTTGTGCATCGCTTTGTGACCTTCGGGTGAAAAGTGCTCTAGAAGTGCAATTATTTTTGCAAATTCTGACAAATAATGATAAAAAATATATATTTTCTGTCAGAATTGGCACGTTCTGTTCATATCACAAAGCCTTACTGATTGGCTGTGTCGGGTAGAGGTGGGTTTACGACGTATGTTTTGCGTGCCCTTACCCAACAAATTAGATTTTAATCATAACTTTGGCCAGGAAAACCTTCGTATTAAAGTCACATAACCTGTGTCTTTGATCTAATTAAATATCACCATTCCAGTTGCCCACCAGGGGTCGTGGTGATGGAATTGTGTTTGGATGTTGGACTGCTGTTACATCTCTCCAATACACCGTGGCTTTCGCACAGAGCTACATTGTTTTTATTTGTGTTATTATTACAATCCCGCGTGCTAACCTTCCAGGAGCATCTTACCTTTCCTCGTGACTCCCTCAAGGAAGGTCCTGCCCAATATCTTGCAGTAGGGGGTGATGTTGCTACTATTGCTGCTTGTGTGTCTGTGATCCCGATTTAGTGATTTGCCAGCGGTGCTTCAGACATTGTTTTGGCCAATATCAGTTACACTGTGTGGTTTGGCTATGGGAGCAAAACGAAGAATATGGAGGAAACCTTTGGAGAAAAGGGGGGAGAAACCCACAAACTCCACACTGACACATTCACGAAAAGGCAAAGCTTATCTTTATAACCTTCACAAAACGTTTGTGGCTAGTGATGTTAGCGAACAGCACCTATTTCGGCTAGCACAACACATAAAGGGAGGTGGGGTGGTCAGCACCACACCCAAGCCATCTTTCTCTCCCAAGTGGCAACGTTTACACATCACCACAGGTACTTATTTTAGACTCACATGACCAAGGGAGGTCCTTAACGAGTTCAGATAAAAATCAACAATGTTGGCCCTGACCAGAAATCAACTTCAGGTTGTAGAGTTCGTAGCTCAGTGCGTTAACCGCGACACCACCGCACCTCACTCACTCTTGCACTCTCACACGCTGCTGTGCTTGAGAACAGCATACAAGTACCAGTCAGAAAGGCACCCCAGTCAGGAAATGAACTGACGTTGTTTTGACCGAGGCCATGAGTTATTCCACTGTGCTCCTTCTGAAGAGGCCTGGAACACGCTGCCCATTCCAGTAACGCGGTGGACGTGGGTCTGTTTGGTAGAGCCACTGTGCAGAGCGACTGTGCCCTTTGACTTGCCGTGCCCTTATCCGCGTCCAGGTTCTCTGCGCAGCTGGATGAACCGCTAGAGGCAGCGTTCCGTGCAGGGCTGGGTGACCGCTCAACGCGAGACGACGGCTCCCTCGCCTTCGCCATCACTAAGGTGTGATGGCGCTATTCCTAACACTGCAACCCCTAACACTGTCTCTACCCCCAACACTGACTCTACCCCAACACTGTATATGTGTGAGTGTGGGTGTGTGCGCCTGTGTGTACCTATGAGCGGTGGCTTAGTGATTAGTGCCCTGAGATACAAAAACTTGTAACCCGAGTTCAAGTTCAATTCCTGCCAATGATGATTTTCTGAACTGGTTCTGGGCCTGCACTAGATCGACTCAGCCTCAAATGTGTATCTAGTATGATGTATGAACACTGCCATAAGGAACCAGAGTGGTTCTGGCCACTCAACCATTCATGGGTCATGTCCACCATTTAGGTCCTCGCTAACAGCACTTGCCCCTATAGTCTTTTCATACTGTAAGGGGGCGGCTTTGTCTTTGTGTATGGGTGTGCGCCTGTGTAGCGTTCGGCACTTCCCATGGCATCAAAGTGCAACTGGCCTGGCACGGGCGCCGTGGGGATGTCACTGCCACTTAGTGTCAAATGGCGGTTGTTGCACCCCCCACACTATTGGTGTGTAGGGGGAGCAGTGGCAGAGCAGTTAGCGCACTGCACAGTGAAACCAGCATTCCGTATTCAATCTAGCTTACAGCGTAACATCAGTGACATGAATCATTCCAGGACTCCCTTTAGGTTGACTTAGCCTTACATGTAATGATGTAGGTTTTCAAGGCTCGATGCATGATGATTGCTTCGAAAAGCTGCTCTCTCGGGACAGCCGCGTCGATGGTTCTCTCTCCTCTCCTCGCGACGTTTCGCTTCATACGTTAGAGGCATCCTCAGGCGCAGTGTGCGTGCGTAGTTCCTATTGTATCTTTATATGTGTAGGCGTGACGCATGTGTCCTTTGTTATGTGAGTCCGCCTCTGAGTCACCTTGATACTAATTTCCTTTTTCCATTTCCACCCCGGGAACTGTGATTTCCCCCTCCCTGCTTTGTCTGTGGCTAGTCCCCTAATTTACATCTCATGAAAAGATACCCCTCACACAC
>JAZEWT010000003.1:4592714-4603601 GCA_036362905.1 Mordacia mordax
AAAGCAGGGAGGGGGAAATCACAGTTCCCGGGGTGGAAATGGAATAAGGAAATTAGTGTCAAGGTGACTCAGAGGCGGACTCACATAACAAAGGACACATGCGTCACGCCCACACATATAAAGAGACAATAGGAACTACGCACGCACACTGCGCCTGAGGATGCCTCTAACGTATGAGGCGAAACGTCGTGAGGAGAGGCGAGAGAACCATCGACGCGGCTGTCCCGAGAGAGCAGCTGTTATCAACGTCACCGCTGGAGACAGAGCGTAGCCGGAGTAACAATCTGTCACTAACATGCCCGTGCGCCGCACCAACCTTATTGTTTGCTTGCACACAGCACTTTCCCTCAGTCCATGTGTGCCACAAAGGAAGTTTTGTTTTTTGCATGCTGTACACGATGATACCTTAGTATCGCATTAGCATGTCCATCTCAGCGTATGCTCATGTGCGTGCCTGTGCCATGTGTGTGCCACATGTGGCGTGTGTGGTGGCGTGTGCTACGTGCAGATCCGACAATATCTTGTCTCCATGACGGCAAAAGACGTGTCTGTAATGATCGCGCTGGCACCAAGCGGGTTGGCTCATGGGTAAGTATGGGTAGGGGTGCTGATGGAGAAGATGTGGTATTGGGTGGCATGGTAGTGCAGCGGTAACAACTGCACCTCACAGAAAAAAAGTCCTGCCTTAGGCAGTTCGATTCCCGCCTAGGGCGCCGTTCTGTGTGGCGTTTGCGTGTTTTCTCCCCCTGTTCTGCATTGGTTTCCTCCAAGTTCTGCGTGGGTTTCCTCCGGGTTCTCCGGTTTCCTCCCACGTAAAAAAAATATATTAGTTGGCTGATAACATAACACAACGCAGTGTCTGGCACATGTATAGAGGGTGTGAGAAAACTACAGCCGCTCTAGTTTTCACACACCTTTATAATGATGTAAATTGCCCTGTATAAGGGTGTCAGATAAATAATAATTGATAACATTGGTGCTTACCATTTTTGGCAATTATACAGATGTTAAGATCTTAAAACATCAGCATAGACACCTTTAACAAAGTGTCTAGTTCGCAAAAGTCACACATACTTTTGGCGAAAAATGCAAACAGAAAGCTTTGACAACATGTGCATTGTCCTTCAAACTGATCAGCTTACACCAGACATCGCTTTCTTTTGAGCCTGATTGTCAATGTTAGCCAGATCTTGCCAAAAGGCAGTCAGCTCAGCACAATGTAATACCAATGCTTTAGGAGCTCAGGTCGAGCTTTTTTAAGCTATGGGTACTTTTGCCAGTATACATATGTAAAACTTTTTCTGTTCTTTACACATGTACACTAGCAAAAGTACCCGTAGCTCAATATAAGTATTGGTCGTGGTTAATGCTTATGATACTGGCGATGACGTTACTGGCGGTGGTGCTGCCGGTGATATAGAAGTTATCGCGCCGCACTGGCAACCTGGCACCCGAGTTCGATTATCACTTATGGCCAACCACTAGTGGTGATTTTATGAACCTGTTCTGGGTTTAGGTTGACTCGGCCTCGAATGAGTACCTAGTGTGGTGTGCAAACATCCCCACTAGGGAGACAAAGGCGGTCGGACGTGGTATTAGCCACCCACCCTCTCGCGTGCCGTGTTAGCCTTTATGGGTGCTTCTCGCTAACAGCACTTGACACTACTCTCTCTTAATGCTGTACAGAGAACGTTGTCTTTGATGTTGCTGCTGCTGGTGGTGATGGTCATGCCGGTCGCTATTGTTCTGTTCATGTTGCCGCTGCTTCTGACGCTGATGGTTGATGAAAGGTGCGGGTGGCCGTGGACGTAGTTCCAGTAGCAAGTTGCTGCTGTGCTGAGGATGATGAAATATAATACTACTGCTGCTCCCTCACCCCTAACCCCCCCCGTCCCAACCCCCATAGCCCTCCAGCAGAAGCACTGGGCGAGTCGACATACACCTACATGAGCGCGGGGTCCACACCCGTTCGGTTTTCCGTCTCCGTCCTCGACCTGGACCCCAAGCCCATGGACAAGATCCCACACCACCACCAGCAGCACCGCCTCATCCTGCGCAGCTACTTGATGGCGCACGTAGGCCTGGCGCCTACCGACGTGGCATCGCGCGTGCCGGCATCCCACATCGCTGTTCTGCCAGGGCACTTGTCGGCCGAGACGGCGGAAGAGGAGGAGGAGGAGGCGCGGGGATTGCCGGACTCAGAAACATCCCCTTCGTTGTCATGGACAGCCCCAGTGGTGCCGCCTCAGTCACCGGCACCGCTGGGCAGGTCAGGAGCGCTGGCACTGTGTGCCACGCTGAGGTCGTAGGATGAGGTGGGGCCACGGGGCAGGGGGCAGTGAGATCACGGGGATTGGGCGGTGGCACCGCTGCCGCTTTCTACGACACCCACCGTGACTAAAACGTACATACCGCATCCACAATGTTATACCCAACGAGCACGCATACCCACGCACACACGTATTCATGCACCAACACACCCACGTATTCATGCACCAACACCCACGTACTTGTGCACACCTACATTTCCACCTCCTCACATACACCTACACACACATATACTCGTGCACCTCCTGTGTAGCCACCTACTCACGTACACCTTGACACGCACACATACTCGTGCAACTACACAACCACCTACTAATGGACACCTACATAAACAAGCACACCTACACACGCACTTACACATACACATCTACTTGCACACACCTACACACATGCACACTCACTCATACCTACACACGGACACTCACAACAACAATAAGAATAACAACTGCCATTCGCCACTAAGTGGCGGTAACGTTACCACGGTACTTGTGCCAGCCAGGTGCACCTTGAGGCCACGTGAAGTGTCGAAAGCTTGCCGACAGGTCACAGGACAGACCCAGGTGTTATGGGCTGCATGACTGAGATGACTGGCAGATGCACCACCTGTGCTTCCTACTCTGCCAATTTGCTGTGTTTTAGCCGCCCGACACTACGCTCGTTGTTTTGAGCGACGCTCCTCTGCTCTCCGTTGTTGTTGGAGGGCGACTGCTTCCAACTGCCCTATAGCGTAATTTAGAACCTTCCTCCACAGAGGTCGATCTTGACACCACTGGTACCAATCTTTAGCCAGTCCACTCAGCTCGAGGTCCTCCTGTGCCACATCGGTCTATATCTTCTCCAGACCGTGCCATGTCCATTTAGCCCCTTCTCTCGCTCAGCCACGCAAAAGCTGCTTGGGTATGCGGTGGCTGAGCATGTGAACTACTTGACCCAGCCATTGCAGCCTCGCCAGCTGGAGGAGCTCACTTATGAGACTCTGTCCAGAACTTTCGAGAATTTTGTAAACTCCTAATAAATCCAATGTGGTAAAACCCAGGATGGATCATACACAGGCCAGCCAGAAGGTTTCAAATCGGCACAAATGTTCTGCCAGAGGGGTCAACGTTTCGCAAGCATAGAGCAGAGAAGACATCATTGCAGCTGAGAAGAGCTGAAGTTTCTTGTGGAGCGACAGGTCAGGCATCTTCCACACAGCCTTACGCAGCCGACAAAAAGATAATGCCACCCAACATCTCCGCTACCAAAACGGAACCGGCCATAAGTCCACTGCCTAGGTATGGAAACTTCTCCACTCTCTTCACAACTCCCATCACTTATGGAGAGCTGAGGGGATGGATTGTTTGGTGGCAGGTGCTTGGTTTTCTTGGGGCTGATGGTGAGACTCTGCCCATTTTTTTTTTGCATCAGCTTCAACAGCAGAGCCCCCAACTCCTCAAAGTGAGCAGCAATCACCAAATCGTTGGCATACGTAACATAGCTGGCTAGTAGAGAGCCATCCCTTGAGTGCACCCGGGTATCAATCAGCCTCCCTTTGTACCTGTACGAGATGGGAATTCCACTGGTACATCCATGGAAAGCCTCTCGAACTACGTGGTCAAAAAAGATGCTTAAAAATGTAGGAGCCAGAGGGTATCTGTCAGATTCCAAGATGAAAATGGAATGGCTCTGACTCAGGATCACGTAGCTTTACCCAGGCTTCCTCACCCTCATGAAGGTTTTTAATGAGAGTGAGCAGAGAATCATGGACCCTGAAAGCATAAAGAACAACCCACAGCCCTGGCCTACTGATTGTATCGTAGGCCTTGACCAGGTTAATAAAGCAGAGAACATGTCCTGTTGAAATTCCCTACACCTCTGCTAAAGCAACTGGACAGAGAATATGGCATCTGGGCAAGACCACCCCAGCCTGAAACCACATTGGGGTTCTTTAAGTCTCTCGTCAATGTCCCTGGCAAGGCGATGTTGAATCATTCTTGCCAAGAACTTTCCCGGACAATCACACGCACCTACACATACACGTACACACAGACCTACACACCTACACATGGTGGAAGATCTGTATCATGGCTCACCAGCCAAAAGGCAGTACGGCAAATGTGCAGTATGGGATAGTGTTGCCTCGTTGCATGCGTGTGTTTTCTGTCTTTGCTGTGGCTTGTTCCCACACGTATGAAGACTCAGTCATTAGCTGATAACATCTTCATATGTAGAGGACCCTTAGAGCTCAGTGATGAGGAGGAATATGTCACCGGCTCCTCCTCACAGCCGTGTGTAGCTGCTACTGCCACCTCCCCCACTCGTCTGTGGTTGCTCTTGCTCCTGCGCCCATAAGTCGTCTCCTCTCTGCATTGCTCTCTCGTCGTTTCCGTCTCTCTGCGAGAGCGAGGGTCAGCAATGCTAGATCACATAACTATTGCCACGAGCAGGATGCTGGGCTACTTGAGCAGGCAGCGGGGACCCGCAGATAGTGGGGGGGGGCCTGTGCTTGAGAAGACCTCTCGGTGAGTGAGATGAGCGTGGGACGACTGAGTGGTCAGGGCCACTCCAAATGCTCACCGGGGGTTTTACGTAACCGTTGTAATCGCAGAGTGAGTGTGTGTGTGTTTTTTTACTTACGCGGAGTGTGTGAACCGGTTATCACTGTAATTCCGAGACGAGTGTTTAACGTGGCTCTTGTGGAATCGATCGTGAGCAGTGCTCGAAGAGTGGGGACATGCTCGCGGGACCGATCGGGACCATCCACGCCGGGATGGCGCTTGGCATATCGGTCAGTTGCAGTGTGGCGAGCTCGCCGGAGCCAAGCACGGCCGAGCCTGACACAGGCTGTGCAACCACCCCACGTAACCGGTGTAAAAAGTTGTTGCCACTGCTGCTACAAGTCTTAACTGTAGACAGGAAGGGGCAATCGGCCCAGATGTGAGGCAGCTTCGTGCTGCAGTGCTTACTCTCTTCGGCTCCCACCTCACTATCGCCAACCTGCACTGACCAGCGTAGCACGGTTTGATTACATGGTGTTAGGGGGTCCTCATCCAGCAGTCGATTGACAAAAGGGCCACTTCTGTGTTGTAGGGGTGGCTATGTAATGTTCATAAGGAGGGTCAACTGCAACTTGTGGACTCAGCCTTGCTTGTCCAGCAGAATATCTGAAGGGTGGGTCTGGGGGAGGGTCCATTGCAATTCCTAGAGCAGATTGCTGGGTGCGCCTATCCGTACTGGAATCCCACGCTATGTGTGAGGAATGCGTTCCTGGAGAATGCTACTTAGCTCGAAGTTACGTCAGCATAGTGATTTCACATAGAAAATGTTAAAATCACAAGTTATATTCCTAGCTAGTGAGCATCGTTGGTATTATACGGACCCTAATTTATTCACCCACCCACACAATTTACCTACTTATACGACCATCCAATCACTCATTCACCCACCCACACATTCTCCAACTTACCAACCGTCCCACCTATTATCTCACTATCCCATCAACTCACCAACTCACCCTCTTCCGCATCCACTCGCCCACTCACCCATTTAGAAAGTCATTCCCCTCACTAAATCATCAACTCTAACTCACCCACTTCATTCATCCACTCACATGCAGACTTACTCGCCCAATAATTCACCCGCCGCTCAACCACCCACGAGCACTCGCTAATCTCATTACCTTCCACCACGCGCGCGAGCAACGCACCAGCTTCCACCACATATCGAGCAACGCCACACTGCTCCTGTGTGGAGCGGAGGCCGTTTAAGCTCTCCCTTTCACCTTGCCTCTAAATCTGATGAAACTGGAGCCACATGATAAGTCAGTAAAAGGGTAGGGTGAGTGAATGGAGAAGTGGGTGTGAGTTAGTTGGTGAGTGAGTTTGTTGAGGTTAGGGTCTGTAGAACTCCACTAATGTTCATTAGCTAGGAATGCAACCCTCCACTTCAGTATTTATTCAGGGGTGGAATTGTGAAAAGTTCACTGTGGGAACGCACCTGGGTGCACATCCTTTTTAGAGCTATATAGAGTCATGAACATAGAGACATGGATCTACATAGGGTTTAGGAGTCCTCCCCCAGACAGTGAGGAGTTTTTGAAAACACATTTCTTGCATTTCTGTGACTTCTGAGATGTAAAATATCCCTTCAAATTTAAGACCACGAATGCCTGATACGTTCCATCAGTGATTCTCACTCTGGGAGTGGGGTTTCCGTGAGTTCCTGTCCAATCCCACGCGCATATCTGTGAGAAATTTAATGAGACGGCGTCTCTGATGTGACTGATGTCCAGGGACCCGTCTTGGCACAAGTGGGTGGACTCCACTCAGTCCACCCCCCCTGCTCTAAACTGAGGACATTCTCTATTGTCAAGCAGTATACTGCATTTTAGAATATAATTATCTACAACAGAACAAATAATGACCATTCTAAAAGCATTGAGTTCATTACTGCTTCGTATTCAGTACAGTGTAACATAAAATCTTGTTGTTCCGACTTGGGTGCAGAATCCATTCTTAACCCGGTAATTGCCTGTTGAGGTTGTTCAGACGCTGTGATTATATACTGTAAATTACTGTATTTATTAACGTGGAGGGGATTAAAGAAGACCAGAGTAGAATTTTCACAAGGTGGCCACCACCTCCTATCACAAGCAGAACCCGATACTGCAGTGATGTCAAGAGCAGCTGTAACCATATAGTGTTGGTAATAGTATAATCAGAATTGATCCCAGCAGCAGCATCATCAGCGGCAGGAGTAATAGCAGCAACATCTTATTTTCGGCAACTAACAAATGAAAAGCAACAGATGCAGCAGCAGCTGTTGTTGCCGTACCCTTCATTATGCAACAGTGGCAGGGCTACACAACGCGGCCTTCTCAGTAACAAACAAAACAACACACGGCACCCATACGTGCGTGCATGTGGGTGCCTTGTGGGCCGTCACGGGCGAGCGCGGGGCCCGGCTGGAAAACCGAGTTGTCGTGAGCTTTTCCCATGACAGTGACCAACACCACCACTGCCATCACCGGCACCACAGAGACCACCACCACCACCACCACCATAGACATTACCATCACTGTCACCACCGACATCACCGCCACCACCACCCCCGCAGTCACTACCGAAATCATGCCCACCACCGCCAGTGTGATTAACGTCACGACCCCCTGCATCACTGCCACCATTACCATAGCCGTCACCAGCGTCAGCACTATCAATCGTAAGCACTACCATCTTGAGCACCATCGCATCCAATTGCTCGCCAGACTGTTTGCTACCGACACCATAAATACTGCCACCGCTACAATCACCATGACTACCAGCGCCTCTCACTGCTACCTGCATTCATCACTCTCACCAACTATCACAGCAGCACGACTATTACCAGAAGCACTATAACTTCTGCTGCCAGTATCACTTCCACCAATCACCACTTTCACCACATCTACCTTCACTGGTGATGCCACAAACACGACTGCTAACCACCATCACCAGAAACCAACAACTGCTGTCCACCGCTAAGTGGTGGCGACAACTACGGTACTTGTGCTAGGCCAGACGCTGTCACGAAGTGTCGAAGGTTTTCTGCCAAGAGGTCACAGGTCAGAGGTGCCATAGGTTGATGGCCTGAGATGATTGGCAGACGTAGCATTTGTGCTCATCTCTGTGCCTACTCACCGTATTTTAGTTGCCCAGTCCGTTGTTAGAGGGCGATTGCCTCCCAACTGTCCAGTAACGTCCTTCATGAGCCTCCCCACAGAGATCAATATTGACATCGCCGGCATCAGTCATCAGTAAATTAACTCAACTTCACGGCCTCCCGTACCACATCAGTCCATCTCTTCTCTCGCCCATGTCGTGCCCGTTCAGTCTCTTTTATCTGGCCAAACAAGTTGCTTGGGCATGCACTGGCTAGGCATACCCGCTATGTGACCAACGCACACTTGCCTGCCAGACGGGCTCACTGATGTGAATCTGTCGAGATCTTTTAAGCATATGTGAGCTCTCACAATCCAGTCTGCTTTAACCCAAGATTGATCGCAGGGAGGCCTGTATGAATGTTTTAAACTTGTGTAAATGTGCGTTTAGAGGGGTCCACCTGTAGCAAGTATAGAGAAGTGAAGGCATCACTGTGGCCAAGACGATCCGGAGCTTTGTATGGAGCAACAGACCAGGTAACTAGCAAAGTATTACGCAGCTGAACAAAATCCCACGACTCAAAATTGAGACCTCCACTGCCAAACCTGGCCGAGTCAGACACATACCCTCCAGGTGCGGAAATTTCCACTACCACCACCGTTGCTACTACAGCCAACTACCACTAAAGCTATAACCCATTGCACACGTGTACTGTGGTTAGAGATTGAGTAGTTTTGTATTGAAAAACTGGTGGTAGTGGCATCTGTGGTGATATTGCAGTGTTTATAGTGGTGACATTGGCCGTGCTGAGTGATGGTGGCTGAGTTATTACAACGGCGGCGTTAGCTGCACCTTTCGCCTCTATTTGACATGCGGCAGGCATCGCATGGCGCCAAGCGTCTTGTAGCGAAGACATTTACGCAATCCTTGTTTTTTCCTGCAGCTGCTCTGGGCCGATGTTACGTCAAGGAGTTCACCTCTCAGACGATTTTCCCTGTATTGTAATAATGAGCACCAATGTTAAGTTATTTGTTTGGAAAAGCATTGCCGAATCTCAAGACTCGGTTCGGAGGTGTTCTTATTACGTTGGGATATATTTTTTATTGTGGAGAATGTGCTCGTTTATCAGACTGAGAGAGCGCACGGCACTGACTCACCACGCTTTTTTACCCTGTACATTTCTAACTGGTCCTGTAGTGCCGACTCCAGCCCCCCTCCCCCCCGTAGCCTCCCCTGTGAGGATGAGGTCGCGGATGAGCGCTCGTATCGTCCTCAGTAATTTTGCGACTTGGTGACTCCCGCTGATCCGAATATAAACCACGTTGCCTCCTCACTGAAGCGCTCGCCCGTGCGTGCGTACGGTGCGCGTGTGTAAAATGATCTTAGCCATGACATTTGGTCTCCTAGGTATAGGGTTAAGAGCTTTGAACAGTCACGCAGGTGTGAGCTCACCAGTGGATATGCTGCTGTGCACGCATTATCTAGTCTGTAAGCCCACAATCTCACTAGTGTGAGCGTGAGCGCTAGTGTATAAGCTCACCAATGTAAAACTGCTTGTGTTCATGCTCTTGTGGTGCAGCCTCACTAATGCACAGTAGACTCGTGAAAGCTCATCAGCGTGCGAGCATACGGGCGAGGGTGTGGTGAGTTGGTGGTGTGCTTGTGTGGTGAGTGTGCGTTGAGTGTATGGTGATTGTGGGCGGTGAGTGCGTGTTGACGGCTCTATAACAGTGTTACCCCCCCTCCCCTTCACTTTGCCTGCGCGTCAGCGCGTTGTGCCCCCATAACGCTCCGGGCGACTCGCGTAGCTCTCCGCGGCATCACACCGTGCGATGCGCTCGCGAAAACATGTGCCACGCGTTGGGACACACGTGTCGCGTGTACACCGTGTGCATACGTCACGCGTGACGAACCTGTAGTGCAGCTGTACGCACGTGTGTTAGCGCCGTGTTTTGTGCGAGTCACGCGTGCTCTGGGGTTCCACGTGTGTTGGCACATGTGGCGCGTGTGGAGAGTAGCGCACACGACTACGGGTTGGACCTGCGGCACGGCCTCCGCGTGATTATTAAGGAATAGACAAGAAAATATACGCGGTGCACATCTGGGCGTGCAATGGGTCCGTGTGTTGTGTGGGTTGCGTTGGTGGGGTGATCGACGTGCTGCATTTTGAATCCGGTATTAGAATCTAGCAAAGATCCGAGTTGGATTCCTGCGCGCGGCCAAGTTTATTTGAACCGTTCTCAGCCTCCTTATGTCGACTCGGCCTTAAAAAAATGTCTACCTGGTGCGGTGTGGATGGCATCGGCAGCCGGGCCTGGTGCCGGCCACACCACCCTTCGTGTATCGTGCCGACTCTCACACGCGCTGTGCTCGCTAACAGCACCTGTGCCCACGTATGTTAAGGCTATGTTAGGCGGTCCTTTGTATATGTGTGTGAGCTTGTGTACAGTGTTCGTGAGGCACGGGGATAGGGAGTGAAGTGTTTGTGAGACGGCAGTGTCGGTAGAGTGGAGGGTAGTGCAAGAGGGGAGAGGTGGCTTAGGTTAGGGCTGAGGAACGGGAGCGGCTTTAAGCGTGCGGTGGATTAACGAGAGACTGGAGGGACTGAAGAGACGCAGGGAAGGAGAATCGATATGTGTGCGCGGATTGAATATAAGTTGGGGGATGAATTAGCAGGAGGCTCACGAGGGATGCGGAATAGGGGAGGGATTGATTTATGAGAGAGAGAGGAACAGTGGTTTTTATGGATAGTAAGCGGTTGGTTATTTTGAGGAGGGAGGCTGGCTGTAGGCAGCTGTCAGGCTGTACGCCGCGTGCTTTTCTATGGGATTTGTATCCGCGGCGCCGAATAAAATCTGTACTCAATCGGCCGCCTCCGCTTGTTTCCTGTGTGCTGTGTGCGGAGCGCTCTGCTCGCTTGTGTGCGTCATTGTGGGGCGGC
>JAZEWT010000003.1:4608695-4619868 GCA_036362905.1 Mordacia mordax
CCGTGACCCTGTATAGGACTAAGCGGTTTCAGACAATGAGATGAGATGTTACATTAAGCCATTTCCCAATATATGTATTAAAATTGTGCATTTTAAGTTTGTGATTGAGACTCTGATCATATTTTGCATGTTGTTCTGCAACGGTGCATATATGTAAAAAAAAAGTTTATTGTTGCCGATTTTCCGTTCTGGTGCCGTTGTTATTGACCTGTGCCATTCTCTCCGCAGCTCTGTGAAGCGCTTTGTGACCCTCTGGTGAAAAGCGCTCTCTATAAATGCAATTATTATTATAGACAACCTGCCTCCCACAAAAAGATGAGATCAGCGTGAATAGAGGGACGTCTTTGATCATCTCAAAATTTTCCAATTTCAAAGGCACTGTCACCAGAGAGAGGCGGCTGTCGGAAATGAGTAAAGAGGTTGTCCCACAACGCCACGGCATTCATTTACCGAGAACACGGGACGGGTCCAGAGAGAAGTCATAGATGTTACTGACAAGGCTGGTCATGATCTCCCGTATAGCCTCAATCGACTGTAGGGCGAATTGCAGTTAGAGAGCACCTATTCAGGTCGATACGGCCACGAGGAGGTGGGTGACCAGCACCACGCCCAGTCGCTTTTGTCTTCTTAGTGGCGATGTTTACACAATGCACTTGGTACTCATTTGAGGCTGAGTCAACCTCGGGCATGAGTCACTACTCAGATGCTGAGACACCCAGTGATTGAGACTCGCACTGAGATTAGCATCTTTTTGCAATGACACTGAGATGTTGAGACCCCGAAGCACTGGGATCTCTGGACTGATAAACTATAACACTGCTTCTCATCTCGGATTTCCTTCCGTCTTGGTGGCTCACCACGGTAACATTCACATTTCTCATCGCAATCGGCTTCATTATTATTTCCTTATTTGTGGGTGGGTAGTAGGCGCCATGATCCGTGCCCAATTGATGCCACGTGTGTGTGTGGCGGGCCTCGAGTGTGTGAGGCAGCGGTGAGGGGGCGGTGCGAAGACAGGGTGAGGAGGAGAAGGGAGGGTTGGGCAGGGAGAGGCGAAATGGGACCCCATTTGGTCTCAGACCCCTGCGCGCTCGACACGGAGACCTCGATCTGCACCCAGCAGCAGGGTACGTACCAGCCATAATCCACCACGAACTGCCACCCTGCACCAGCGATTGAAATCCCTGTGACATTGACATGATGTTGTATATGTGACGGCGGCAGAACGCCAATGTTAAGGAAGGTGCGGTCACACGTTCAGCTTTCTTGAGTTGGTGGTCGACACAAGGCTGTGGATATTACACGTGCTCTGTGGTGCTCGCAAAGCACGCGGATGTGAGTCGTGTCTCCTGTTATCTAAGCAGCAGCAGTACCTTCGCATGGTTCTAAAATTGTTAGAGAGCGTTTCGGGCGGCAAGGTGTATATATTAATAATTGCATTTCCAGAGCGCTTTTCACCCGAGGGTCACAAAGCGCTGCACAAAGCAATAGCGAGAATGGCATGCCAGCAACAGCGACATATGAACGGCAAACCAAGAATAACTTTTTTTTTGTTACAAATCTACAGCGGTAACATCCGTGCCTCCTGGAAAAAAAAGGTTCTCTGAGGGATTTCGATTCTTGCCTCTGGCGCCGATGCGAAATGTGCGTGTTCTCCCCCTGTTTTGTGTGGGTTTTCTTTGGGTTCTCCGATTTCCTCCCACGACTAAATAAACATTCATAAATTGTATGTTGGTGGCGACTCACCGCAAGACTGCCTTCCCTATCCCCACCTCAGTGTTTTCCTGGCTCATCTGAATCGTTATCTCATCGAATGGATATCTTCGATATTGAACGAATATACGCTGTTGCGCGTTATAGAATATATTGTTATTTGAATTCTAATGATGTTCTAGATTGATGTGAATTTTGTGATGTCCTGGAATATCTAGAGAGCGGAATGACTTATGCTTATACTGTTCAAGAATGACTGGAAAGCCGCGTGACTGATGTGAATTCTAATGATGCTCTACGATACCGAGAGCAAAATGACTGATGTTATTTTAAATATGTTCTGAAATTTGTCGAGAGCGGAGTGACTGATGTTTAATCCTAATCGTGTGCTAGAATTGCTAGAGAGCAGAATGACTGAAGTTAATTATAAATATGTTCTAGAATGGCTTAAGGACTGAGTGACTGATATGAATTGTAATGATGTTCAAGAATAGCTTGAGAGCAGAATGATTGATGTGAATCTAATGATGTTCTTGGCAATAGCTCGAAAGCAGAGTGATTGATGTGAATTCTAATGATGCCCTCACCTCCTGCTCCCCATGAGGTGGGCACGGGGCAGTGCTCAACAACAGGACAGCAACAAGGTTTCATTGGCAGTCACGAGAAAACGTGCTGCGTGCCGCCTCCTCGTATGCAGCCCCGACACGGGGGATGGAAATTTCACGTTGCTGTGACGAGTGTTATTATGTCTGGAGGACAAGCGCATGTTGATCTGGATACGTAGTGTTCGCGCGCGTGAGCCACCACAAACTGATAGCCAATCGTGGTAGATATTGGTAGGTGATTCACGATAGCTAATTGATGGATGATAGTATATTATTGATGGTAGCTGTACGGATGGTGGTACGTGACCGACCGGGATGAATGTTAAATGATTGATAATGATTGTAGATGATTAATCATAATGAATTGTGGATGACTGATAGATGATATTTGATGGTGCACAATGGCTGATGATTGAAGGATATTAACTGATGGATGAGTCCTCGATTGATAATGCTAAATTTTGCATGATTGATGGAGGATTAGTGATAGGTAACTGATGAAGATGACTGATGGTAGATGATAATGAAAATATTGAGGTTATCCTGGTGGAGGAGGCTACACCCAGCGCTGTGCAGACAGCAGCTACGAGAATTGGTGGTTCACACACAGATGTTGGACAAATTTCTCCCTTTCTGTGGGCGTCGAGATGGTGCTATCTGTTCCATCTGTATGAGACAGGAAGGAGAAGGCAGCACAGTAAAAGTGTCTCATGACACTAACTCGCCCCTCCCTAGGCTGTTGATACAAGAACAACATCAGCCACGACAACAACAGCCACGACACCAACAGCCATGGGCACCAAGCAACCGGCGAGGGCACCATTGCTGCCGCCGCTGACGATGATGACGATGATCATGGTGACACCATTGCTGCTGCTGATGGCGGTGCCCTGCCACTCTAAGGCTTTCACACAGACGTCCTTCCTGGACTTCATCACGGGGCCAGAAGCCTTCCAAGGGGATGAGGGCTCTGGCGAGGTGCCTCTCATCCCCGTGGCACCCCCCGTGAGGCCCCCCGTGACGCCCCCCAAAGTACCCATGGGACAAAAGATCCCACTGCGCAGGCTCTCAGTCCCCACGCTGCTGCCCCCGCTCATCGAGCCCCCACTGGGTCCCTCCGACTACCCGTGCCCCTTTGGATGCATGTGTCAAGCAAAAGTCATGCACTGCTCCGGCATAGGTGAGTGGCTCAAGGGACAGTCGGGGGTGACGAGGTAAATAAGTGGATGAATTGGTGAGTGGATGAGTGAGTGAGTGGGAGGGTGGTGTTTATTTTCATATCCTGTATGATTTAATTGCAACTGTCTGGACCACAGGACGGGTTCTGCATGATTGGAAGGCTAGCCTGAGCGTGTTCACGTTTAAGAAGGGGGATCGCACTGATTGTAACGACTACAGAACAATCTCCCTCCTCAATGCCAAGGAAGGTCCTGAAAAGGATTATTAAACATTGCCTTGCCAAGGACGCCGAGGAGAGGCTCGCAGGGCCCAAGTGTGGTTTTACATCCGGGTGGTCCTGTCTGTCTGTTGCATTAGATGAGTAGGGCATTTTAGCAGAACCTTTATCTCTGCTTTACTGACCTGGGAAAGACCTACGATACTATCAACAGGCCAGGACTCTGGGTTATTTTTCATGCATTCGAGGTCCATAACTCTCTGTTCTATCATTAAGGACTTTCATGATGGTGGGTAGGCCCGGGTAAAGCTGCATGTGTGGCAGTCAGAGACCATTCACTTTCTACCTTAGTGGGCGGCATGGATGTCCTCTGACTACGCTATTTAATATATTCGATCACGTAGTTTGAAAAGATTTCCATGGATGTACCAGTGTATACAATGTGAAATTGATCAATTCATAGTAATTTGTTATGAATTATTTTTCAGCAGACGCCCTTATCCAGTGCGACTTACATCATTATGGAGGTGTGAGGAAACCACAGAGATGTAAAGGAAAGATAGCCACTAATTCAGCCGGTCAACAGATGGCTTTTTATATGTTATTGTGTTGGTAAATTATGATATTTGTTGTAACGCAGGAATCCAGTATCTAGAGCTTGCAAACTCACTGGGGACATTCTTCTGTAATAATTAATGGCCAACCATTGTATGTTTACTCATGATCTGCTCATTGCTGCTCACTCTAAGGAGATTCAGACCCTGCTGCTGAAGTTGGAGCATACAACGGAGATGGGTTTAACCATCAGCCCCACCAAAACCAAGCACCTGCCTGAGTGTTTTGTGTCATGAAATTCACAACCCCAACCACTCGCTATAGTGATGGGTCAGTTGTGGAAGGATTGGAGGAAGTTACCATATTTGGGCAGTCTGCTTATGACCGATACCTATTTGGCAGCAGATGTTTTTAAATCAGTCGAGCAGCATTATATTTAATTGTCTGCGTAATGCTGTATGGAACATATCTGGCCTATTGCTCCACACGAAGCTGTGGGTCTTCTCAACTGCAATCATGTCTTCTCTATGCTTGAGAACATAGTCCCCTCTGGTGGAATATCTGCACCGATTTGAAACTTTCCGGCTAGCCTGCCATCCTAGGTTTTATCAGGTTGGAATGTGTGAGGTGCCATAAATTCTTCAATGATCTGAATATGTTTGTATCAGTGAGGTCCTCCGGTAGGCGAAACTGCGTTGGCTAGATCAAGTAGCCCGCATGCCCAGCCACTAGATGCCAAGCTGAGTCTGCTTGGCCGAAAAGAGCAGAGCTGAATATACGTTGCATGGGTTAGGAAAGCGATCGGGTGATGTGGTGCATCGTGAATATTCCACCATAACAGATGCTATTTTTCAGCCAATATACATTTCACAATGGTAGGTTTTGTAGGGGGGCATCCAAAGCAAATCTAAGAACAGAATGGTTTTAGTGGGTAAGATTGTTTAATACAGTACTAAGTGCCGATTGATGTCGGAATTATCGAGCAATTGTAGAATAGAATAGTGGTGCAAAACGATGTGGAGCTGATTGCACTTGCCAATGACTGACACCAGCGGTGTCGAGATCGACCTCTGTGCACGAGGCTATTCAAGGACGCTATTGGGCAGTTACAGGCAGGGTGGTGCAGCAGTAACATCTGCGCCTCACAGAAAGTCCTGCCCTAGGCAGTTAAATTCTCGCCTAGGGCAGGCCTTTCTGTGTGAAGTTTGTGTGTCTCCCCCTGTTCTGCGTGGGGTTTTTTTGCCAGGTTCTCGGTTTCCTCCCACATCTAAAAAATAATCATTGATTAATTGGCCGATAACATCATCATATAATGCAGTGTCTGGCAAATGTTGGCGCCGGATGAATGCATTGCTGCCTTCCCCTCGCCGCTCTGTGTTTTCCACACTCCATCTCTATAATGATGTAAGTTGCCTTTGATGAGAGCATCTGTTAAATATTAATTAATAATAAGAATATAAGTCGCCCTCTCGCAACCAGGGGGCGGAGGAGCCACGTTCACAACCACGAGCGCAGCTCCGAGCGGCTAAAACTCAGCAAGCTGGCACTCTCGGGAGCACAGGTGGTTCGTCTGCCAGTCATTTAAATGTCAGCCTATAACACCTGGGTCTTTCCCGTGATCTTCTGTCATCGATCCTTCGACATGTCACGTGATAGCCTCAAGGTGCACCAAGACTGGCAGAAGCAGCATGGTGACGTCACCACCAATTAGTGGCGGAACGGCGGTTGTTGGGCGAGTGAGCGAACGAGTTTGTGACAGGGTGTTTGGGTGATTGAGTGGGGGTCGGAGGTAAGCAGGTGGACGAGTGAGAGGGTGGGCAATTGGGTGGGTAATTGGTTAAATGAGTAGGTAGGTAAGTGATTAAACCACGTGGTTAATTGCTTGAATGGAAGCATAATTTTCATCAAAATATAACACGAAAATAATTGCATCGATGGTGGGGACTCGAACCCACGAATCTGAGGTTAAGCGTATCATGCTCTACCGACTGAGCTAACTGAGCTTTTCTACAATACCGTGTCTTAGGAACTGCTCTGATGTTGTTGTTGTTGACATGCCGTTTTCTCCATAGCTCTGTGCAGCGCTTTGTGACCCTCGGGTGAAACGCGCTCTAGACGTGCAATTATTATTATAAGTGGGCCGATCAATGAGTAAATGGGTGGATGAGCGAATTGATAGATATGTGGGTGTGTCGGTGAGTGAGTGAAAGGGTTAAGGGGTGATTGAGTGAGTCAATGCGTTCTGAGTGGGTGAGCAAGTGAATGATTGATTGGCTGAGTGGCAGAGTGGATTTGTGGATGAGTGAATTGATGCGTCGGTGCATGTGTGTGTGAATTGATGGGTGAGTGGGTGGGTGAGTGAGTGGATGAGCAAGTGGTTGAGGGAGCTGGTGGATGAGTTCGGTAGGTGAGTTAGTGGATGAGTGAGTAGTTGGCTGAATGGGTGAGTGTGCGAATGGTGAGTGAGCACACTCCTCGATCTGTCAATGCCTCCTCGCCAGCCGTGAACCCTCTTGCTTCTTCTCTTTTTTTCGCCAATCAGTTAAAAGTCAGTTCTGTATTTACGAAATTCATTTCAATCATCCTTTCGGCGTTTTTTAATTATTTGAATATTTTTATTATTTTTTTCCAATATAAACAAAAGACCCTCACTCTTTCCCACCATTACTCTTTCACTCTCACCATCACTCCCTCACCCTCTCTCCCCGTGTCTCCGTGTATCCGCCCTCTCTCCCCGTGTCTCAGTGTGCCCCCCTTTTTCCGCGTGTCTCGGTGTGTATCCCCCTCTCTCCCTGTGTCTCCCTCCTCTGTCTGCGTGCCTTCACATGTGTGTGGCAGAGCGACTGTCGTGGTCACATCTGGTCGTCACGTGTCTCCATGTCTCCCTGTGAATCCTGCCAAATCCTTAATTTAAAAATCAACTTGAAAGAGAGTGAATCATGCGGGTAGTTTGGGGGGAGGGGGTACAGGGTAGCAAGATGGGGGGAGGGGGGGACAGACACACAAAGATAACAAGCAACGGTCACTGAGACAGACACATGTCAACAAGTGCAATGTACAATTCTGCCGCGTGGCTGCACAGTATTCGTTCAATGTGGGAAGGTATTAATTTAAAGGGAGAACCACTCAGAGGCGCGATGGAACCACATAGAGGGGGAGTCAGCCACATGGTCAGCCGGCGCCAACCCACCATGCACTGCGCCTTATAATGATGGCGAATTCATTTTAGTGTTCGTTTTTTGGGGAGGAAATCGGAGAACCCAGATGTAACCCACGCAGACCAGCAGGAGAACACAGGCACCGAGATGGAAGTATAACCCCCTCGGTCAGGACTTTCTCCTCTCTGTGAAGAGGCGCGAATGTTACCACCGTAAACTCCCTGCAGCCTTATAAAGAGAGACGATGAGAGGGAAAGAGACGCAGATGCGGAGAAGAAGATACGAGGAGACACGAGAGGCAGACGGATCCCACGTGTAGCTATAGACTGCCGGGTCAAGTGTTTTTAGCGAGTACCGCCTATGAAGGCCAGCACAGGGGATGGGGGCCGATCATCTTTATCTCCTTATGACGAAGTTTACACATCGCACCAGGTACCAATTTTGAGGCTGAGTCGACTTAGGACAGGGCCACAGGTGGTTCGGATAATTAATACTTGTGTTGGCCGTGATCGAGAATTTAAATCAGGTCGCCGGGTGCGCATAGAAGTGTGTTAATTGCTATGCAAGTACACGGAGGCAGGTACACGGAAGCAGGTACACGGAAGCAGGTACACGGAAGCAGGTACACGGAAGCAGGTACACGGAAGCAGGTACAGACACACAGACGAGGATGATGTCTGGGCACTTGAAGGCGTAAGTGCACTTAGTTGCCTGTCGGGCCCGTGGCGTGGGGGTAGCACGTGGGGTCACGGCGGTCACGTCCCCTACCCATGGCCAACCCACACACCTGCCCTTTGTGAACGCTCCAGGCCTGAAGGAGATCCCTGCGCACCTGCCCCCGGATCTGATCATTCTGGATCTGCAGAACAACAAGATCAAGGAGCTGCGTAATGGGGACCTCGATGGGCTCTCACTCCTCCAAGTGAGTGACAGAAGCAGCATCGAGACGAGCGTTATAACCAAGCCAGCTCCCTCACATCTCACCTACCCACTCTACTCACATACCCTCACCTTTCACCTGCCTACTCTTCTCACCTACACCCACGTCTCATCTACCCTCACCTACCCACTCCTTTCACCTATACACACCCACCAGTCATATCTACTCACCTACCCACTTCTCTCACCTACCCACACCGCTCACTCACTTACCCTCGCCTGTCATCAACCCTCACCTCTTACCTCTACCCACTCCTCACCTACCCTCACAACACTCACCCGCACCTCTCACACCCCCCGCCCCCCGCCAGGTGCTGATCCTGGCTGGCAATGACATCGAGTCTGTGGCTGCGGGGGCCCTGGCCCCCCTGGTTCGCCTCGAGCGCCTGCACCTGTCGCGGAACCGGCTGCGCGCTGTGCCCCCCACACTGCCTCCCACGCTGCTGGAGCTCCGTCTGCACGAGAACCAAATAGATACCATTGGCAGCGATGCCCTGGGGGCGCTCTCCAATCTCATCTGCCTGAGTGAGGGGGGGCACGGGGCTGGTGGGGGGGTGCGCTGCAGGGAGGCAATAGGATAGCGTTTTGAGGGGGGGCACAAGGGGTTGGACTTTGTGGAGGCGCAGACGGAGACTGTGGGGGGTCAGAGAAAGTAAGAGGGTAGAGTTTGGGGTGCACAGGAAGATGGAAATGGGAGAAATGAGCCAAAGGTAAATAAGCGGGCGGCACGGTGGTGCATTGCATAGCGCTGCTGCCACACAGCGAGCGGACTCCAGATTCGATTCTCGGCTCGGGTGCCTCTCGGTGTGGAGTTTGCGAGTTCTCTTCTCGTGCCCGCGTGGTTTTTCGCCGGGTACTCCGGTTTTCTCCCACCGTCCAAATACACACTGCTGCCTAGACTAATTGGCCTCTTGAGTAAATTGCCCCAAAAGGTGTGGTCTGCGATGAGCTGTCATCACATCCTGGGTATTCCCCCCCTTGCGCCCTCTGTCGGCCGGGATAGGCTCCAGCACCCCTGCGACCCTGTACTGGATTAAGCGGGTATTTATGCATTAATAAAAAATGAATGAACAGGGCGGCACGGTGGCCCAGTGGGTAGCACTGTCACCTCACAGCAAAAAGGACCCGAGTTCGAATCTCGGCTCGGGTGCCTTTCTGTGTGGAATTTGCATGTTCTCTCACCGTGTCCGCGTGGATTTTCGCCGGACACTCCGGTTTCCTGCCACAGTCCAGAAAACATGCTGCTGCATAGGGTAATTGGCTTACAGACTACATTGCCCGCAGTGCCCGACGATAGACTGGCGTCTTATCCTGGGTATATCCTTCCCTTGCACCCTGTGTCTGCCGGGATAAGTTTCGGCTCACCGCGACCCTGTACAGGACTAAGCGGTTTCTGACAATGAGATGAGATGAATGAACAGCCAGCTGGACCTCCCGGAGCTCAACTCAGTTTTAAATGAGTTGGCCAGGCGTGATGCTGGTCACCCACCTCACCTCACCTCCTTACGTGCCGTGTGGACCGTCATGAGCTGCTGGCTAACGACACTTGACCCTAAGATCTGTTAAAGGCTACGCGGGGCTCTTTGTGTTGTGCTCTGTGTTGTCCAGTCGTGAGTGGGAATCCGCTGGGCGAGACCGGCATTGCGAGCGGGGCGTTGTCTGGGCTGCAGAGCCTGGCTTACCTGCGCGCCAGCGAGTGCAACCTCACCTCCATGCCGCAGGGTGCGCGGCAGAGACACCACAATTACCACAACCACGGCACCCCCCACAATAACTTCTACAACCACAGCCGCCACCACTAGGGTCGCTACTAATCATTGGCGTCGTTGAATGCATGGCTGCCTTCCCCTCGCCTCTCTGTGGTTTCCTCACTACACCTCTACAATTATGTAAGTCGCTCTGGATAAGGGCGTCTGTTGCAGACGGCTGACACGGGTTCACAAACTTGAAGGGCTGTTCGTGAGCGTATGGGCTCACGAAAGCTCACAAACCAAAAAAACTACCCTGAAGAGTAGTCAAGGTGACGATGGTGTCTTGTGCAATTAAATTGGTTGTAGCTGCTGTGTAGCATAGCCGATACAATGCAATGTGCAGCTATAGAGAATGCAATGCATTGTGTAGCTATAGTCAATACAATACATTGTGTAGCTATAGTCAATACAATACATTGTGTAGCTATAGAGAATACAATGCATTGTGTAGCTATAGAGAATACAATGCATTGTGTAGCTATAGCCAATACAATGCAATGTATATCTATGGACAATACAATGCACTGTGTAGTTATAGACAATACAATGCACTGAAAAGCTATGGATAATACAATGTTCAGCTATGAATACAATATGAGAAATGATTGGTAAACAATATGTGATTCTGCTAACGCATGGGGCACGCAAGACCTCATAGGTTGCGGGATAGCTCACAATTCAGAAAGAAGAAAGAACAAACGTGCACTGAATAGACGTGATGTGGAAATGGATGCTGAAGTTTGTAGTAGGGGTCCGTGACAAGAAGGGGGCATTTTAATGTCCTGAAAAGCATTTCAGATTTCGCAGAAAAATTGCCTTAAAAAGAGAACAAACCCGGAAAGAAACTGGGACAGTGGCAGCCCTAACCACAAGTACAGTCACCACCGCTATCATTTTCGCTATCGCTACCGCCATTAATATCACACCATCACAATGTCCCTGTTTGTCTTACCATGGCCGTGTCTCACCTCGTCTCTCCCGTATCTTAACGTGTTTTACTGTGTATTTCTGTGTCCCCATGCCTCACCGTGTCTGTGGCCGTGTCTCACCATGCCC
>JAZEWT010000003.1:4655059-4669085 GCA_036362905.1 Mordacia mordax
TGCGCCCTGTGTCTGCCGGGATAGGCTCCGGCTTCACCGTGACCCTGTATAGGACTAAGCGGTTTCAGACAATGAGATGAGAGAATTGAAAGCACACGAAATTGTGAATGTTTACTGATTGAATTAGTGGTGGTGCTTTTAGCGTTGATATTAGCATTTACAAAACAAGATAAGATTATGCAATGGCTTCAATGGAAGCTAACATAGCGGATTATATAAATATAATTGGAGTACAGATGTGCTTGGATCGTATAAATCAAAAATTGAATGGTGATATTTTTCTCATCTCATCTCATCGTCATAAACCGCTTAGTCCTGTACAGGGTCGAGGTGAGCCGGAGCATATCCCGGCAGACACAGGGCGCAAGGCAGGGATATACCCACCATGGGGCGCCAGTCCATCACCAGGCACTGAGGGCAATTTAGTCTGCAAGCCAATTAACCTATGCAGCATATTTCTGGACTGCGGGAAAAAACCAGAGTGCCCGGTAAAAACCCACGCGGACACGGGGAGAACATGCAAACTCCACACAGAAAGGCATCCGAGCCGAGATTCGAACCCGGGACCTTCTTGCTGAGGCGACAGCGCTACCCACTGGGCCATCGTGCAATCCAGTGATATTTTTGTATACTGCAAATTAACAGTATATGTCAATATGTAATCAACACTCGGTGTTACATATATCATGTATATTTCATGTTGCACAGGTATTTGGTCCCATGAACATATTTTCAGAGTTAATATTTTATTTTTTACTGGAAAATATTTGAAAACTATTGCAGTTATGGAAAACGTGAAATTCTTAATTCAGGGTAATTTTTGAAAACTCTTATCTTGACTTAAAAACATGTTTTCATTTTGCAAACAGAAAGGTATTTTATTTATATGCTGGTAGTTTAAAGTTGTACTATACTTGGGCTCTTGGTGTTTGATGGCAACACCATTAAAGAAGAGACAATGACATTTTACAGTAAGAAACAGTTTCTTGGCGCATGTTCTTCAGTTGCTACAAAGCCGATCGATATTTGAAACGTTAAACATTGTTACAATCTGCAGGGTGTGTTTATAGGACTCCAATATATCTCATTGTGTTTGACTTGCATATATTTGGCTAGCAATTTCTTTTTTTTTTCATCTAAGGTTGATTTTCTACACTTTTATCAATGAAATCCATTTTTGGGTCAGGTCACATAAAACATTTACAAAAGTGTCGTTTAACCCTCCACCATCCGACACGGCCAATCGGGTGGTGGAGGGTTAAACGACACTATTTTATAATTTTTTACGTGACCTGACCCAAAAATGGATTTCATTGATAATATTGGTCACAAAACTTTCGAATTAAAGTTCAACACTATTGTTTGTTGCATTATTGCATAAATACATGTTTATGTTTAAAATTATTGAGGTCTTTGTTATGGGGTTTTCCACACGCAATTTGTGATACAGAACAGACTGATTTCTGAGAGTGTTATATAAACATCAACGGCAAGTGATTGCAGGTTATCTGACCTGCACATTTTCCAGGTACACTTTTACGCTTGGTGCTACTGTTTATATATATAAAATACATTTTGAGACCTTTTGTTAATTCGTAGCTGAATGAAACCTGCCCCAGAGTGTGTGGATCAAGAAGATTGTTTGACCATACTTCACCCTGGTCTGTTGGAGTTGGTCAAGAGGTGGGAGGACTCAGGACCACTCGGTGTATATCACCACTAATGTTCATCATAGGAACCAAGCTTGGGCCACTGTGTGACTGCAACACCGCACCACTCATAAAATAATGGTATATACTGTACCCATGTAGGTTTTCAAGGCCGAGGATTTCTCCGTGAGAAGTGAAACATCACGCAGGAAAGAGGAGGAGCGATCGACATGCTATCCTGAAAGAGCAGCTTTTGGAAGCTATCATAAGGGTACATATTGCTTATTGTATATATTCTCGTTTGCCACTGGTGGAGATCATTTTCTTTGGAGGGGCAATAAAATTGGACTTACCGAGAGATTGGACTTACCGAGAGAGCAGCTTTTCGAAGCAATCATCACTTACAAGTCTGTTTCTGCTCTGGAAAGAGGACCCATTGTCTGAAAGCAGAGCCCATGTTTTGTGACAAGGCAATGCTAATGCCAACTCCCAATATTATTGATAAATAACAACAAATAAATACGCTCGTGTTTGTGACTGCAATAAAATCAACCTGAATACCACAAGCTAACGCAGCGTTGAGAAATTGCTGGCCGGCTTGGATGAGGTGACCGTGTCTCTTCCGCGACCATGTGTAGAGTTAGCGTCGAGAGTTATAAATCGCACCCTGTTTGGTCAAATAACTCCCATAGTACTAAAGGCCTGCGAACATTCGCAGCGCATTGCTGCGCGGGAACACGAATAACGTGCAGTGACCACACGCCTGCATTGGTGAGCATCCAAGGGAATTCCCAGAGCCAAATCGGCCTTCAGGTGCTAGTCATTCGTTCCCCCACCCCTACAAAAAAACTACACAAGGAATAAAAGTAGACAACTTCATGGGAACGGTGCACGCAAAAATAAGCCTATTGATCCGCAGCCGTGTGGTATTTTGCGCACTACATAAGAGGGGGTGCATGGGTATACACACTGGTATACACAGGTACAACCAGGTATACACAGGCAATCACTGGTATGCACGGAAACACAAAGGTAGAGTCAGAAAAACATTTGGATGATGAGGCAGGGAGTGATTTACAAACTCAGTGTGGACAGAAATAATAATGTGAGACTGATGTGACGCTTACTTCGGGAGGAGGACGAGTGTGTCGGGAGCTGGAGAATGGTAAAGGACAAATAAATGATATGACCGCTCTCAAACCTGGCCAGAATTATAGTACTGGGTGCAGTGTACAGGGTGGTCCATAAGTCTTGGTCACCCCATTTTAATCTCTGAAACTAATTGTTCTTGTACAGCAATGGAGTGTAATATAATATAAAATTCAGACATGTTATTAATCTGAAACTAGTTATTATTTAAAACACATGTTCGAAGGGGGAAAAAAAACATTACGTGGTCAATTAAATGGGGGGGTCACAAGACATGTGGACCACTGTACACAAGGAAAGTCCCCAATGCACTCTGCTCCATTACCACATGGGCCCTCGTCACAGATGATGGGCAATCTCAGAGCACGGATGAGCTCCTCCTCCTGGAGACTGTGCAGCTGGCGCAGTGAGAGGTGCAGACGCAGCGCACACGGCACACCGTACCTCAGAGATGAGGTGGCACTGCGTGCCAGCGTGGTGACTCATGTCCGCTAAAGGGATGAGGTGGCACTGCGTGCCAGCGTTGCGGGTCACGCCCGCTAATGGGATGAGGTGACACTGTGTGCTAGCGTGTTGGGTCATGCCCCCCACGCCCTCCTCTTTGTGCGCCTCCACCACCATCAATTCACATTGAGCCTCCTCATCGCCACGCTCGTCCTTCCCCTCCCATTGCCGCCGTCGCTCCGGGCGTTGGCTGCTGTGTCCCTGAGCGACCACAGCTGAGCTCCTCGTCATCTCCTGGATCCCGGCGTTGGCAGACGCGCGCGCAGAAACTGGACGATCGCTCGGCCGGCCGGCGAACGCCCAAGCGGAAACCGCTGAGTGGCCGCAGCTCTCCGAGGGCTCGCGGCGCCCGTCCGCTGGCAATCGCAAGACGGACGCGGACACAGCGTAGAGCCCCTTCGAGGAGCGGCCCGGAGTGGCTTCGCACTGTGAGCAGCACATCACGTTTACACGTCGATAACTCTGTAGACACCCACCCACCCTCCAACACCTTTACATGTTAAACCTACATACACCCCTCCACCCACTCATCTAGCAACCCACTCTCCCACTCATTGCCTCACTCACACGGTCGCATCGTTAATGTGATCAGTGTTCAGGTTGCACGCATTCCGTACTGTAGTCCTCGTGGGGGTGGGGGTCGCGTGTGGGTGAGGTCACCACCCCGTATCTTGCGATGCCCCCCACATCCCCACACATCCCCACACATCCCCACGTGTGAACAGATGAGGGGGTAAGAAGCCAACCATCGTGACTCGTCGTCGTCGTCTCACCGATCGCGATGAGACCAGATTGCGGTCGGAGTCGGACTCGGACTCTGACGAGGTGCTGCTGCGGGAGACGCTGCGCTCAGGGGCTCTCCCTGCAGTGTGAACAGAGATATACGCACAGACGTGCACACACGGATGTATACAGACACGTTGATATAGACACACATAGGTGCTTCAGATCCTTACACAGACACACGGAGACACACACCCAAGTCAACGGTTCACAGAGTAGCCTTAACAGACTGTTGAGGCGAGGGAGGTTAGCTTGTAACATTTATAAAACCTGGTACGGCACACGATAGGATGGGTGGACAGCATCACGCCTGGCTGCCTCTGTCTCCGTACACTTTGTGAGAGGTGTCTATTTGGTGTTTAAGACGTTAACACTTGTATTATCGCTAAATATGGTAAAACCTTTTCTCTTTCTTACATCTCTGTACTAGCAACAAGGTACCCCACATAGACGTATCGCTCAAGATTGCACAGAGCTCCCATGCAATCCGTATTTAACACGACTGCTGTGGCAGGTGGCCAGCCCCACACTCGGACTCCACCGTCTGAATACAGTACAGGCTTCACCGGGTATACATTTAAGGTTGAGTTGATCTTGAAGGGCGTCAGAAATAGGTTCGGATAATTGTTACTAGAGTGAGCCCTAGCCAATAATTGAACTCGGATTTACTGGGATCACTATACACATGATATCCTATGAGTCACGTACAGTTCGCACACAGATACAAACTAATTGACAACACAAAGATCCACCATATGGCTTCAACGAACTTTTTGGGCACGTGCTATTAGTAAGCACCTATGAAGGCCAGTACAAGACATGATTAGATGGGTGGCCAGCACTATGTGTGGCCACCGTTGTCTCCCTAATGACGACGTTTACACACCACACCAGATACTTATTTGAGGCTGAGTCCACCGAGACGAACACATACGAAGTCACACACACACATTAAGACACAAACGTTTAAAGACAGCAATACACACTCGGAGATATAAAGTTCAACGCAGTTGCAAATGAAAAACGTACGGAGACGCAAATTCTAATAAAGCATATGCACTCGGACAGACGCGGCTGCCCGCGTCGCCTCATTACGGTGTCGCAGATCGAGCCACGATTAAAATTTACCGTCAGCCTCTTCCTGATGATCACCTCCTGCTGCTCGTCGCTGCTCAGCAGGCACCGCGAACGAACCCTCATCCGAAGAGACGTCACGGGCGCCTGGAGCGTCGAACACTGAACAGAGGCCCCTCGCGTGGCCCCAATCTCCCAACACAAACCCATTGGATGACAGCTCCACATCCCCCAAGCCATGGTGCTGGGGGGGGCCAAACGGAGATAGCCCCAGCCTAGGCTTTGCTGGGCTCAACCCGGGCGGACACCACTGCCGGAACGCCATCTCTCCGACCTTGAAGGGCAGTAGCGCGGAGGCTGGCGGCATATGGAGGGACCACGCCGGCTCTTGCTCGCGAGGGAAAAAGCCGTTGGCCCGATGGTAGCCGCGCTCCGCAGGCTCGAGCTGGTGGAACGAGCCTGGGCTGCAGAAATCCAATGCCCCATCCTGGCGGCGCAGCATCGGTGGCACAGAGGTCGGTGTCAGGAAGCCAGAGCGTGGGTCGGGGGCATTCTCGGCGAATTCGGGTCTGTAGGGTGGACAGGAAGAAGGAGGATAAGAGGCTGGGGGGATGGGCCCAGTCTCTCTTGACTCCCCTGCCATGGTAAACAGTGGTGAAGTCGATCTGTAGTGGTGACGGTGTCTGGGTTTACACGGATGTGCGGAGGTCAAGTGCTGAGCATGTTGGCTTTAATATTTGCTGCCCTGGGGGGGGGTCACCAATACGAACACCGCAATAAACATAAAAAATGCACGGCGCAGTAAACCCTTAACGGCTACGGTTTAGTAAATTTCATCGTTACGGTGCTGTATTCCTGGTGAGACCACTGTGTGGCCGCTGCGCGACAGGCACTTGTGCGATGCTCCGCGTCCCGCACTCTATGTTCGGACAACATTGGCGACGCATTCGCCACCACATGGATGGCCGTTGTGCGGCCCCCAATACGAACCCTAAAATAAAAGCCAAGTATGTGCACACACTGCCTCTAGCGAAAGTTACAAACAGTGATCACGAATTCCGGGATTTTGCGCCCGTTTCTCGAACGCATCCCAGGCTGAGGGTTTACTGCACAAAAATTATGCAAATAGCACCGGGGGCAAGCAAACTGCACAAAACTCGGAACAGAAACAAGCAGACAGATATTGGAGCAGAGACAAAGTTTAAAGCAGTCACCCGATTAAAGTAGTTTCAAGCGAGCCTGACTGCTGGTGAGGTGCTATGTTTCAATGCTGGTCCAGACATTACTAAAACATTGCACTCCTGGAAGGCCAGGCAGCCACTGGGAAGCGTATCGAATGCTACTTCAGATTATTTTCCAAGTACAGAGACAGATATGTAAAGGAAACAAATTGCCTTTTTATTGTGTCAGGGATTTGAAGGATTGCGTGGGCATTATTCATTCTTATTGTGGACGATGAGCACCATTGACCTGCGCCTGATCAGGAATACTTATTCCTTCCTTTATTGTTTAAAGTGATTTTATTTGTTATTTTATGTCCTTCATTAATTTATAGTCATTATTTTACTTTAATTGATCTACTCTGATGTTGTTGTTGACATACCGTTCTCTCCATAGCTCTGTGCAGCGCTTTGTGACCTCCGGGTGAAAAGCACAATAGAAATGCAAATATTATTACAAAATACCAGACATGGCCCCTGTTGGTGTTGTGGCTTGTGTACGCATGTGTGTGGAGCGCGATAGTGTCGTGGTTAATATACCGCATCATGAACCCGGCCACCAGAATTCGATTCCCACCCACGACCCACATTGGTGACCTCGGCCTAATTTGAGTACCCAGTGTGGTTTGTAAACGTTAACACCGAGGAGGAGAGCGTGGCAACAGGGTGCGGCGTTAGCTACATACCTCCTCGCGTGCCACGCCGGCCTTCACACGGCCACGAGAGTGCTCGCCCCCATTGTCCGGCCGGCAGACGGCGGCTCTCCCGTATTACTTGAGATCGTGGGGGGGGGGGGGTGGAGGGAGGGCATTACCGCGCTCCGCCGGTGACTCCCCGGAACAGGTCGGCGGTGGTGGCGGCGCAAGGCTCCCACGCCGCTACTCCTCCTCCTCTCCGCACCGCATCCCCGCTTGCCCGGCTCCGTGGACTCAAGAGCCACGCAAAGGAAGAGGTCTGCAGATTCACCGCCGCCCGCCGGCCCCGTCAGCGTGAGGGGCTCTTGCGGGAACCCTCGCTGGGTTTCTCACAACCGCCGCACAGACGTACGGATCGGAAGCAGTTTGGACAGCAGCGGCCAGGAGAGACTCGGGGAGAGCGGTGAGGATAGATGCAGAGGGAGATGGAGGGAGAGTGGCAGGGAGAGGTTGCGAGAGATGCTGGGAGAGATACGGGGTGGGGGGGGAGACTGTGGAGGGGAGGCTACACTTGGACGGGCCACATGTCCCAATAGTCTCATCTCATCTCATTGTCAGAAACCGCTCAGTCCTGGACAGGGTCGCGGTGAGCCGGAGCCTCTCCCGGCAGACACAGTGCACAAGGCAGGGATATTCTCACGATGGGACGCCAGTCTATCACCAGGCACTGCGGACAATTTAGTCTGCAAGCAAGTTAACTTATGCAGCAGCATGTTTTTTGGACTGTGGGATGAAACTGGAGTGCCCGGCGAAAACCCATGCGGACACGGGGAGAACATGCAAACTCCACACAGAATGGCACCCGAGCCGAGATTTGAAGCCAGGACCTTTTTGCTATGAGGCGACAGCACTACCCACTGGGCTACCGTGCCGACCATGTCCCAATAATGATTTTTAAAAACACGCCTATAATATTGTTACCGATAATACCATTATATACATCATCAGCATTAATAATATTAACAACTACAACATCATAATGATCAATACCCGCTTAATCCTGTACAAGATCGCGGGGCCGAAGCCAATCCCGGCAGACAGAGGGTGCATGGCAGAGCTCTACCCAGGATCTGACGCCAGTACATTGCAGGGCACGAGGGACAATTTACTCAGCAGATCCATTAACCTAGGCATCAGCGTGTCTTTGGTTGGTGGGAGGAAAATGGAGTACCCGGTGAGCGACAGATGCAAACGCATCTGTCGCGACAGACCACTCACTGTGCAACCGCCATGCTACCCATAACTTGAACATCTACATATAAAACATCAACTACACAAAACACATCGGCAACATCGACATAAACATCGACAGAGAATATCAACATTCACATCAACAACACAAACGTTAACATCTACGTCAGCAAGCGTCTACAGTGCCGCCGTTGCAGGCCGCAGCTGTCCCTTTATCAGGGGGTTGGTGTCGGGGAGCTGAAGCAATGGGTGCCATGATGAAATCCTGCCCGACCCGACAGAGTCAACTTTGGCCGAGCAGTGCTTATTAACGTGGGATGGCTGCCAGAGGTAGGAGGGTGCGGTAGAGAGACGACAGATCATCACACAGATGGGGGAGAGATTGCAAGACAGAGAGAGACCAAAATGCATGAAACGCACACAGCAAGACAGCACGTCCGATGGAGGGAGCCGGCAGTGCATAACGTGACAATTGAGAGAGCACACGGAGAGGGGACTCTACAACACAGAACATGCAGATCGCAAACAGTGAACAAATCACAAGGTCTAGGATTGCGGATCACACACAGGGTGCGCGAGATTATGCAGACAGAGAACGGATATCACAGAACTCACGGCACTTCACGTCATGGACTGATTATCACATCGCAAAGTTGATCGCAATTTATCCATTAATTATTGATACCCGCTTAATCCAGTACAGGATCACGGCGGGGGGAGGGGTGCGAGGACAGAGCATATGCCGGTTGACGTGATCACAATTAGTTCACATCATATTATGGCACTTTTTCATCACAGCTGAAAGGACGTCACAGGCAGAGCATTGCAGCATTACCATATTATTTGCAAAAGCATGTGGCATCAAAAATCGTAAATTACCATCGTGAGCGGCAACATCACAAAGATCGCATGCGTTCGAGATGGCATGCACCATCACACCCTCCCACACAGCATCTCAAGTAATGTCTCAGACGGCACAGGTTGAAGTGCAACACGTCACAGCGCACCGCAGAGAACGCAGGCAGAAGCGCAACACGTCACAGCACATCACAGAGAGGGAGAAGCGAGTGCCGTAGCAGGCGGCAGCACATCGAACCTTGTGAGGGGGCGAGCGCTCGCCCCTGACGCTTGAAGAGTGGTTCGGCGGTGGCGTCTCCCAGGCACTGGCCGTGGGCCCGAGGCTCGCTGCGCTTGGCACCGCACTCTTCGCAGCTTCACAATGGTCGCCGCAACCTTGCTTCGCTTGGCTACGTTGTGCACACGAGAGTCACGCACAAATGCAACGCAAATATCCCCCGCGTAGCCTTTAACACACTGTTGTTAACGAGCACCTGTAAAGGCCAGCACGGCACACGAGAGTGATGGTGACCAGCACTGCGCCCGGTCGGCTTTATATCCCCAGTAGTGACATTTACACCGCTCCACAAACACCCATTGAAGCTGAGTCGATCTACAGGGGGACCAGCAACTGTTCAGATAATCGTAACCGGTATTGTCCGTGAGTAGGAATGAAAATCAGGTCACCGGTTTATTAACACATTGCGCTAACTGCTACGCTACCTCTAGAAGAGACAGAATCGCTACCACGAGCCACTATATGGTGGTGACATGACCATGATGCTTGTGCCGGGCAAAATGTACTTTGAATTCATGTTGAAGTGTCAAAGGCTTCAGTTGTTTACAAGGGTAGATTTTTGTTAGGTTGTTTTTAGAGGTAATTAGAGGTTTTGTTAAAAGCCCTACCTTCTATTGCTACCTGAAGTTAATTTTAAACTACAGTATAAAGCAACATATTTTAACGTTGTATCTTTAGAGATTTAAAAAAAACAAGCAACAGATTCACAAGCACAAATCGCAAACAAGAAATGAGAATAACAATCTTGTACTAATGTAGCTCCTTACAGCTCAATGCATGATCATCGCTTATCACTTAGCAAAGCTGTTCTTTCGGGATCACCATGTTGAGCGCACCTCCTCTCTCCTTCCCTCCAACGGGGTCTGTGACTGAGTCACAGCACACCTGACGATAACTTCAATGTGGGAGACGAAACCTCGCGAAGAAGAATAGAAGCACTCGGTGACTACACGACTGTCCCGAGTGAATGGCTTTGGTTGGCGATAATCGCAACTCGGCCAAATTTGAAAGGGCATGCCCGCAGAAATATAGACACGCCGTTGTGCTGCGGCCTCGTGTGACGTCAGAGCATGGCCATGCCGAGAGTGCTTTTACACCTGTTGTTGCTGCTGCTACTAGCGCTGCTGCTCGAGCTGCTGGGCATAATCTGCCGCGTGAAGAGGTACGCCTGAGGTGGCGGGGACGGGGGCAGCTCCACGTATTGGCGCCGTGGCTTCCTTGAGTTCGGCTCCAGGTTCACCCTGGTCACGAAGCGAGGGCCGCGCGAGGGCTCTGGCGCCGGAGAGGAAGTCACAGTCACAGGGAGGTCACGGCAGCAATGGGGTCAGGAGGTACAGACGCCCGTAGGTTGACAAGCACACGGAGGGAGGGGGGGGTGTTATTGTGAGGCAGACGTGGCCAGAGGTTGCGGGGGCAAAAGAAGCAGCTTTGTCCGTGTCTCACAAAAGAGGGCCCCTGATAACTCTTGCACCAACCCTTCCCCCACAGGGGACACCCTGCCGTGGGGCCGACAGGACCCTCAAAGAGCCCATGGCTGCATAGGCAGGGGCCCTCTCTCTCTATCAGACATGGGCTCTAGGTTTAAAGCACAAATAATTTCGGAGAGGAACACGAATGAAATTATAATGCGTGATCAGAGTTCAGTTTCTCCGCCACTCCAGACTTAACCGTCATTGGGGCCATTATTATTGCTGCTGCCACTGTAAGATTCATGACGCGTTTATAGTTGCGTTCCTTTCGCTTTTAAAGTCACGGACAAAATGCTCGGGAAACGTCCATGCACACGTCAAGGAGCCTTCGTCGAAAAGTGGCAACGGCCGCTGCCAGCATTGGCGCGTGTCCGGTGGCCTGAGCACAAATTGTTACCGCTTGAAAGCAAACGAGACTGTGTGATGACACGGTGTAGGCGGAGATGATAACGTTATAATTTATAATGCGTGGCACATATTGGTCCATTATCGAAGGTGTTCATTCAAAGCGAGAACGACTCAGTAGTGCAAGGAAACCGCAGATAAGCCAAGAGAAAGCAGTCACGAAGTTAGTCGGTGATAACATGTCAGACACTGCACCCTATATATTGTTTTGTTATTGGCCGGTTAATGTGTTTTAGTTATGGGAGGAAACCATGCAGAACAGGGGGAGAGCACACAAATTCTACACAGAAAGGCATCCGAGGAAAGAATCGAACCGCCTTACACAGGACCTTCCTCGAGGCGTGAATGATACCACCGCACCACCCTGCCACCCACATAGGGTGAGAGGAGACAAGTTTAGGGCTGGGAGGGAACTGGAACCTGGGAGACGAGACTAGAATGATGTTAAAAGACCTGTCAAGCAAGGCAATTCCAGCTCCAACATAGGCTGAGTAAAAGTCACAGCGCTCCTGCTCAAAGATGAGCATTGAAGCATTGGTGCTCCTCTCATGTTTACAGCCCTGAGCGGTGGAAAATCCGCAGACGCAGGACATCTACTGTTCATCGTACCCACAAAGTGGTAATCACTTTATCAACCCGAGGGATAGGATGATGAGCCGAGTCAACCCTGACACCAAACGGGATATTAAAGCATGGCCTTGCGATTACGAGTCACTCGCTCTGACACAGAGTGGAGTCGGGTGGACGTTACGAGCGTCTACTCTTGCACGAGGCAGCAATGTGTTGAACTCGATCCCAGGAGGATCTGTACTTGAGCGTTTGAATGTAAGGAACATTGTTGAGGTCTCCGTGGATAACAGATGATTGCCATTGGCAAAAAAAGGTATAAACGCTCTCGTAGTTTAAAAGGGAAATGTAGACACATGCCTGTCGCAAGGGCGTTGCGTTGTCTGGCGGTGGGGGATTGGTTTAAACCCAATGGAGGAAATGGGCCCCGTGTCCACTGCCAGTCACTGCAGGTGGGCCCTGGATGTGGTGGTGTTTGGGGCCAGAAGAGTCGGGGGGGGGGGGGTGGAACAATTTGCCCCAGGGCTCACACAGAAAATGTCTTCACAATGGCCCCACGTATGCCATTTTGCCACCCGTGTCAAGGAACCCTTGTGCCGGCGGTGCTGGGCGCCCGAACGCACGCGTGCCCATTTCTCATGCGGAGCTGTGAAGCCCGCGGAACGGTGTATGCGGCACTTACTCATTGCGGCGACTTTGGTGACCATTTTAAAGTGGAGCAGGTCCAAGTTCCCCTCCCCCGTCGGCTGCTTCCGTGGCGACATCTTCTTCAACAGCCGCAGCTTTTCCTCATGCTTGCGCCTCTCGAAATATTTCTGCACGAAATGAGGGAGGAGTGGAGGGAGGCGAGGAGGGTGGCAAATGAAGAGGGTGGCGAGTGAGGAGGGTGGTGAGGAGGGTGGCGAACGAGGAGGGTGGTGGGCGAGGTGCTTTCTCCGGTTGTTCATCTCAAAGTGAGAGCACGAGTGTGTGCTGTGGTTTCGGCAGCACAATAAGCAACGCACCTTCTGCAGTTCCTTTTCTTTATTTGCTCGACTGCGGCTCCTGTACAAGGAGAAGAGATAAAGGCAGAGGTCAGAGAGAGAGAATAGAGACTAAAAATGACTCAAAGCTCAGGTTGGGGAGGATGACACGTAGAAGTCACTCACCTCCAGCCACCCATCCAGTTCATCTTGGAGTCGTGCTGAGGACGTGGTAGTCTGAGAGTTTCTGGACCACTAACTGCTGCTGCTACTCCACCACCTTCTCCTCGTTCTCCTCCTCCACCATCACCACCACTCTCTCTCCACGACCAACAGCCAACCCTGTCACACGGGCATTAAAATGATCAGCAAGACGCAATGGTTAAACAACGGTGTGGCGGTTAGCGCCACGCCGCCATATGAACCCGGCCACCCGAGTTGGATTCCCGCTCATGGTCACCAACACGATAACGAATTTCTGTAACGGTCCCAGGCACCCCGTAGGTCGACTCAGCTGCAAATGAGTATCAGTGTGTAAACAAGTAAACTGGGGATACAAAGACAGCCGAGCGTGGTGCTGACCATCCACCCCCTCCCCCCATCATGTGTGATATCAGCCTTCACAATAGCAGCCTCCTCATAGCACTCGTCCCATTCATTATCAATACCCACTTAACCCCGTATAGGGTCACGGGGGGATACGGAGCCTATCCCGGCTGACAGAGGACGCAAGGCAGGGGAATACCCAGGATCGTACACCAGTAGGTGGTACCATGGCTTCGACTGCGGACTTGTGACGGCTTACAGCGGTAACACCATGGCGAGGATCAGCATTCACTCCGCGATAGATCAGCCAGCGAGCAGAGACTTCTTGATTTTGATGCTTTATTGAAACACCAGCAAACGCGGGCCGGAGGGTAACGACAGACGACTTGCAGCCTACATCTTGACGTCCCTCTCTCCTCCAAGCGATTCCTCTGTCTGTCTGTCTCTGCCTCTCCAACCACCCTCCTTATATATCCCCATGCCCCCCTACCAGCACCCCCCAAATGACATCACCCCTCCACTGTAAACATCCCGAGTCACGAGTCCAGTTGAGTCACGAGTCTAGGTCATGAGACATCGCGAGACAACAACAGGAAGCTGACACAGCCTCGTAGTCCGTACTGTCCGTCTGTCTCCCACGTGGCCCCAACTCCACAGTTCCCCCCCCCCCCCCCCCC
>JAZEWT010000003.1:4673437-4685735 GCA_036362905.1 Mordacia mordax
TTTTTCAGATTGACTCTTAACGGTGAACGAATCGACCCAGACCGGTGTCTGCACAGTGAGTATCACTGCTGCCTCACAGCAAGAAGATTCCAGGTTCAGTTATCGGCTCGGGTTCCTTTCCATATGGAGTTTGCATCTCTCCTTGTGTCCGCGTGGGTTTTTGCCCAGATACTCCGCTTTCCTCCAGTGTCCAAAGGTACGTTGCTGTTTAGGTTAATTGACCTGCTGAGTAAAGTGCCGTGCGATGTACTGGCGTCATATCCTGGGGATAGCTCCTTGCGCCCTGTGTCTGCCGGGATAGGCTCCGGTGACCCGCCACGCTGTACAGGATTAAGCGGATACCGATAGCGAACCTCCGACCGATTAAATGCCGATCCAAGGATCGGTTCAACTAACGAACCTCGTGGTCTCCTATCCCGCATCCCCGCTGCATCCGCCAGGTGTCCCAGAGCGCCCGCGACCACCGGCTGGCCGTCGCGCGCTACTGCCGGCGACTCCGCTGCCCAGCCCTGCTGGCGCAGCACGGGGACTTCCTGGTGTTCCGGCCTCCACGACTCCTGTCGGCGGCCTCACTGCGCACGGTGCAGCGGTGGCGCAGCGACTTCGGCTGCGACGGCTGCGTATGCGGTAGCTGCCCCGTGATAGTGGCGCAAGCATGCCGCTCGCCACTCGCTGAACTCGTCGGAGTGGTGCCCGAGCGCCTGCCGCTGGTCGCATCGCTCATCGGTGAGTGGTCTCCCTACCCCCCCCCCGCGCCTTCGAAGCGTTGTCCATAGAACGCCTTCGGCAACGAAAATGAATGAAATCCTCGGTGCGACGGAACGCTGATCGGAGTGCCGTGACCTCTGTGCGAAGGGAATCACCTCCTGTCGGCGGCCTCCTTGTCTCCGTTCCACAGACGTCTGCTGCACAAAGGATGCTCCATCACTCAGGTCGTGTCTCCCGCATCGCTCCCTGCGGTCGAACGTATGAGTTTGGCTCCCTACCTGCTCCCCGTGCGCTAACCGCTTGATCCCTGCACGCTTCCTGCATCCTCCCCGTCCGCTCACCTCCCGCATCTCGCCCGCTCCTCGCTCATTCCCTGCCCGATCCCCGCCCGCTCGACGCTCGCTCGACGCCCGCTCGCCGCCCGGTCCCCGTCTGGTCTCTGCCCGCTCCCCGCTCGCTCGCCGCCCGCTCGCCGCCCGCTCGTTACCCGCTTGCCGCCTGCTCCTCGCTCACTCCCTGCATGCTCCCCGCCCGCTCGCTTGCCACCCACTGCCCGCCCGTCCGCTGGCCGCCCGCTGCCCGTCCGCTGGCCGCCCGCTCACCGCCCGCTCCCCTCCCGCTCACCGCTCACTCCGCACCCCGCCCGGTCCCCTCCCAGTCCCCGCCCAGTCCTCTCCCGGTCCCAGCCCGCTCCCCAGCTCGCTCCCCCCCCCAATTCCCCGCTTCCTACCCGCTTGCTGTCCCGTTTAACAACCCCCACAGCTGAGAGACGTCATCGTTGCCGTGGCTGAGTTTGTGTGCCGAGTGCCTGACCCCAGCGACCTGGACGCCATCGTCAAACAGGTGTTCGGGGAGAGCAACCAGGTAACAGGTAACCCCCTCCCCCCCTCCACTCCCCACTCCCCGCAACTCCCCAGACCGCTCCCACAAACATAATACTAATAATTGCACTTCTAGAGTAATTTTTACCCGAGGGTCACAAAACGCTGCACAGAGCTGTGGTGAGCATGGCATGTCTACTACAACAACATCAGAGCAGTTCAATTGAAAGTCAAATAATAGCTATAATTTAGAGAAGAACACAAAATAAGAGATAAAACTAATTGTTACGGGCCACAAGACTCACACGACCACAAAAAGCACCAGGTGACGATCATAATAATGGACTACAGATCGCTCATCCATGTCCGCAGCGCTCTCATCATGGGAACGTGGAATTTTCACAATCGCGTCAACACTGGGAGCAATAGCAGCAGCATAATCGTTGTCATGTGGGTGGACTGGGCCACAGCATATAAATTTGGAATGGCAGTCGCTGACTCGGGACAAACGATGGAGAGATGGGGTGACTCGGAGCTGTGATTGGTGAGCTCCCAGCCGTCGCTCGTAACACAGCACCTAGCTGCAACACCCAGCTGCAGCACTCATCACTCAGCTCAGCAACGTGAACATCTGCCGTGTGATTATGTCCCTGTGTTTGTTCGGTCGGTGGGGAGAGAGGTGGCGCAGCACTTGGCGCGCTGGGCTATAAACTCGCGACCCGAGTTCAAATTCCCGCTCGTGGCCACCGACACCAGTGACGATCTTTTGAACCAGTCCTGGGCTTCCCCTAGGCCGATTCGGCCTCCAATGAGGTCCTAGTACGGCGTGTAGTAAACACCGCGAATGTGGAGACAAAGGCGGCCGTACGTGGTGCTGGAAACCCACCTCCTCGTGTGCGGTATCGACCTTCATAGGTGCTGCTCGCTAATGGCACTTGACCTACAGTCTGTTAAGGCTACACGGGGATCTTTTACAGGTAGCCCGGGTCACCTGGGTTTGTCCCGTGAACTCCTCCATCAGGCTCAAGGTGTAATTGGCCTGGCGCAAGTGCCACGATGACGTTTCCGCCACAAACTAGTGTACGGCGGTTGTTGTTGCTGTCGTTGTGCCAGTGCTTGCCACCCACCCCCTCTGGTGCCGACATTCACATGCGCCGTTCGCCTACGGCTCTTGCCCCCCCACCCCAGAGGTGCTATACGCGCGGAAACTTTGCCTCTGCACCGCGTCTCTCCGTGTCACGCAGTTCGCGCGCAACCTGGCCCTGCTGCGTGCATCTCTCGGCTATTACCGCACGGGCCAGGACATCCTCGACGGCAACGGGGAGCGTGGGCACCGGTCCCATATTGGATATAGGGACCGCGGAGACTGGGGTTCTGGCGACGGGGATCGCGGAGTCGGTTACCGTGGATATGGTTACTGCGGAGGCAAGGGTTCCAGCGACGGGGGCGGCGGAGGTTACCGCAGAGTCGGTTATCGGGAAGACGATGACCGTGGAGACGGTTACCGCGGGGTGGGTTACCGCGGAGATGGTTACCACGGAAATGTGGCACTGGGCGGTCCTCTCGCTCCCCCCTCATTCATGCGGGAGGTGGAGCGACTCCACCAGCGAGGGGAGATCCACACGACGCTGCTGCATCTCGTCACTAAGGTGTGCCACCGCCGCCGCGTGCGCGCCCTCCAGCCCGTTTCCGCTGCGCGCGGTATTGCACCCATGCGAGCGCTGTGCGCGTGTGAACCGTCACGGTGTTTGCGTTGTTCACCTCCGGTCGTTACAACAGCGCATGTCTGCATCTCCACCGTTATTAGGGGAATGTTTACCCTTCCTGTTTTAATCGCCTTGCTCAGTTGCGTACAGTTGAGGCCTCCCCCTGTGCGCCATTTGCTGCTGGAGGCTTGTAATAATTGCACTTGCAGAGCGCATGTCAACCGAGAGTCACAGTGTTACAGAGCTGTGGAGAGAACGGCATGTCAGAAAATAAATCAGAGTAGATCAATTAAAGTTAAATAATGGCTATAAATCAATGAAGGACATAAAATAACATGCAAAAATTGTTAGGGTGTTGTTGCTGACTGTTGTAGTTATATATTATAACTACTATAAGCTGTTCTGTGTGTGGGTGTTTCTGTGATTATTCATTGGTTAATTTGCTGTGGCCTGAGTTCAGCCACATGGCAAAATATGTGTGTGTGGTTGAGTTTGACTCTGTATGTATGTCTGCGTGTGAGCCGGGGCTGGTGAGTGCGTATGCCGGTGAGTTGTGTGCGTGCACTGGTTAGTGTAGTAGTGAGTGTATGTGTGCTGGTGAGCGCTATGCTCTAAGCTGTGGTGTGTGAGAGTGGGGATGAGAGGGTGGGGTATCCTGTATATGGGGGTGAATATGGTCAGGATGGTTGGTGGCCATGAGGTGGCTGTGCTCACACCAGCCACAGGGGCCATGAGAGCTCCAGGCGGGTTTGGGGGACTGACTCGTGGATTTTTTTTATTATGAAATTATGAAATTTCATAATAAAAAAATCCACGCGTCAGCGAAAAACGTAATCTTTTGCCGGAGGCCCCGTGGGGACAGGCATTCATGACACATTTATGGTAAAACCTCCTCTGGCCAAGCCAGGAAACTCATCACCCAAGTACAGGTTACCTCCAGAAACTACAAAAAGCTGCTGCGTGTGGCCAAATGGAATGTTCGAACGCTCGTTGCAGAGGAGAGGTTGCCACTGCTGTGTCGGGAGGGATGTCGGAACCGCCTGGACCTCTGTGGGATACAGGAAGTCTGGTGGACGGGTTCTGGCTCAAGTCAACAGGAGGGGTGGACAATCCTCTGTTTGGGACAAGAAATTACCAAGCAACAGGGAGTGGTCCTAATGTTAAATAAAAGAATGAAGGGGGCGTGGGAATGTGGTGGTGGGAACCTGTGAGTCCCAGGCTACTGTGGGCTTGCCTCCCCATAAATGGGAGGTGAGGGATGGTGGTAGTGGTGGTGGCGGCTTACGAGCCCACTGTAGATGAACATTAGTGGAGGGATGCAGGAAAGGCCAATAAGTCAGATGACTTCTTGACCTCCTCTCCCAGGTATTGGCAAAAGTGGCCCCTCGATATAAGATTCGTCCTGCTAGGCGACTTTAATGCCCCGAGTGGGGGAGAATCATTTCAGCCAGGCACCTCGGAATAATAATAATTGCATTTATAGAGCGCTTTTCACCCGAGGGTTACAAAGCACAGCACAGAGCTGCAGAGAGAACGCCACAATGAGAACAATGGCACTAGAACGGAAAATTAGCAACAACATTTTTCTTGAGGGGGGGGGGTTTAAATATACACATCGTTGCAGAATAACAAGTAAACTATGATCAGCCTTTCAACTATATTTTTTTAAATGCTAAATTATCAGTCTTTATGATACATCTATTGGGAAATTATTCAATGTACCATCGTATAAAAATAATAATTTCATTTCTAGTGCGCTCATCACCCAAGGGTCAAAAAGCACTGCTCAGACCCGTGGAGAGAATGGCACATGAACGAGATAATAACGGGAAATCAGCAACAACTTTTTGTCGAGTTTTTATTTATTTACAAGTCCGAGCTGTGGAGAGAACGGCAAGCCAACAACACCAGGACAGACCAACCGAAAGATGAAAAGTAGCAACAAACTACAGGACGAAAAATAAGCGATTAAAAAATAATAATTCTGCTACAAACATGGATGGAATAAATGTTTGCAGGCAGGCACAGTTTGGAGGATTGCCATCATCCTAGCACGACAACACTTTGTCACATAATAATCGTAATAATAATTGTATTTATAGTGCGCTTTTCACACGAGGGTCACAAAGCGCTTCACAGAGCTGCAGCGAGAATGGCACGCCAACAACAATGGCACCAGAACGGAAAATCAACAGCAGTAAAAAATTTTGGGGTTTTTTTGTATATACATCGTTGCAGAACAATAAAATAATCAGACTATCAACTAAAATTTTAAAATGCAAAATTATCGGTGTATATAACACATATATTGGGAAATGGTTTAAGTCTAGAGTGCTCATCATCCAAGGGCCACAAAGCGCTACACAGAGCTGCTAAGCGAATGGCACATAAACAATGAGATAACGGCAAATCAGCAACAACGTTTTTTTGGCGTATTTTTCTTTTTTCGCAAATCTGAGCGGTGGACAGAACGGCACGCCAGCAACACCAGGACAGCACAACCGAAAGATGAAAAGTAGCAACGAGCTATAGAAGGACAAAAAATAAAATAAATTACTAAAAAATAGTAATTCTACTACAAACATGGATAGAATAAATGTTCCCGAGCAGGCTTAAATCGGAGGATTGCCATCATCCCGGCTTGACAACACTGAGCCGCATCATCAACCAAGAGAGCTGTGCATCCCTGAACAGAAGGAAGAATGCATGAGAGTCACAGTGTAGAGATGGGAATCACAGTGTTCGAGATGGGAGTCTCAGTATTAGAGATAGGAGCCACAGTGTTGGAGATATGAGTCTCAGTGTTGGAGATCGGAGTCCGTGTCAGAGATAGGAGTCTCAGTGTTAGAGATAAGAGTCACGAGTCCTAGCCAGAGGACTTGAAAGCCTTACGAAACAAGTGAGTCTTGAGACGATATTTGAATATGCCCAAGGACTCAGCTGATCGACTCTCCAAAGGATGGGCATTCCAGAGCCTGGGAGCAGCGCGCGAGAAGACTTTTGTCACCCATAGAATGGAGGTGCGACCTGGGCACATGCAGCAAGCCCGTATTGGAGGATGGAAGTTGTGTTGAGGAGGGTGCCTGAAGTAGGTCACGGATGTATGTCGGAGCAGCACCAGTGAGAGCCTTGTAGGTGAGAAGGAGGATCTTGAATTCAGTCCTGTATTTATCAGGTAATCAGTGGAGAGACATCAGTACTGGGAAAATGTGATCGTGGATAGGTGTGCGAGTGAGGACTCTAGCAGTCACATTCTACACACGTTGGAGATGATTGATCAGTTAGGCAGCTGTGCCAGGGATCGATTCGTGAGGAGATGAAGATGTGTATTAGCTTCACAGTATCGGTAGATGACAGGATGTTGCGCAGTCTGGCTATGTTTCTGAGATAGAAATAGGCTACCTTTGTCACCTTGTTGATGTGTATCTCGAAGGTGAGTGAGGAATCAAGAGTCACGCCTGGACTCCGGACTGCCTTAGCAACTTCAATAGTTTGGTCGTCAAGCATCAATTGGATAGGTTCACCCTTGGACAATTGGCGCAGGGTTCCAACAAGCAAAAGTTCTGTTTTGTTACCATTTAGTTTTAGAAATTTTGAATTGAGCCAGGTTGAGTGAGGATAACATGCAAAGACCAGACGCATTGATGGATGACTTATTGTGGCTATGGATTTGGATGTCATCGGCATAGCAATGGTAGCTGAGATTGAGGCTGCGCAGGGTATGGCTAAGAGGTTGTATATAGATGCTGAAGAGGAGTGGGCCGAGAACTGAACCCTGAGGAATTCCAGACTAAACAGGATTGATCTCTGAGTTTTGTCCTCCGAGTCTGACAAACTGCTTCCGGTGGGACAGGTAGGAGCTCGGCGAATGTAGGGCATTGCCAGAGACCCCTATACCTTCCAGTCACTTAAGTAAGATTGGGTGGCCAACGGTGTCTAAGGCAGCACTCAGGTCCAGGAGGACAAAAATACCTGGCAAGCCTTCATCAGCAACGACGAGTAGGTCATCAACTACTTTTACCAGAGCAGTTTCAGTATTATGGCCGAATCTGAGCCGAATTGGAAGGGATCGAGGAGGTCATTGTTAAGAACGTGTTTCTGGAGTTGTGCGGCTACGGCACATTGAAGGGCCTTCGAGATAAATGAAAGATTTGAGATGGGGCAATAATTATCAGGGATGTTCCAATTGAGGCCAGGTGTTTTAAGCAGGGGGTTAACTGTGGCACATTTGAATAGTGGGGGAACGATACTAGAGTGAAGTGAGTTATTAAACAGGTTAGTGACGAACATGGCAAGGTATTTGAAATTTACCTGGATGGTCTTGGATGGGGCGGCGCGGTGGCCCAGTGGTTAGCGCTGACGCCTCACAGCAAGAAGGTCCCGGGTTCGAATCTCTCGGCTCGGGTGCCTTTCTGTGTGGAGTTTGCATGCTCTCCCCGTGTCCGCGTGGGTTTTCGCCGGGTACTCCGGTTTCCTCCCACAGTCCAAAAGCATGCTCCTGGATAGGTTGATTGGCTCGCAGACTAAAATTGTCCCGCAATGCCCGGCGATGGACTGGCGTCTCGTCGTCGGGTGTATTCCTGCCTCACGCCCTGTGTTTCCGGGATAGGCTCCGGCTCACCGTGACCCTATATAGGATTAAGCGGTTTCAGATAATGAGATGAGATTTTAGTGGGGCCAAATCATCACTTATGCTTGAGAGCACGTTGTTGTAATTTTCTGCTGTAGCATCAGAGGCAGAGTGGGCCGAGGAGGAAAGTGCCCAGAGTGAGGACGTTAAGGTTTCGAAATTGGATATGGTGCTTGGTGATGGAAATGGAAGGCGATACTTGAGGATCAAACCACACAGTGGAGTGTTCAGACAGACTAGGATCAGTGACGGACAGGTTAGTTATTGATATGCCCCATGAGCAAACCAAATCGAGAGTATGGCCGAATCTGTAAGTGGCAGATGTCACATGTTGAATGAAGCCAAGTAAGGTCAGAGTAGCCATGAGATACCTTGCATATTCAAATCGCCAAACGTCAGGAACCTTTCATAACTGGAGCACATCTTAGAAAGCAGCTCAGTTCTTTGACAGAATAAGTAGAGGCTCCAGGTGGGCCGTAGAGCAGGACCAACTTCATAGGTTGAGCCGACCTCCAAGCCAGAGACACATGCTTGAATGAATTGAAGGTTGGCGATGTAATCAGTTGGATGTTTGCAGACACATGGTGGAGAACTGCTAGGCCGCCACCTCGGCCATTTGAATGATCCTTCTGATGGAATGCAAAGTCTTGCAGTAGGGTCTGATTCAATGCGAGAAAATCATCTTGATGATGCCAGGTCTCTAATGCAGAGTAGGTCCAGACTGTTGTTCGAGATCAGCTCAGCGATGAGTGGGGCTTTTTCGGTGTTCAAAGAGCATACACTGAGCAGGGCAAAGTGGTTTTCTATTGTAGGCAATGTGCGTGCTGGAATTTTTTTATCAAGCAACGTCGAGCTGCAGACGGTCTAACTTGTTTCCTCGGTAGCCGATGTGTAGGGCTTAATATGGGGATGGTGGTAGGGAAGTCAATTGTAGGCAGGTTAATGGGCTTTTTGTTGTTGGTGCCCCGATGGATATAACGAGGGCATCGAAGTAGCATCAGTTCATGACAAAATGGCTAGAAGGTTGGGGTTACAAGGAACTGATGTAAGAATCAAGCTCTTCACAGCCGCGGATGTGTAGGTGATCATATCGATCAGGGGCCGGAGCCCAACTCTGGAGACAAGGGGTGCAAGGAAGGGACACACCCAGGGTGTGACGCTAACACATCACGGACACCTCCCCTGGAGTAATTTACTTAACAGGACAAGCAGCGTAGAGAGCTACGCATCCCTGAATGGCGGGAGTGATGGATAAGAGTCACCGTGTTAGAGATGGGAATCACAGTGTTTGAGGTGGGAGTCAAAGTGTTAGGCATGGGAGTCACAGTGTTCGAGAAGGGTGTCCCATTGTTTTTAGACGGGAATCAAAGATTTCGAGATAGCAGTGTTAGAGATAGGAGCCATACTGTTAGAGATAGGAATCACAGTTTTGGAAATGGGAGTCACAGTTAGAGATGGGAGTAACAGTGTTAGAGATAGGAGTAACAGTGTTCGAGATAGAATTCACGGCGTTACAGATGGTAGTCTCAGTGTTAGAGATAGGAGGCACAGTGTTAGAGATGGGAGTCTCAGTGTTAGGGATAGGAGTCACAGTGTTAGAGATGGGAGTCACGGTGTTTGAGATGGGAGTCTCAGTATTCGACCACTATGAGTAAAACAGAGTTATTGTAATTGTTTCAGACACAGAGAATATGTAAAACACGCTTCAAAAACACTCATGGCTATAAATAAACTATAGACAAATAAACTATAGACTACAGACAAATAAATAATAGACTATACTTATATAATAGAATGTAGTTACAACCAGACTCACAGTAAACAAAACAGACAAATTAGCTGCGCGAGACACAACCTGGCTCTCGGTGTTAAGGTGTTCAATGGGTTTGGAGCGCTTCATAAATTTGCACGTCATCCTTTCGCAGGGGGCAGAGGGGGCGAGGAAAGACAGTTTAGAGAGGCGGCTCTCTCGTAGTGACTCATGAGAGAGAGAGAATGTGAACTGCGAGTGTACTGTGTAAGGGTACTGTGAAAACAAGCACGAAGACGGCGAATGTCTGGCAGGAGAAGTGGAGGTGGCAGACAGCTCTCACGGATAGTCGAGTAAGCCCGTTTGTTTTGAAGCCAAAATGTATTAATGAATAATTACAAGAAATCTAACCAGAATTACTAGAATCTAACGAATAACACTGCTTTGAATATGTTAAAAAAAGACACAGTTGTAGTAGAAAGCAGCTGTTGAAATACGTGGTGAGGCTTGAGATCACCCACAATAGAGAATGCCGCAATGTTTATGCATTAAGTATAATGATAACCAATAAAGAATTATAAGAATTAAAAGTAATAGAAATAAAACCGAGTTAACAATAATTAAATGGTTAAGATTGCTGCAATTCACTCAAAAAGGGATCGTAAACTGAAAATTTGCAGTGCAGCTTCTCAGCCTTGTTTCCCTGCTGATAATGTCACCACCTGACCTGGGTCCATCCTGTGGACCTCCTGTCGGAAAGTGTGCAGCCCTTGAAGTAGCCTTAAAGTGCACCTGTCCTGGCACGCGATGGTTGTGGCGACTGCAGGTGGTGGTTGTTGTTCTCTCGGAACGGGTCTGTCGAACTCCAACACAGGGCGAGGTGTGGCTGCCCCCGGAGGACACGCGGCCCACCCAAGGAATCCCCAAGGCCACCAGACTTTATCAGACCGCCCGGCAGCACGTGTACGGCTTGCTGTTCCTACACGGCCCACCGGTGCTAGTCAAGGAGTGGAGTCCGGTGGGAATGCTACGTGTGATGCACCTGGTGGCGCCGTTGGCGCCGCCCGGCGACCACGCGCATCCCATGGAGCTGTGGCGCGCGGGGGGTCCGGAGGGGTCCGCGCGTCGCCTGGAGGCCCTGCTTGCGTGCCTGCACTGCGAGGACGCACCGGGCCTGCGACGGCACGGCTCTAGAGTGCCGAAACACCTCCTGCTCTTGTGCTGCGTGCTGCGGTGAGGGGTGGTGGTGGGGGGGGAATGGGGGGTTGTGTCCTAACCACAACCTCTCACCCCTTGACCGCTTATCCGTTGACTCTAATAATAATTGCATTTGTTGAGCGCTTTTCACCCGAGGGTCACGAAGAGCTGCACAGCGCTACGGAAAGAACAGCACGTCAATAACTACGACGACATCAGAATGGCAAATCAGCAACAACTATTTGTGTGGGTTTTTTTTTTTACAAATTGAGCTATGGAGAGAACGGCATGTCAATAATATCATCAGGACAGTTCAACTGAAAGTCAAATAGCAATAATATGATAAAAAAATAAGCGAGATTTTAAAAAATCTTTAACAAACAAGGAAGGAATAATTGTTCCTGAGAAGGTGCAGGTCAGCAGGGAACCATCCTAGCACAAACAACATTGAGCCGTATCAACAGTCCGAGCCAGAGGACTTGAAAGCCTCACAGAATAAGTGAGTGTTGAGATGAGATTTGAAAATGCTGAGGGACTCAGCTGACCGAATCTCCAATGGAAGAGCATTCCAGAGTCTGGGAGCAGCGCGCGAGAAGGCTCTGTCACTCCTCGAATGGATGTACGATGTGGGCACATGAAGCAAGCCCGTATTGGAGGATCGGAATAGTCGGGTTAAGGAGGATCCCTGAAATAGGTCATGGATGTATGTCGGAGCAGCGCCAGTATAGCCTTATAGGTGAGGAGGAATTCAAACATGTATTTAGCCAGTAACCAGTGGAGAGACATCAGTACTGGGGTTATGTGATCGTGGATGGGTGTGTGGGTGAGGATTCTAGCAGCCACATTCTTCACACATTGGAGACTATTGATCAGGTAGGCAGGGGTGCAAGGAGCAGGGTATGGTCGTAATTGATTCGCGTGGAGATTAAGATTTGTATTAGCTTCTCAGCATCAGAAGGTGACAGGATGTTGTGTCCAGGATGTTGCGCAGTCTGGCTATATCTGATATGATCCCCCAACGCTGACCCCTTAACACTTGATCCCCTCACCCCTGTTGCTGTCCCCTGACACTGACCCCTATTTGCTGACCCCTAACGCTGACCCCTGATGCTGACTGCTATCGCCAAACCCTAATGCTGACCCCTAACAGACCTGTATCGCTGACCCCTATCACTGACCCCTAATGCCGACACCTATCGTTGACCTCTAATGCTGACAGCGATCACCATCACCATCCGTTGTCACTAACCCTGGTTACCCTAGATCCGCTCAACCTCATGACTTCCCGGCGCTGTGCATCGTAAACGTCACTACTGAGGAGACAAAGGCGGCTAGGTGGTGCACCACAAACAAAATTAGCAAATACCTAGAAAAATATAAAATACAAACAGTCTTCACAACCCACCAGAAGATACAGGACGTACTCAAATCACCTAAAGACCGACTACCGTTACAGACAGAAGGCGTATATCGCATCCCTTGCAGC
>JAZEWT010000003.1:4696565-4737546 GCA_036362905.1 Mordacia mordax
CCCCCCCCCCCCCCTTCCTTCCTCGGCGCCAGCCCGCAGCTCCGTTCCTATAGGCGGCAGCGCCGGCGGGCGGCTGCAGGTGGCCGGGGTGACGGTGGCCAAATGGGCCGGCAGGTTCGGCGATGGACCCGGCAGGGAGGAGGGTGTCGAGGAGCGATTACCCATTCCACGGGGACCCGCATGGAGCAGGTGAGGATCGTGCACAGCCCTACTCACTAACGCTGGTGGTGGAGTGAGTGGGGAGAGTGGGGCGAGTGGGGGTAGAGAGAGTGGTGGCACCGCCGGATATTACAGATGTCATGTCGGTGGCCGGGAGGTTTCACCCATGCCACGTGTTTTCCCCGATGCATGACGATGGCCACATCGAGCGCTTCCTCTTCCTTCTCCTCTCTCCCCCACGACACCTCCCGTGTTCTCGGGATACCTACGGTTTAGCGCACGGCACATCGAGCGGGACGCACGTGATTTGCTAACGAGCAGCCCCCTGGCTTTCTCCCAACAGGAGGCCACGTGGGACCGAGCGGGCACAGCCTACACTGCCTGCACCGGCTGCATCGCCAGCCACTGAGACCGGGCCCCGCTCCACGACTGCTGTCTCTAACACTGGCTTCTATCTCTAACACTGGTTCTCATCTCTAACACTGGCTCCGATCTCTAACAGTGGCTCCTATCTATAACAGTGACTCCTATCTCGAACATTGTGACTCCTATATCTAACACTGGCTCCTGTCTCTAACACTGGCTGTCTATAACACTGTGACTCCTACCTCTAACACTGGCTCCTATCTCTAACATCTGCACCTCCTCACAAAATCCTGCCCTTGGCGCTTCGATTCCCACCACAGGCGCTTTTGTGTTTATAGTTTGTTTGCTCCCTCAGTTTTGCGTGGGTTTCCTCTGGGTTCTCTGGTTTTCTCCCACAATTACAAAAGAAAGTATTATAATTGCCCGATTATCTGCAGCACGTGTTGGCGTCGGCTAACCACGTGACTGCCTTCTCTTCCCCCTGCCTCTCTGAGTTGTCCGAATTTTAAGTCAGCGACGAACGAATCTGTGTTGCTCGTTTAATCATAACTCGACCGCTAGGGTCCGACTGGGGGACGCAGAGAGGCCCCTGCTGCCAGGAGACCGAAGCCCCCCGTGCCCTAGGCGGCCAACGCTGCAAGTCCTCGGGTATCTCGCCGAACGTCGTGCACCGAACCCTGTAAGCGCTAGGGTTTCTGCACTGATCTTTTGCGGAGCTCCCCTGAGAGCTCTGTGCACGACGTTTGGCGAGAAATGTTTATCTGTTCGAAAATTAACGCGAAGAAAGTTTTCGCGTCTTTATGGATGATCTCGTGAGTGCCACTTTTTTGGGATAGCGTCGAGCGTTTGTGATCCCCGCCCCCCTGCCGCCACCGCCTCCTTCACTGCGGGGTCTGAACCTCCCTGTCTGTCCTTCAGTGACCCCCCGTGGGAGATGCGATACAGGGCTGCCATTAGGAGCAGTGACCCCGTTAGGAGGGGGGGGGGAGACGGGAGGGGGGGTGAAAGCCTCAGGCTTGGTGCCGGGTAACCGGTTAGAGATGCGGTTACCGCTTACCACGGATTAATCGGTGCCGGCTTGGCGGTGAAAGGATGGTTTTAGGTTGAAGTTTGCGTGTGTCGTGATTGTGGTGGCGAGTTCGTGGTGAGTTGAGTGGTGAATGCGGTGAGCGAGGCGTGGTGAGTGAAATATGGTGAGTGTTGTGAGCGTGGTGTAAACAATCAATATTTGCACTTCTAGAGCGTTTTTCACCCGAGGGTCACAAAGCGCTGCACAGCTCTGGAGAGAACGGCATGTCAACAACAATAGAGGAAGTCAATTTAAAGTCCAATAATGGCTATAATTTAGAAAAGGGGTTGTCCTCCCGACGCTGCTCTTTGTGGGGAAGCGCCTAGGGATGACGGTCGAGGCTGGAACCAGGCTCGCGATACTTTGGGGTGCTATCCCCACCATCGTCGCGGTGTGGGATGAGTGCCGCCGTCGCGGCCAGCTATCCATCGCACGGCACCCACGGCACACGTCACCTACCAAGGAGCCATTGGAGCGCGACGAGGAGGACAGACCACCTCCCAACTCCTCCCGATGAGACCCCGGAGAATCCATCGCCCGAAAAACACCCGCCTCCTCGCATGCTGGTGATGACCTACATTTGACTATGAAGCCTCCAGTGGCCTCTTGTCACACAACCACGCTCGTCACACTGCTCGTCACACTGCTCATACCGCTCGTCACACCGCTAACCCCACTCACCGCACCCTTCAACCGCTCGATCAACCTTTTCGGCCGCGTTTCCCTCCGAGCCTTGCTGACCAAAACGCCCCGTACGGATATTTCAATAACGACACGACCTCCGTAGCAATGCCTCGCGTGCCACGCACCACGAGACACATCGTGTCCCGCAGCCTTGCTCGAGCGAACCTCTCTACACTGCAGTGACGCAATTACAAGCGCGACTCATCGCAGGTGAGCCCGCGGCAGCCACATTCAAATCGACTGAGACGATTGTGAGCCAGCTGTTGGAAACTCCTGGACCAGGGGGTCAATGCGTGATTCACTCCGATCCACCGTGAGCAAGCGATATGTCGAGGTGAAATGTTACACGAAGTCCAACTCTTCCGGGGCTCCCCCTGGTTTCCGTGTATGGCACGCACACCGTGCCACGAATAAAGGTAAAGGTCACCAGTGTAGCCCTCTGGCCGTTGGGGCAAGTGCCATAAGAGGCGCCGATTGAGTCCAGTGGTTCCTATTCCAGAAGTTCCGTCTGGTCGCCCTGACGTAGAACACAAATACGCCCCCCCCCCCTCCATATAGCCTTAAGAGACTGGGATTAAGTGGTGCTAGCGAGCATTCATGCGTGCACGCACCTGTGTATTTCCGATGAGTGTGTGCGCCATTCTCAATAAGATCCCGGAACAGATGGCAACCTGATCACCTACCGACCCACTCACCCCCTCATCCATTTAACCACCTCCCCCCACTCACAAAAACAACAGACATTCGCTGCTAAGTGATAGTGACGTCACGACGGCACCTGTGCCAGGCCATATACATATTAGGACACGATACTCCATTAAACCGTCGCCCTTACTCGTAAGCGCAACGCACGGTTAATCGCAGATCGTCAACTCGAGTCAATCCGGCAAATCCATGGGTTCAGCAACAACTACCATAGCGAATCTCTCCAATTGTCACGCGTTCCCTTTTATATCCCCGAGACGTCCCAGAAACCGCACGTTATGTTTCTCGCGCGACGGCAGCCGGAGCTCTGTGCAGCGCTTTGTGACCCTCGGGTGAAAAGCGCTCTATGAAGTGTCTTGTGTCTCAAAACCTTCTACCGTGCATCACCAGGCTTGCCTGCCGCCCTCAACGCGCTTCGCAAATCAGTACAGACCCGAAGTCCCGTCCAATCACAGCACGGTAACTCGAATACCGCCTTTTCACTCTGGCACGGGTGCTGTGATGCACCTGTCCTGGCGTGGCGCGAGGTTTGACTCCACACAAAGACCAGACGCATTGATGCATGTCTCTGCGTGGATATAGATTTGGATATCGGCATAGCAATGGTAGCTGAATTTGAGGCTGCGCAGGATATGGCCAAGTGGTTGTATGTAAATGCTGAAGAGGAGTGGGCCGAGAACCTTACCCTGAGGAACTCCATACGAAACAGGATGGATCTCTAGGTAAGAGCTCATGTAGCCGGCGCCAACCTGCACCGTCTCTCCACACCCACGACACGGCCGCCGATTGCACGAGAGACTAGGTCGGCGCCTAGGCCAGCGAGATGTCAGATAACCAGGTGAACTCCGCGCACGCGGGTGCACACGTGGCGAGGGGGTGATAGGGATGGTAAAGTTCTGCGTTGTGTTTTTGTTTAATCCCTCCTCGCGCTTCGCATTGCACCGCTCCTGGTTCGCCGGCACTCCACACTCCCACCACAAGGACTTGCTTCCACAAGTACCTTCTTTCGAAATGATGTTTATTCACTCTGCAGACACAGCACCTTCATACACACCCACCAACACAAGCAGCCACATCCAAACTCCACAGTCCTCAATCACGTCAACACTCACACTTAGGAACGCTTCTGCAAGGGTGGGCGTATTTCCCTGTACGTGGGGGCGGGTGCGATGTTGACCCCAGCATATTAATGTGCGTCCATGAATATGTACAACTCATTACCATAGCCACCGGTTACATTCACCCCTCCTGAATTGTACTATCATGGTCGCACATAACGCAACGGTCCATCCACACCGTACCACCAACCTAACCCGCTTAACACAGAAGTCCCTTATACTTCCCAACCAATCACGATGACAAACTACATCACCAACCTGAACCCTTTATCACAAGATTCCCCTCATTCCTCTCGACCAAACACGGTGACATGCACTATCACCAACCCGGATCCTTTATAACATCTCATCTCATTATCTGAAACCGCTTAATCCTATATAGGGTCACGGTGAGCCGGAGCCTATCCCGGAAACACAGGGCGTAAGGCAGGAATACACCCGACGACGGGACGCCAGTCCATCGCCGGGCATTGCGGGACAATTTTAGTCTGCGAGCCAATCAACCTATCCAGGAGCATGCTTTTAGACTGTGGGAGGAAACCGGAGTACCCGGCGAAAACCCACGCGGACACGGGGAGAGCATGCAAACTCCACACAGAAAGGCACCGAGCCGAGAGATTCGAACCCGGGACCTTCTTGCTGTGAGGCGTCAGCGCTAACCATTGGGCCACCGCACCCACCTCCTCATCTATCCCTTCACTCACACACGTCATTGCTGTTTTGTTACACTGTTATACAAGCACTGCGTCAAAAACTAACAACACTTACATTTATACATTTCACTTAGGCCCGCCAATTGCTATCGATTCCGTCTTGAAAACCAAATATAGATTTTAATATTACAACGATTCAAGGAAACAATACCATTCGAATTGTATAGACGATTCCCGATAAGATGGTTGGCACCGTGGTAAAGGCTTTAATAATTTTATATAAAATATAACAAGGCGGCTAAATTGCCCTCAGTGCCCGGTGATGGATTAGCGTCCCATCGTGGGTATATCCCTGCATTGCGCCCTGTGTCTGCCGGGATTGGCTCCGACTCGCCGCGACCCTGTACAGGACTAAGCGGTTTCTGACTGAGATGAGATGAGAAAAATATAACAAATCAAAGTAACACCAAGGCGATTGCATTGTAGCTAACGCGGGTGGTTCGTGAACGTGTAAATGTGTTTTGGTCTTTTAAACCACCTGTGCGAGTTGACTACGTGGAATACAGAGTCTTGTAGTTTAAAGGAGGCACAAATTTCTAAATTACCCTCGTGAACAAATGTTTCACTACTTGTGTTAAACGCTCAGAAGTGTGTGCATACCAGAAGCAATTAGTCAACGTACGGTATTTGCTGTGTTCATACTTTTAATGATTTTACTTTTGCTTAGTTTTAATAATAAAGCGCTGCACAGAGCTGTGGAGAGAACAGAATGTCAGTCAGACAGCCGGAGCAAGACGGCCAACAATGCGTCGTATCTTTACGGCTGTCTAGAAGAACAAGCTGTGTGATTGCATTGTACATAATGATGATGAATTACAATAATAATTGCATTTCTAGAGCGCTTTTCACCCGAGGGTCACAAAGCGCTTCACAGAGCTGCGGAGAGAACGGCACGTCAAAAACGACATAAGAACGCCAAATCAGCAACAATAACGTTGCTGGGGTGGGGGGGGTTTGTTACAAATCCGAACTGCGGAGATAATTGCATAACAACAACATCAGGACAGCTCAACCAAAAGCCAGATAGTATCAATAAATTATGGGACGTAAAATACGGGAAAAAATAATAATTCCTCAACAAACGAGGAAGGAATACATGTTCCTGAGCAGGTGCAGGTCGGCAGAGAGCCATCGTCACGGCAGGAGTGATGAATTGTTGATTGCTACGGTGAATATGTCTGGAGAGAGGGCGGTAAGATTTCAGAATTGGATTTGTATGCTTGGTGATGGAAATGGGAGGTGGTACTGGGAAGATAAAACCACACAGCGGAGTGATCAGACAGACCAGGATCAGTGATGGACAGGTTGGTTACTGATCTGCCCCATGAGCAAACCAAGTCGAGAGTATGGCCGTATCTGTGAGTGGCAGATGTCACATGTTGAGTGAAGCCAAGTGACTTAAGAGTGGCCGTGAGATCCCCTTGCAATAGGGCTCTTTAGAGAGTCAACATTGATGTTGAAATTGCCAAACGTCAGGATCCTTTCAGAACTGGAGCACAGCTTAGAAAGCAGCTCAGTTCATTGATGAAAGAAGTGGAGGCTCCAGGTGGGCAGTAGAGCAGCACCAACTTCACAGATTGAGCCGACTTCCAATCCAGAGACATATGCCCAAATGAATTGAAGGTTGGTGACAGAATCGGTCAGATGTCAGCAAACACATGGTGGAGAACAGCAATGCCGCCACCACGGCCATAGGAATAAGCTTTCTGGTGGAGTGCAAAGTTTCATGGTATAGCCTGATTCAATGTGAGAAAACCATCTTGATGATTCCAGGTCTCTGTTAGGCACAGCAAATCCAGACTGTTGACGGTTATCGGTTCAGCAATGAGAGCGGCTTTTTCGGTGTTCAGAAAGCACACATTGAGCAGGGCAAAGTGGATTTCTTTTGCAGACAATGTGCGTGCTGGAAGAGGAGGACTGACCAACGGTATTTATAGCAAGCAACGTCGAGCTGCAAAAAGTCCAACTTGTTGTTTCCTCGACAGCCGCTATGTGGGGCGTAATACAGGGACTTGGGTAGGGAATTCAATTGTAGGCAGATTAATGAGCTTTTTGTTGCCAGCACGCGGATGGATGCAACAAGGGCATCGAAGTATCATCAGCTCATGGCAAATGGGAAGAAGGTTCGGGGTGCAGGGAACTGATGTAGTAATCAAACTCGTTAGAGCCACATGAGTGTAGGTGATAATATAGAATAGGGGCCAGAGCCCACCACAGGAGACACGGGGTGCAAGGGCTACACCCATGATGCGACGCCAGCACATCACGGGGCACCTTGCCTGGTGTAATTTGCTCAGCAGGCCAATCAACCTGGAGAGCGGCGCATCCCTGAATGGCGGGAGGAATGGACATGTCACGGTGTTAGAGATGGGAGTCACAGTGTTAGAGATGGGAGTCACAGTGTTAAACATATGAGATAAAGTATTGGATATGGAAGTCACAATGTTAGACACGAATCACAGTATTAGAGATAGGAATCACAGTGTTAAACCGCTAAGAATTAGAGAAGAGTGAAAGAGAGATAAGTGATTAAAATTGTTTCAGACACACAGAATTGTCAGGAAGCGTGAATTCCTCGAGTGCCCGGTTTTCCTGACCATCACGCTCCGGTGACGATTGTGCTTGCGTCGGGCACTCATGCTGACCTTCTCACGCAGACATGCAGGAACTCCGCTCACTCTCCATCGTAACGTCGAGGAAATCTTTATTGCCGGCGCCGAACTCAAAGGACGAACACTCGGTCAACAAAACGTGACCACGTATTTCACGAGTACGGAATCACACCAAAATCCCCAACGCAACTGACCGCCCCTCACTGCCCCCCTCCCGTACTTATCCCCCCCCCCGGACGTCACCCACGTCACCCTACTCCTCCCCTCACGCCATTCCCAGCCAATCATCGCTCCAGAACTGGCGCCAAATTCCCCATCAATGTCACGTTAGTTTCCAGCCAACCTGACCACGTGGCCCTGCTCATTAGCGAGAGGGGGCAGGGGTAAAGGGCCCCCCGAGGAGGTGGCGGGGGAAGGGCTGAAGGGTCCACCCCACCTTGCCTGACCCCTGGCCACCCCAGGCGACCTCATTCACTTACATTGCCGTGACCCTAACCCCACCTTTTTGCCCAACACGGGTGCCCTGTGGTGCACCCGTCCTGGTACAGCGCAAGGCCTGCCACCACAAAATATGTGAAATGCGCTTCAAATCGCCAACGGCTTCAGGCAGAAAGTGATGGGACCGTTGTAAACCGCTACATGATACGTGTTTCAATATAACAATGGCAAGTCTTGGCCTCAATACACGACATTAAATTAATGATTCAGACGAATAAGAATCGAGAAAAAAAAAACAAAATAAACGATTTATAAAACGGATTCAAAACACACCCGGAATGACCTGCAAAAACGCGCCCAGGACTCGCAGTAATAGTGTGCAGCAATAGCGGCCAGGTTGAGTGGGTGATGAGTGTTAACTATGTGGTGTCAAGCCTCGTGCCGTGCCCGGTCAAGTGCGGTCGTGGCGGCCGTGCAAAGGGGGTCAGGTGAAGGCGACTTGTTAGTGTGAAAACATCACGTGGGCTGGAGATTCGACAAGAACGATAGAGTAGATGTGACGTGATAAAGTGACATCTGGGGAGATATTTAAGGCGGTGTGCGCACGAGCAAGAGAGAGTTCCTGTGGGAAGATGGTTAGGAGCCCGCATCAGAATGTAGCGCAGTGTTTAGCAGTTAGAGCGCAAAGCGCGGGAGGGTAGGAATAAGTGTGTGGTGTTACCCGGGTCGTTGTTGTGTTAGTGAGGATTTAATAAAGCATTGGAAAGCTCAGAAGCCCGCTACGTGATCGCCTGCGCATGCCGGAACCCGATACACTGGCGACGGGACAAGTTCGACACCTGGAAAGAAGTGTCCCCGCCAGGGTATCGCAACAAAAATAATGATATAGCGGAAGATGTGGATGGTTAAATTAGTGATAGTGAGGTGAGGGTGAGCGTGGCGTTTTGCTGCAAGTCAAGCGAGGTACAAGTTAAGTGAGGTACAGATACCATCAGGCGAGCGTAGAAATACAATTGAAGGCGGTGCCAAGCTCTTGCAGCACGTGTTGAGGCCCCAGTTACTTAGTTGAGAAGGCCCCAATAGTAAAATCGCAAAATATAATGATGAAAGACAATTGATTATCACTAGAATTTAAGGAAATAGAAATAAAACTAAAGTATCAATAATAAAGTGATTTAGGCAGCTTCAAATACAATCAAAAATTGTGGTTTATTTATCGGTTGATGGAGAGGCTGAAAGTTCACCTTCGTACCCGGACATCCGGGTTAAAAATTATATATCGTTATTCAGAACTACGGGGCACTGAGCAGCAAGTAGCGCTGTCGCCTCACAGCAAGAATTTCCGGGTTCGATTCTCAGCTCGGGTTGTGTGGAGTTTGCGAGTTTCTCTCTTCTCCCGTCCCCCCGTGCACATGCGTTTTCGCCGGGTACTCGGATTTCCTCCCACCGTCCAAAGATACGCTCGCTGCCTAGGTTAATTGGCCTGCTGAGTAAATTGCCCCCCAGTGCCCTGCGGTGTACTTGCGTCACATTTTGGGTATAGCCCCGCCTTGCGCCTTCTGCCGGGATAAATTCAAGCCCCCCGCGACCTTGTACAGGATTAAGTGGGTATTTATGATAATAATTCTTTCAACAAGGGCAGTGCGGTGGCGTAGCGAGTAGCGCTGCTGTCTCAGCAAGAAGGCCCCGGGTTCGGTTCCCTGCTCGGGTGTATTTCTGTGTGGAGTTGGCGTGTTCTCCCTGTGTCCGTGTGGGTTTTTGCCAGGTACTCCGGCTTCCTCCCACGGTCCAAACACACGCTACTGCCTAGGTTAATTGGCCTGCTGAGTAAATTGCGCGCAAAAAGTGCCCTACAATGTTCTGGCGTCATATTCTGGGTATATCCCCGCATTGTGCCCTGCGCCTACCGGGATAGGCTCCGACTCCGCACAACCCTGTACAGGCTTGAGCGGGCCACTGATACTGAACTGAATTTAAATAACTAAGCCATCTACGTAACCTAACGGTTGGTACAGAGATTTTCAAACATTTGCTATTTGACTCAGGGGTTGTGAACTTACGGGAAAACGTGTGATATTGTTTACGGACATACACTGATGTAGAGGCTGTTGTAGTAGCTTTTCATAAATTTCATAGCGTGGATGGATTCTTGCCATGAGCGAATTCTATGGCAAAGGCATTACTATAGAAGCTACAGTCTCATCTCATCTCATTGTCCGAAACCGCTTAATCCTATATAGGGTCACGGTGAGCCGGAGCCTATCCCGGAAACACAGGGCGTAAGGCAGGAATACACCCGACGACGGGACGCCAGTCCATCGCCGGGCATTGCGGGACAATTTTAGTCTGCGAGCCAATCAACCTATCCAGGAGCATGCTTTTGGACTGTGGGAGGAAACCGGAGTACCCGGCGAAAACCCACGCGGACACGGGGAGAGCATGCAAACTCCACACAGAAAGGCACCCGAGCCGAGAGATTCGAACCCGGGACCTTCTTGCTGTGAGGCGTCAGCGCTAACCACTGGGCCACCGCACCGCCCGAAGCTACAGTCTGCTATGTTTTTAATTCTGAACAGTAGCCTCGCAAATAAAGAACATGACGTAGGGAAACATTTCATATGGCAAATATTGTCAACTTTATAGTAGTCCTGCAGAGTTAAGGAATAGGGGAGGGAGGGACTTTTACTGTAGAGGGGGGGCCGGCGCCGCGTGGGGGACGGGCGGGGCGGTCTGAGGGGACTTTTACTGTAGAGGGGGGACAAAGCCACGTGGGGTGACGTCGGTTAGGACTTTCTAGAAGAGCCACGTGGAGGGAGAGCATGGGCTGCGGGGGGGAGGGACTTTGATGGTAGAAGGGTGACGTTGTTTAGAACTCGCTGGAAGGGGCCTCGGGGATATATAGGCGGGGGGGTTGGAGGGGGCGAAGGGAGTCTCCTGGGGGAACGAGAAGGAGCGTCACGATGTTGGAGCTGGTTGTATGCCGCTACTCCCCTGCCCCGTGTCTTGCTAGTTTCAATAAAGCATCAAAATCAAGAAGTCTCTGCTCATCCGTGGTTGCTGGCTGATCTATCACGGAGTGGGCGCTGATCCTCGCCTCGCCGTGCTGTTGCTGCTGTAAGCCGTCACAAGCCCGCAGTCGAAGCCGTGGTGTCACAGTCCTTTTATGCTCAAAACAGTCCCAGATAATAACGTTTAACCAACTTACAGTTGATTAGCACAAAACTTGAGAATTATTTTCCCCTACACATGATGATCAGACGAGAGGTAACAATATGTTACCCCAACACATTGGAGGCGAAACGTCACAGAGGAACGATCGACGCAGCTATCCCAAAACAACAGCTTTTAGAAGCAATCATCATACAAAAATACTTGAGCTGGGCTCAAGACAACAGTGGTAGGCACTCAAAGGAAAGGTTCAGTGTCTGGTGGGGTGAGTGGCAACCCGGTTGCTCCTATTGGGAAGTCCAGCACTGTCCAATTGCCATTGTACGGGAACAAGTGCCACTGCACCATCCCCACCACACTATCTTCACTGCCTCTTCCCCACTGCGTTGTCCATGACAATGCGAACCATTGCATGCAACAAAATGTTACAGTTAAGAGGTTTATTCATTTCAAAAACATGTACAAGCAATAAATACAACTTTTATTTTGAAAAAAAACTTTGCACACATGCTAACGGAAAATACATACATCAACTTTCAAAGATTGTAAGTTACGCCCTTTGAAAGAAATGACAATATGCCCTTAAATTAAATTCCTTCACTGATGTATTTTTACTGCACTTATCCACTACTTCGGAGCACTGTGCACTTTTTTCCCCATTGTGTGCCTTCAATCAGCACAATATTCATAAAGACTTATAAATTAATTACTTTTTGTTGGAAGAGTATGTGTGTGTGACTTAAGCCCACAATGGTAGGCACTCAAGGGGAGGGTTTGGTGTCCGGTGGGGTGAGTGGCAACTCGCTTACTCCCGGTGAGGAGTCCAGCATTGTCTAATTGCCACGAATGCAGGGCCACCGATAGCACTGCACCATCCCACTGCCCCGTCTTCACTGCAGCAGCATCAATACGTTATCGTGGACATCACATGAGCAGCAGCAGCAGAGCCGGGCCAAGTAGCACAGTATCGAGCCCAGGCGGTATTTTATGCCCCGTCTCCGTGGCGCTTGCGATGGAGAAGGGAACCCTGGTGTCCACCTGGTGACCCCGTTCTCCTCCTCCTGAAGCACAACCTACATTTCCTCTACTTCCTTGTGCGTGGGAGCAGAGAGCTCCTGGGTGGCAGCGCACACTGCCCTGACAGGCATGGCTGGCAACAGGGTAGGTCCGGGTAGTGCCTGGGCATGACTGGATGTGCCATCGGGCCGTGACAAGGAGGAGACCACGTTGGTCGAGACTGGCTGAGAGGAGGATGCTACGCTCCCATTTGATTTGGCAGGAGCTGCTGCTGCTTGCACGGCAGACGCCTCCTTCTCTGGGGTTACGGGTGGTAACCCAGGGGCTGTGGGCAGTGCTTGCGGGAGTGGGGCGACGGTGTCAGTGCCTTTCACGCAGGGGTGCTGCGGCACATCCTGGGGTGTGATCCGTTGTGCAGGGTCCCACCTGGCAGCAGAGACAAGGACGGTGAGGCTTTACAAAGGGGATAACTGTGAGTGAGTCAGTGGCATCATCTGGCTAACACTGACAATCAGGCTCAAAATAAAGCCATGTCTGGTGTAGGCCAATCAGTTTGAAGGACAATGCATATGTTATGAAAGCTTCCTGTTTGCATATTTTGCCACAAATATGTGTGGCTTTTGCAAACTAGACACATTGTGAAATGTGTCTATTTTGGTGTTTTAAGATCTTAACACCTACATGATTGCCAGAAACGGTAAAAACTTGTTCTACTTTTTACATATGTACACTGGCAAAAAGTACCCATAGAGAAGTTCTGGTTTGTTTAAAATGTTTGTGTTTTTAAAACATCGTTGTAGAGCCTCTGACCACAGAGGTCTGCAGCTTGTAGCGGAGCACTGTTTTGCTGCTAGCCGTAGAATCCGAGGATGTTTCGAAGCTCCTTTGTTTACAAAGGTGAGAAATGTGAATGTGTTCATAATGCAGTATGATGTCGTGTGAAATTGTCATATTGATGCTGACGTTGCTGTGCGATCATTGCTAAAAGTTCGGATGTCCGTGCAAAAAGAGAAAAAAACAAGGCATTGTATATTTATCAATAAAAAAGAGAAGGAAAAAATGGATATGAGTAGAATCAAATTGATTTATTGCACTAAGAATGGATTATTGGGGCTATCATTCCGGCCCCATGAGAATCTGTGCCACCTAGCCACCGTTACATTCCGGGTCTCGTGATGTGGTGACGCATGCGGCGGGTTAATAATTGACACCCAGGCCACCACGTGGAGGGGGACAGGGTTAAAAATGGGGGAGCGGGGAGGGAGACTTTTGCTGGATGGTGGAACGAAGGTGCGTGGGGGATTTGTACGCGGCTCTGCGAGGACAACGACAGGACTACGCGGCGGGTTAATAAAGGATTCTACAGTGGAAACTCTTGCCCGAGATTTGCTATAAGTGAGTCAGGAGTGGTGCCGGAACGTGGAGGGGGGCTGACGGCACGCTGCGAGGGAGGGAATGAGGAGGCTGACTTGGTATCCACCGACACCCTGTTGTCCACCTCGGCCGCGCCTTTCCCAGCGCCACGGCCGCAGCCTCGACCCAGGGGCCGGAGTCCCAGCATGCCGTAGCTGAAGAAAGAGTATGAGTGGCTGCCAACACAAGCGCACACCTCGACGGAACGTGAAGCGCCTAGCCCGGAGTCACGACCTGTGTGCCACAGAGTACACAAAAAGTGAGTTTGAGACCATTTTTGCTGAGGCTTTGACCAGAAGTGAGTGCGGGATTTTAAATGTGCAGCACATTGCATATATTACTCTAAATGCTAAGTTTCTTGAATACAGCATTTTTGTTCAAAATATGCAAAGACTTTCAATTGAAATGCAATTCTGCCGTGATGTGATGGTATTAGTGTGGAAGAGGAACAATGGACATGGCAATCACGAAGAGACACATGGATAGCATATTGAATATTCGTGTTAATTAAAAAAAATATCCATAACTGCAAGAACAGCAACACAATTGTTACGTACTTTATGGAACGATACAAACAATATTCGGCATCGGCAATGATCTCGAATGGCACACTCAATTTCAAATGCGACTGTCCAGTTCTAAAAATTCCTCAAGATGCCTTCAACGTGGGAGGTGAAACGTCGTGGGGAGAGAGGAGCGATCGACACGGCTACCCCGAAAGAGCAGCTTTTGGAAGCAGTCATCATGCACCGAGCCGTGAAATAGATGTTTTGTTTGGCCCGCATTCCACGTGCCAGCCTAGAGGGTTGCTTTGGTGGGTAATAAATAAATCCCTCGCATTGTTTGCAGAGCCATGTAGCAACAATGCGCCGATGTTGACTAAACTCAGTTGAGAAGAAATAAACTAATTCGCAAGTCCAAGTATACAAATACACAATAAGAACGTCAACTGCGGTCACGTAAAAACAAAGTGGTTTAATTTGGCAAATCCTGTCATTGTATATACCGGTGACAATTACGATCCTAAGCAGAGTACACGTGTCATGTAATTCGTCTACATGCTGCTGGTACAATTTTAGCTTCATCTGTAAGACAATGCCGTAACGATTATCACGCGACTTGAATGCAGTTGTATGGATCGTCTTGCGCTCTCCCTGTATGCATCTTCCCTCTCCCTGTATGCATCTTCCTTCTCCCTGTATGCATCTTCCCTCTCCTGTATGCATCTTCCCTCTCCCTGCATGCATCTTCCTTCTCCCTGCATGCATCTTCCCTCTCCCTGTATGCATCTTCCCTCTCCCTGTATGCATCTTCCCTCTCCCTGTATGCATCTTCCCTCTCCCTGTATGCATCTACTGCATGTATATTCACTCACCACCCCAAGTATGTGTCTCGCTGTTGTCAAAACCTATGTGTTTTTTTCTCCCCTCTGTACCTTACTGTTTATGTATACAAAGATCCCCCATATAACCTAACAGAGTGTAGGGTCAAGTGCCGTTAGTGAGCAGCTATGGATATCCACACCGCGGGGGTGGGTGACCAGCACCACGCCGAGCCGCCTTTGTCTCCCGAGTGGCAATATTTACACACTGCACTAGGTACTCATTTGAGGCTGAGTCGACCTAGGAGAAGCGGGATTCGAACTCGGATATAGCCAGCTGTAGAGCCCAGCGCGCTCACCACTGCCATGTATCTCTGTGTTGCGCGTATTTGTGTTACTAACATGCACCGCTCGGCTGTGTAATGCTTGTAAATTGTATACACGCGTCTCTCTTCATTGCCCACATGAACTGCTCGTATCCGTGCTCTCCCACACGGTGATGTCGGTTACCCACGTTACCTGTAACCGCCTGCTCACCGCGTCCGACGCGGAGCCAACAGCGCGGGCGGTGTCCGACCGCTCAATGCGCTGATCACGTGGCACGGAAGACGGGACGGCGCACGACGCATGGCGGCGACGGGAGGAGGGATGCGGTCAGCGGGCTGATGCGGTGCCGGCTCCTCGCTCACCACCGCTCACCACCGCGCCTCACCGCTCACCACCGCGCCTCACCCCACCAGCGCGCGTATGTGTCTCTCAAAGGGCCAGGCAGCCCTTAAGCGTGGATATTCTCAGCATGTGCAGTTGTATTCGTGTCGCTTGCCTGTGTCGCTGTTTATTATTTGTTTATTTAATCGGTACTGATGTCTCGTCTCATTGCAATGTTCGTTGCACTGGTGCGGCGGTATCGTTAGCGCACTGCGTTGCTTGCGATCCTAGCGCTGCCCGATTTTGCACTCGAAGCCACGGAGGTGGTCATTGGTTTAGAAACACAACACGTATCTGCGTCCACCAACTCGCGCTGGGTGAAGTATGGTCACGCTATCCCGTGACCGGCACGACGTGGGGCTGTCTTCAGCCAGCAGTGGATTCATCAAGCGCTGTGCATGAAATGTGTCGCTGATGTGCAGGGCGTTGGCTGTGCTTTGGGCCAATTCTACTGCAGGTAGGACGGTTTTATGTCTTTACGATACAGATTGTGGCATATAGCAAATATATTACAAATTATGCGCACTTTAATTGCGCGTGTGTTGAAGTATTTTTGAGTGTGGACAACAATATCGTGGTACTTTGTGCTTCTGCTATTTGTTTACATGGTATTGCGGTTACGGTATACGTGAGTACGTGATACTGTACGTGTACACGTGGGGAGCGGTGGCGCAGCGGTTAGCGCGCTGGGCTACAAACCCGGGGACCCGAGTTCGAATCCCGCTCACGGACAACAACAGTGACGATTTTGTGAACCGGTGCTGAGCCTCCCCTAGGTCGACTGAGCCTCAAATGAGTAGCTATTGCAGTGTGTAAACATTACCACTCGGGAGACAAAGGCGGCCGAGCGTGGTTGCTGGTCACCCACCTGCTCGTGTGCTTGCTAACGGCACTTGACCCTACAGTCTGCAAAGGCTCTATGGGGGATCTTTGCACACGTGTACAGTCGGAGACGCGCGAAAAGCACGTGGGAGTCGCTACTGTACAGTGCACACTGCTCTCGCGTTCACATACATTCCGTCAGCGCCGCGTACTTAAGTAATTACGTACATTAGCTTTCATTCCAGTAGTAGTAATTAACGAAGTACCTTTACCGCACGATTGGAGGAATAGAATATACTGCTGGCGCGGTGGCTCAGTGAGTAGCTCACAGCCTCACAGTAAGAAGCACCCCGGTTCGGTTACCTGCTCGGGTACCTTTCTGTTTGGGTTCTCTCCCCGTGGGTTTTCGCCGGGTACTCAGGTTTCATCCCACCATACAAAGACAAGCTGCTGCCTGCTGAGTAAATTGTCCACAGTGCCCTGAAATGTACTGGCGTCAGATCCTGGGTATAGCGCCTCTCTTTGCCGGGATAGGCTCCGGCTCCTCGCGACTCTGTACAGGTGTATTGATAATGATAATGAACACAGTGCTGTAGTCGTGCGTCCAGACAACGCAGCAGCTAAACCAACGTGTGCATTTATTAAATGGCGCGACTACTAAACGTCTCAACAGCTGATTAAAAGGACCTTTGGCGTTGGACGACAGGGTATTGTAGCTAATCTTATATGTTCATTCTGCAGTTAAACCTTGTGTGTACTCTTGTTGACCTTGGGCAGTGGGTGTGCACACTTAACCTACGATTGATTCGGGTCCAATACGAGCAGTGGAGAATGATATTGAAATCATTTTTACTGGACTTAACCACATTTCAATAGCCACTAACCCGCACTGACCAGATTGGTGAATTATGGTTAAACGAAACGCATGACCGCGGGTGAGAATAGCCTCCATCGGTGGTTTGACAAAGGATTTTGTCGACGAATTGGTTCTTAAACTCACTAAGCGGATGGTGGAATCAGGCCACGTTTGCCTCCACGAGCGACCGTTGCTGATGTTAAAACAAAAATTGCACTTCTGTAGCCCCTTTCGACAATTCACCGAATCGTCTCGTACTGTCGAGCTGATGTGCAGTGCGTGTAAAGGATTCCTGTATCTGGATAAGAGTGGCACGGAGATGGACTCAAGGGACGTTCGTGCGGTGATCGTCTATTCTTGCTGTGTCTATTCTTGCGTTTCCTCACACCGTACAAAGACAGCTGCTGCCTACGTTAATTTGGCCTGATAAGTAAATTGCCCCAAAAAGTGTGCCCTGCTATGTACTGGCGTCACATCCTGGGCATTCCCCCGCCTTGCGCCCTGTGTCTGCCGGGATAGGCTGTGGTCCTCGCGATCCTGTCCAAGATTTACCGATATTGATGATGATTGCTTCGAAAAGCTGCTCTCTCGGGATATTGATGATGATGTTGCAGTGTATCGTCTTTAGGCGAATCATCACTTAGTCTCGAGATTTCAGGATGTTTCTGTAATGAATGCGATGTGTGGGCAGTGCTTTTGAGTTCATGTTTGGTTTACACCGAGGAAACCGGAGTGTGTGGCCAAATTATAACCCAACTCTCAGGCATAAGGGTTTTCATCCATAGGGACTTGGCAACTCAAATGGGTTTGTACCTCAAGGGTCTCTTGGGTCTGGTCTCCACGGAACACTAAGTAGCGCTCACTGCCCCAACTGATGGGTTGCGATCCACCGGATGAGAATGGAGTCTTTATATTTAGCATCGGGTAGTTGTTTTAAAACATTGTTTCTTGCTACCGAATTGAAAATAAATGTTCATGCCCACAACCCAACAAAGTCTTTTGACTAGAGATTTCATTACATTAAATCATAATACATTTACATTTGAACCAGCAGGGCAATCCAGGACTTTACGTTTAGCGATCCAGTATTGGATCGCGACCCCCATACTTTGAAATCCACCGGCCTTGGGGACCTCTGGTGACAGCTGTGCCTGTGTGCCGTACAATCTGAATGCAGCACCATCTGCCAGTACATTAGTACGTGCGATGTTCCTACATGTTTTTCAACGACAGCAGTTTCTCAAATTTGGTCTTTGCCACTATGGCATCTACTGTTTTTTAACAACATAACGGGCTCTTTAATGTCAACCTTCAAGCAGGTTGCTTGGATGTGTGGTGCCAAGCCTCGCGCCGTGCAAGGCTAGGTGCTTCCCGACTCCCGTACCATGTAGGCGGATTGATCTCCGGGTTACAGTGGTCTGATTGGCCAGGGCCGCAGGTTGATTTTGATTGGCTGAGGTTATTGTTGAGGTTGGTCAACCGGGAAGAGGTCAGGCGGGGTGAGGGGAGAAAGAAGGCAGGTGGCATCCCCCAAGATCATAGACAACGCAGATGACGCCGTCGAACCTTCGGGAAGGGCTGGGGGGTATGTCAGGGGAGAGCGATCTGCGTGGGTTGTTGGTGCGGTGGTTGAGAGGTGGTCTTTGAGGAGATGCTTGACAGAAAGGGAGCCAGCGTGGTGAGGGTAGCGTGCAAAGACGAAGCGGCTAGCACGTGGAGCGTGGGAGTTTGATCCGTAGTTATCGTGTCTTACCAAGAGTTGATCCGTAGGTATCCGGTTACCGAGAGTTGATTTGTAGTTATCGTGTTACTCAGAGTTGATCCGTAGTTATCGTCTTACTGATAGGTTTGCATTGTGGTAATGAATTGAGTAGTGTTAATAAAAGCGTCGTGTCCTACCCTGCCTGTCGTCGAGAGAGATGAGGAAGCTTCCACTTTAGCGCGATCGGTCCGGGAGCATGGCGAGATGGACGAGGAGGAAGAAATCCGAGTGCTGCCCGACAGATGTATGGGTCAATACAGCCACAGTATTGAACCAGGGCAGCCTCAGGTCTTGAACCACAAGCCTCTGTTTCATGTGGCAAATGCTTCACTGATGAGCCGTGCTACTGCCCCAAGCAGATAACAGTAACACATAGGAGTAGATAGCACTTAAAATGTCCACGAAGATACTTACACAAATCCAATTGCTGTGCTGTCAGGTTTCCCTGGCAGCACAACAGAAGTACACGTGATCCATCCAGAGTACTGGATTAGAGATGTCTACAACACGCCTGTTTTGTGCGCATGCTCCAAAAATAATCCTCAAGTACCGTAATTCCATCTTTACTTACAGTGTATGCAACGTAAACCGCTTTGTTGATTGTGACGTGTGTGCGGATTGCTTTCCCTCCAGTCCATCGTGCACAATGCAAGCGAAAGAAGATGGTGCAGGGAGTGCAACAGCCACTCCACAAGACGACAAAACAGATAAAAGGTGACGATGAGTCAGGAAGCCACCAGAAAACAAAATGATTTTGCATTTTAAAATTATACTTCAAAGTCTGATCATATTTTACATGTTGTTCTACAACGATGTATATATATAAAAAAAAAACCCCAAAAAGTTATTGTTGCTGATTTTCCGTTTTGGTGCCATTGTTGTTGACGTGCCATTCTTCTCCGCAGCTCTGTGTAGCGCTTTGTGACCCTCGGGTGAAAAGCGCTCTATAAATGCAATTATCATTACTAAATTCTGCTCACGGTAGTATCTGACCTTCCTTAACAAGCATGACAGTATTCATCTTGCAACAATGCACTGAATCAGCCATTGACTTTAATTACAATGAGGTGAGTGCGCATCTTAAGAGTCAGATTGCTGAATTGGCATTGCTAAGATCTTGGATTCGAAGCCAGATAGTTGTATAAGATTTAACTGTGTTCTCAAGTGCGGTGAGTTGGTCCCACCACCAAAAGGTTTTATGCCTAATTTGACAAATGGCACAATCAGGATAAAATTGTGGAAAAATTTAAACATTTTAAAGTTTTTTTGTATATATTCTTGTACTCACAGCTTGTCAGATGTGTTTGAGAACTTAACACCATTTTTATATAATTTACATTTAGGAAAATTACGTGGTTTAATGTTGTATTTGCTATTACATTTAAGTTAATTGAGTGGACAACCACAGTAAAAACAATACAGAACAACCCCGAAACAATACATATGAGACATTACAAATTAGATGATTAAAAATAGTTATTGAATGAAAATTGTGACCCAAAATGGTAGCCACAATAGATGAAATAAATATTGTGAACTCATTCTCTATAACTGGGGTATTAACTCAATCGCCTTCTAATTGCAACATCAAGCAGTCATGTATGTAGTGTAAAACAAATGTCTACCATACAGACCCACACTGCAGCACCAGACTCATGTTAGTTACAATATATGTATATCAGGTGCCTCAATGTTACTTACTTACTCGCATGCATGGTCAGGCCTCATGAGACCTGGCTGTACATGGATGTGGCAGATAGCCTCATGCCGATCATTTACACATCCAACTACAACATCACCTTCATGGGGCTGGAGAAGATGCACCCATTCGATGCTGGCAAGTGGGGCAAGGTCGTGCAGTTTTTAAAAGGTGAGCGGTGAAATATATGATTTACAAATTTATAACGTGCTGAGTGTTTATTCCATACTGAAGGTATCGAAGAGAGAATGACTCGGAGGCGTGAGTAAATCGCGGGGGGTAGAGGGGGGTAGTCAGCCACGCATTTAACTCATCTACCCGTCAGACATTGTGTCCAATGTATAGCGAGTAATTTATTTATTACACTCGTATAGCGCCTTTCACCCAGACACTCCAAAGAACTGCAGGAAAGAGATGAAAGGGCATGGGCAGCCATGTTGAGATCCTGGGACAACCCGCTAGATACTGCGTCTCTTTAGACTTATGATGACATTGGCCGCTTGTAGGAGGAACGGGAGAACCCAGAGGAAACTCGCACAGAACAGGGGGAAAATACACAAACTCCACACAGGTGCCCGAGATGAATTTTGAACTGCCTCGGGCAGGACTTGCTTTCTGTGAGGCTCAGATGTTACCACTGCGCCACCCTGCCACTGAATCATGAGTTTATCCTGGGCTGTCTTGTCTGAACTGTTCGACATTTTTTACTACAGAGCATCAAAGTTTGTGTAGAATATGTTGCTCTCTGTTTAAGAATAAGAATATTTCAGAATGCCATCACTCTAGCTCTGATAGGTTTGCACTTGGGTTCTTTGTCACAGGATGTTTGACACAAGTCTGAAGCTGTGTCCTTAATATAGATATTAAAGTCATGAGCAACCATGTTTCTGTAATGTGGTAGTGATGTTATAGGCCAATAAAAAAAAAATTGGCCTGTAATTTATTGCTACTATTTGACTTTTGGTTGGGCTGTCCTGATGTTGTTGACATGCCATTCTCTCCACCGCTCGGATTTGTAAAAAAAGAAAAATAATCGGAAGAAAGCTTTTTGCAGGATTGCCTTTCTTTTCTCGTTTTTGATGTGCTTTGTGACCGTCGGGTGATAAGCACTATAGAATTGCAATTATTTTACGATAAATGTTACGTTAAACCATTTCCCAAAATATGTGTTATTAACACTGATAATTTTGCATTTTAAAATTATAGTTGAAAGATGATATTTTACATGTTCTGCAACAGTGTGTATTTATGATGATTGCTTCGAAAGCTGCTCTTGGGACAGCCGCGTCGATGGTTCTCTCTCCTCTCCTCGCGACGTTTCGCCTCACGTTGGCGGCATCCTCAGGCACAGTGTGCGTGCGTAATTCCTGTTGCTCCTTGTATATGTGGGTACTATGCCTGTGTCGAGTCATCTTTTGTTGTGTAGGTCTGCATCTGAATCACCTTAACATTAATTTCCTTATCTTCTTCCCACCCCCGGAACTGCGAATACCCCCTCCCTGCTTTGTCTGTGGCTAGTCCCCTAATTTGCATCTCATGAAAAGAAATCCCTCACACACCTAGACAATGCCCTTCTGATGTCCCCACGCAATAGTTCTATATCTATGCATTCCTGACTTCAATTACTGGCCTCCAGGATTGGCTGAGCTTTATATTCATTTCTTGTTTTCGGTTCACGATGCTTTTAGTCTTCTGAATCTCAATTGCTTCACAAATTAATCTTGGACCTTTATGGCGGATGGCTGCTAGTATTCGTATTTTATCAAAATCAATTCTATGTTGTTTATCTACGCTGTGTGCTGCTGTTGCTGATTTAGCCGTGTGCCGCTGACGTACTGCTGCCTCGTGTTCTCTTTTTCTTGCAGCTATTATTCTTCCTGTTTGTCCGATGTATACGTCCTCACAGTTGCTGCAAGGGATGCGATATACGCCTTCTGTCTGTAACGGTTGTCGGTCTTTAGGTGATTTGAGTATGTCTTGTATCTTATGGTGGGTTGTGAAGACTGCTTTTATTTTATATTTTTCTAGGTATTTGCTAATTTTGTCTGTGGTGCCTTTCACATACGGCAGGAAAGCGCGAATCTTGATATCTTCCTCATTTTCTTGCTGTTTCTGTCTACGTTCTCTTGTTATGGCACGTTGGATTTCTGTTTTTGTGTATCCATTACTCGCTAGTGCTTGTTGTAGATGTTGTAGCTCATCTCTTAGATGTTGTTTGTCTGAAATCGTTTTTGACCGGTGGGCTAAGGTGTGCAGTATCCCCCGTTTCTGTTTCGGGTGATGGTGAGACTCCGCGTGTAGATACCTGTCCGTATGTGTTGCCTTCCTGTATACAGTGTGGCAAAGCGTCCCCTCTGCGTTTCTCTTCACCAGTACGTCCAGGAACGGAATTTGGCCGTTTTCTTCTATTTCCATGGTGAACTTGATGTTTGGGTGTATGGAGTTTAAGTGACCAAGGAATTTCTCTAGCTTCTGTCTTCCGCGTGGCCATATGACGAATGTGTCCTCAATGTATCGATACCAGTGGGTAGGTTTTAGTGTAGATGAGTTTATGGCTTCTTCCTCAAAACTGCTTAGATACAGGTTGGCTGCCGCGGGTGAGACTGGTGATCCCATTGCTGCACCCTCATCATGCATCGAGCCGTGAAAACCTACATCATTACAATGTGTATTAAAGCAAACTCCAAAATGATGCTATTGTTGCTGTTGACATGCTGTTCTCTCTCAGCAGCTCTATGCAGTGCTTTGTGACCCTTGAGTGAAAAGCACTCTATAATAGATATTGGGAAATGGTTTAATTTAACATTTATCATATAATAATAGCATGTCTAGAGTGCGCATCACCCAAGGGCCACAAAGCGTTACGCAGAGCTGCTGAGAGAACGGTACATCAAGAACGAGATAAGAATGGCAAATGAACAAAAACGTTTTTTTTGTAGTTTTTTTTAACAAATCCGAACTGTGGAGGGAATGGCATGCCAGCAACATCAGGAGAGACCAACCAAGATATGAAAAGTAGCAACAAACTATAGAAGAACAAAAAATAGGTGATTTAGAAATATTCTGCTACAAACATGGATAGAATAAATGTTCCCTAGCAGGCGCAGTTCAGAGGATTGCCTTCATCCCGGCCACATCAATCAACCTCAAGAGCTACGCATCCCTGAACAGCAGGAGAAATGGATAAGAGCCACACTGTTAGAGATGGGAGTAACAGTGTTAAAGATAAGAGTCACGAGTGTAAGCCGGAGGACTTGAAAGCCTTACGGAGTAAGTGAGTCTTGAGAAGAGATTTGAAAATGCCCAAGGACTCGGCTGATTAAGTCTCCAATGGAAGAGCATTGCAGAGTCTGGGAGTAATGTGCCAGAAGTTTCCTCACCTAGAATGGAGCTGCAACTTGGGCACATGTAGCAAGCCCGTATAGGAGCATCAGAGTTAGTCACGGATGTATGTCGGAGCAGCACCAGGGAGAGCCGTGCAAGTGAGGATCTTGAATTCAGTCCGGTATTTAACAGGTAACCAGTGGAGACACGTCAGTACTGGGGGTATGTGATCGTGGGTGGGTGTGCGAATGAAGACTAGCAACCGCATTCTGCATACGAGATGATTGAGCAGGTAGGCAGAGGTGCCAAGAAGCAGTGCATTGCAGTAACCGATTTGTGAGGAGATGAAGATGTGTATTAGCTTTTCAGCATCAGCGGGTGACAGGATGTTGCGCAGTGTGGCTATATTTCTGAGATGAAAATAAGCTAGCTTCGTCAGCTTGTTGATGTGTGTCTCGAAGGCGAGTGAGGAATCAAGAGTCATAACTAGGCTCCGGATTACCTTAGCAACTTGAATTGTCTGGTCATGAAGCATCAATTGGATAGGTTCAGCCTTGGACAATTGGTGCGGGGTCCTGACAAGCAAAATTTCTGTTTTGCCACCATTTAGTTTTAGAATATTTGATTTGAGCCAGGCTTTCACAGTTGGCAGTGAGGATGACATGCAATCCAATCCAGATACATATGCTCAAAGTAATTAAAGGTCGGTGACGGAATCGGTTGGATGTCAACAGACACATGGTAGTGAACTGCTAGGCCGCCACCACGGCCATTTGAACGAGCCTTTTGATGGAATGCAAAGTCTCGCGGTAGGGACTTTCAGTGTGAGAAAATCATCTTGATAATACGAGGTCTCTGTTAGGCAGAGTAGGTCCAGACTGTTGTCCGAGATCAGCTCAGCGATGAGTGGGGCTTTTTCGGTGTTCGGAGAGCGCATATTGAACAGGGCAATGTGGGATTATATTGCAGGCAATGTGCGTGCAGGAAGAGGTGGACTAAGCAGTGGTATTTTTAGCAAGCAATGTCAAGCTGCAAACAGTCTAACTTGTTGTTTCTAGGTAGCCGATGTGTAGGGCTTAATACGGGGATGGGGGTAGGGAAATCAATTGTATGCAGGTTAATGGGCTTTTTGTTGCTGGCGTCCCGATGGCCAGCAGATTAGGGTTACAAGGAACTGATGTAGAAATCAAGCTCTTTAGAACCATGGATGTGTGGGTGGTCATATCGAACAGGGGCCGGAGCCCAACTCTAGAGACAAGGAGTGCAAGGAAGGGCCACATCTAGGATGCGACGCCAACACATCATGGGGCACCTCCCCTGGAGTAATTTACTCAAGCCAATCAACCTAGAAAGCTGCGAATCCCTAAATGACAAGAGGAATGGATAAGAGTCACACTGTTGCAGATGGGGAATTGCAGTATTCGAGATGGGAGTCAGTGTTATAGATGGCAGTCACAGTGTTTGAGAAGAAAGTCATAGTGTTAGAGATGGCAGTCACTTTGAGAAGGGAGTCACAGTGTTAGAGATGGGAATTACAGTGTTGGAGAGAGGCGTTACGGTGTTAGAGATGGGAGTCTCAGTGTTGGAGATAATAGGCACAGTGTTAAAGATGGGAGTAACAGTGTTAGAGATAGCAGTAACAGTATTAGAGATAGTCACAGTGTTAAGAGATGGAAATCATGGCGTTTGAGATGGGAGTCTCAGTGTTAAACCACTATGAATTAAGGGAGGAGTAAAATAGAGTTTCGTGATTATAGTTGTTTCAGACACAGAATGATGTGTAAAACGCGCTTCAAAGACACTTGTGGCTTAACATACTTAAAAGGACCGTTGCAAACCTCTACACGAGACAGAGAACGGCAGTACACAATGTTAAATTAATGATTTGGACATTTAAGAAGCAAGAAACAGAATAAAATATTTTTGTTGCGAATCGAGTGAGATAGAGATACTGAATCAGGCGAATAGAGAGGCGCAGTTGAAGCCATTGCCCAGGTCTTGAAACACGTGTTGAGGCCTCCGTTATTTTAGTCCAGAAGGCCCCAACGGATTTAGCTTAAAAATATATTGATTAAGTACAAATAATTAGCAGCATAATTAAAGGAAATTAGAATTAAACCAAGGTAAGGATAATAAAGTGATTTACACTGCTTCAAATACACTCAAAAATAGTGGTTTATCTGTCGTTTGTCAGAGCGGTGGCAAAACTCGCCAGCGTCCCTGACTGATGACTAACGTCCCCTCAATATGGAAATAATGTCATCGTAGCTTCACTGGGAAGCTATAGATTAACCACCTGGTTGTCATGTTTAATTTCGAACTTAATAAAGTCGGCTTTAAATTAATGTGGGATAAGATGAGACCTATTTTCTTTCATGGTTTCATCTTTTTATTAGCATCTGCTAGATTTATTTTAAAACCACTTTTCGATGACCTTAGCACTTAATATATAATGTTCCTGCATTTTTACAGCACATTTTTGAGGGCAGCTAAAATGATTCAGTAATGTCTTACACAGTGCAACATTTGCAGTTTTAAATATAAACGTGTACCACATTTACCTATTTGTAAAGTTAGACACAGCAAATGGATAAGGAAAAATGTTAAACATACTGTACATGTAAATCCTTTAGTTTTCAATTTGGATTTTTGTTGATTTTTTTGAAAACAAAATTGTATTTACTTATTTCCTCCAATAATTGCTTATTGATATGGTGCACGCAGAGGCGAAAATGATTACAGATGATATGCTGGTGAAACCGCGAGAGGCAGAGGAAAAGGATCTCCTTGTGGCTCACACCCAGCGCTACCTCAACAGCCTCAAGGTTGGTGATCGCCTGCACTGCATCTGAGCGCAGGCCATTCGTGATACATTTGAACCTTTAATAGCCGCCCCACCCAAGGTGTGTAGCATGTGCCCTTTGTTCTGTAGATAATTTACCCGCTGTCTGGCCCCAATTTCGGTTCCCGGCTCGGGTTCCTTTCTGTGTGGAGTTTGTATATTCTCCACGTATCCGCATGGGTTTTCGCCCAGTGCACCGATTTCTTCCCACCATCCAAAGACACGCTGCTGCCGAGGTTAATTGGCCTGCTGGGTAAATTGCCCCCAAAAAGTGTGCTCTGCGATATACTGGCATCACATCATGGGTGTTCCCCTACCTTGCGTCCTCTGTCGGCCAGGATAGGCTCTGTCCCCCCTCCCCCCCCATGACCTTGTACAAGACTAAGTAGATATTGATAATAAATGTCTGGCTTTGCAGTGGTCCATCACCGTGGCCAGGATAACAGAAGTCCCTTTCGTGGCAGCACTACCCAACGTGCTGGTACGACAGAAGGTGCTGAAGCCCTTCCTGCTGCAGACGGGTGGCACTGTCCTGGTAAGCTCGAAAGTTGAAGGGTCATGTTGCCATGTACAAAGAACCTTTGCCCGTGCCACGAGATTGTAAAGGAGATGTTCATATATTGATTTAGTGCTCCACACCTGGAGGAATTGTCATAAATCTGGAACGTGAGTTGATTTACAAACTGATGTTGTTTTGCCTTTGTGGTGCATGTGCATGTAGAGTCTATTGCGGTATCACACTCTATGTACAATTAGACCAGAGGTCACATAATGGGATCTCAGAGGTAGTTATAAGATATTTGCTTTTGTAACACAATGGCTTGACATGTCTTATCATCTCACCCCTACCCTGTGCAGCCATGTCACATACGCAAGCATAAATATGACTGATGATGGGGGTATATGTGTGTATAATCGCTGAATATAATCGCTGTTATTGTGTATTGTGTGCCGGGAAAGGTCCTAGCAAGGATCATTCAACATCGCCTTGCTAGGCATGCTGAGGAGAGGCTTGTGGAACCCCAATGTGGTTTCAGGCTGGGGCAGTGTTGCACAAATGCCATATTCTCTGTCTGGTTGCTACAGCAGAGATTTAAGGAATTCCAACAGAACCTGCATCTCTGCTTTCTTGACCTGGTCAAGGCCTATGATACTATCAGTAGGCCAGAGCTGTGGATTGTTCTTCATGTTTCGGGATCCTTGACAACCTGCTCACCATCATTAAGGACCTTCATGAGGTTGAGAAAGCCCTGGTAAAGCTACGTGGTCGGGAGTCAAGAGCCATTCCCTATTCACCTTGGGGTGCGACAGGGATGTCCTCTGGCTTCTACATTATGCAACATCTTTTATGACCACGTAGTTCGAGAGGCTTTCCATGGATGTTTCAGTGGAATTTCCATCTGGTACAGGTACAATGGGAGGCTGATTGATGCCCGGGTGCAGTCAAGGGATGGCTCCCTATTGGCCAAACATGTTGTCTATGATGATGATTTGGTGATTGCTGCTCATTCTGATGAGAAATTGGGGGCTCTACTGTTGAACCTGGAGAACGCCACGGAAAGGTGCGGTCTTACCATCAGTCCCACCAAAACCAAGCACCTGTCTGGGTGACGGTGTCACCAGGTACTCCACCTCTTCAGCTCTCCATGAGTGATGGGGCGGTTGTGGAGACAGTGGAGAAATTACTATACCTAGGCAGTGTGCTTATGTCCGGTTCTGGTTTGACAGCGGAGGTCTCGTTCCGAATCAGTCGGGCAGCATTTTCGTTTCATCGGCTACATAACGCTTGTGTGGAAGCTGCCTGGCCTGTCGTTCCACACGAAGCTTCGGGTCTTTTCAGCTGCAGTCATGTCCTCTCTTCTCTATGCTTGCGAAACGTGGACCCCCCTGGTGGAACATCTGCGCCATCTAGAAACTTTCCGGCTTGTCTGCCTACGGTCCATCCTGGGTTTAACCAGGTTGGATTGTGTGAGGAGCTCAGAAATTCTCTGAAGATCTGGACATTGTCCTATTGGTGAGCTCCGGCAGGCGAGGCTGCAGTGGCTGGGTCATGTAGCCCGCATGCCCAGCCACCGCATGCCCGAGCAGTTGCTGTTTGGCCAGATAGAGGGGGCTAAATGGGCGCGGCACGGGCTAGTGAAGAGATGGACTGATGTGGCATAGGACCTGGAGCTGAGTGGACTAGTTGACGACTTGTATCAGCGGTGTCAAGATCGACCTTTGTGGAGGAGGATCGTGAAGGACGCTACGGGGCAGTTGGAGGCAGTCGCCCTCCAACAACAACAGAGGGCGGAGGAGCGACGCTCACAACAACGAGCGGAGCGTCGGGTGGCTAAAACACAGCAAGTTAGCACAGTAGGGTGCGTAGATGGTGCATCTGCCAGTCATCTCAATCAGGCAGCCCATAACACCTGTGTCTCCTGTAACCTCCTGTCAGTGAGCCTTCAACACTTCACGTGGCCTCTGTGCATATGGCCTGGCACAGATGTCGTGGTGACGTCACCACCACTTAGTTGCGAATGGCGGCGGTTGTTGTTGTTATTGTGTATTGTTTAGATGTCCGTATGTGTTTAAATTTGAGCGTAAGATTACATGGACACGTGTGTCTTTGAGTGAGTGGGTGAAGTGTTCGAATTCAATAATTTTGGAGTAATGATTAAACCTGTGCTTCATATCCCAACTGCTGTCAGGGCGAGCTGATAGGACAAGGTATGATTGGTGATTGAGGGGGAAGGTCACTGAATAATAAAAAATAGAATATGTATTAATGATATAGCCAGTGCTTGACTTGGAAAAGGATTACATCACTTGTTTACAAGAATTTCTAAAAAAAACCACTTCCCCAGGGTTGCAAGCATCAGGCTATTGGACAAAAGGAGTGACTTTTAAGTCTTATTTTATTGCCCCTCTGGAGAAAAATTTTCGACAAATGAAAAAGCACAATATATACAATGAAGACAATATGATAATTGCATTTCTATCGCGCGTATCACCCGAGGGTCACAATGTGCTGCCAGAGCGGCAGAGAGATCGGCACATAAACAACAATGACATAAAAACAGCAAATCAGCAACAATAAAGGCTTTTTTTTTTTACAAACCTGAGGTGGTGAAAATTCCATATTCTTTCGGCAAAAACTAGTCGGGCCGCAAAAAGCCACTGAACAATTTCATCAAATAGTATTCATTTCATCCGACCTGGATGTGATGATGTTCTAAGTACATTTACAGTCTTCTACTCCGATGTTGTTGACATGGCGTTCTTTCCACAGCTCTATGCAGCGCTTTGTGATCCTCGGGTGAATAGTGCTCGAGAAGTGCAAATATTATTATCCCTTGACTTCGGGATTTCCTTCCTTCACGTATTTTCTTAAGCAATTATTACCTCTGTCAATGAAGAAATGTGTGAACTCTATGGTGTTAAGATCTTAACACCTGCATAATCGCCAGATACGGTAAAACCTGTTGTAATCTTATAAATGTGTGAACTGTTCTCTATTATTATTACATCTTTTATTGTGCTGTTTATTGGCTAGGCAAAAGGCTAAGACCTTCATTGTAAAAATAATGAAACATTATAAGTTTGTATTGTTTCTGTGTTCGACAAATGTGTTAGGCAGGAAAGTTGGCGATGGAGAGAGGCTGGGCTGTTAACGTCGGTGAGTAATTAAATACAAATTGGATTAATGCATGTAATATAACCACATCTGAAGATGCTATGTAGAAATAGTAGATATTTACTTTTGGAGTGAGGCAGTCATCGGCACAGGATACAAGGACGGTTTTCAGTCTGGTCTCTTTCAGGGGCAGGGAATTGACAGCATGGGGCGAGTTCCAAACTATGAGAGCAGCTTAGGAGAATGAGTCACCTCCCACTGATTACAGACTGGGGGCTTGGATATAAAGCTTTGGTTTCTGAAGTGGCAAGTGTACAGATTCGAGTAGAGTGAAATAACAATGGCGAATTCATGGACGATCTTCAAGACGGTGTGAGATCTAAAACTTGGGAATGAAGTATTGCGGCACTAAGCATTGGCTGCATGTGTTCTCTTACACTGGCTACAAATCCAACAGCGAATTGTTTACAAAATCACATTACTGTGCCACCAAGATATACGCTCAGGACACCCCCCAATACCTCGCCAGCTTGAACCATTCAAGGGAACGCATCCATATGCTCTCCACTACTCCTCACAACACTCACTCAGCATCCTGCGCTCCAAGACAAAAAACGCAGAATGGCGCTTCTCTGTATTTACACCTGGAACCATGAAGAGCCTTCCCTTGCACCTTCAACACACCGCCACAATCTCTACAATAAATAAACTACTTAAACAACATCTTTTTCATAAGGCATCCCACACTGTGCTCGACACCGAGCCTCAGTATCTGCTTATCGTCCCGGACTAGGCATGGAATTAGCACGCATTATAAATTATATTACGCTATTTTGTTTATAAAGGTGCAAATCACACGGCATCACTCAGGGCCATAACTTTCTTACGTCTAGAATGCGCGTGTTTATATTTTACATATTATACAGTGGGTGTCACAGTTACAGACAATCAGTAGTATGTTTTGATACATTCCAGGTGGCGGTTTTCACCACTGTTCCGGGGACAGCGGTGGAGGATTTTGTGCCTACGCTGATATTACCTTATGCATCAAGGTCAGTTCACTGCCAAGGCATCAATGCACAAGCAGAGAATACAATGCTGAGCAGACACTGTAATTGGTATATTCCATCTCTTGCAGCCCTGTGTTGTAATTATATTTCATTGTTGCTATTGGCTTTAAGACACGTAGCCAATAGATTTACGTCTGTAATTTTTGTAGCACGTGGTGCATCTTTTTGTGTTGGAGAATGACCCTGGATAAACGCAATACTGAATAACTTTTCAAGTCGGCGTTCTCAATTTTATGTCGCTTGCAAAGAGTATTCCTGACATGCCAAGTACACTTTTACTTCTGCTAGAACCCAGTAAAATCATGGGATGCTGCTCTAAATTAAAATCAGGATCTAAGTGATGCCAACTCACTCCTCTGACATGGAATTATATACGAGTACCACTTGGCCACCTAAATGTCTGATGTTGCACAGGGTTCAGTCCTCGGCCCGTTTCTCTTCAGCATCTACATAAAACCACTTGACTATATGCTGCACATCCTCAATCTAAGCTACCATTGCTACGCCGATAACATCGAAATCTATATCCACGCAAAACCGTCCATCAGTGCATCTAGTCTTTGCATGTCCTCACTGTCAACTGTGAAAGCCATGGTCTATTGACATGTCTTAAAACTAAATGGTGAGAAAACAGGTTTGCTTGTCAGAACTCCCCACCGATTGTACAAGGCCAAACCCATCCATTTGATGCTTGACGACCAGACCATTGAAGTTGTTAAGGCAGTCCGGAATCTCGGAGTGATTCTACTGATTCAATTCAGGATTAATAATAATAATTGCATTTATGGAGCGCTTTTCACCCAAGGGTCACAAAGCGTTGCACAGAGAATTAGCCGAACGCCGTATCGATATTATATCTGGAAACGTCTGGAAAACTACACAAAAAAAGCCAAGCACCAAACGCCTCTGGCCGTGCTGAAGGTTAAAAGAAACTTGAACGAGGAGGTGGATTAAATTCAAGACCCTCCTTCTCACCTATAAGGCTCTCGGTTGCGCTTCTCCGTCATATGTCCGTGACCTATTTCAGGCACCCTCTTCAACACAACTTCGATCCTGTGCCCACATTGCACTTCAGTTCAGTGGGTGGCCTTCTTCTCGCACACTGCTCCCATACTCTGGAATTCCATTGGAAATCCGGTCAGCTAAGTCTCGGCATCTTCAAATCTCATCTCGAGAATCAAATTGTTGCGTAAGGCCTCGAAGTCCTCTGGATCGGACTGTTGATGCTCTGGGCTCGGATGATGACTCGCTGTTGACCTGTGTCTGCTCAGAAACACTTCTTCCTTTATTTGTTTTAACAGTTATTTATTTTATTTGATGTCTTAAATTGATTTATCGTCATTATTTTACTGAATTGATCTATTCTGATGTTGATGATACGCCATTCTCTCCATCACACTCTGCAGCGCTTTGTGATCCTCGGGTGAAAGCATGCTAGAAATGCAATTATTATTAATGGTTAACTTTTATTATGTCCATATGATTAAGAATACATTTATGGTGACTAATTTTACCACTTATGAAAGGGCAATGTTACCCCAATATAAGAAGACACTCGCCAGGCTTTCGGCAGTGAAAATCACACAACAATGATGCTTATCTATTTTGCTTTGACCTTGCAGTTCCTTTTTGAGCGTGTGGATGCCGTTTCAAAAGCCATGATCGTTGATCTGGATGCTCATCAGGTATGACCTCATGAACTCATCATTCTCATCTGTTCTACGTTAGTTAGTTCGAATATTTGTTATATCCCAGGAATCACGTATCTCAGACCTTGAAAGCTCAGTGGGTATTTTATGTTGTTATAATAGACATCTGTATATATCAGTAGCAAGGTGGTAACACATCAAAACAAGATCCAGGCTCAACCCTGCTTAGCTTCTAAGATCTAATGAGATCTCCTTAGTGTTAATGTGATTCAGATGTAGACCGCACACAAGAAAAGATGACTCGACACATACATAGTACCCACATATATAAAGGAGCAACAGGCACTACACACACTGCGCCTGAGGATGCCTCTTACGTGTGAGGCGAAACGTCGAAAGGAGAGAGGGAGCGATCGACGCGGCTGTCCCGAGAGAGCAGCTTTTCGAAGCAATCATGCATCGAGCCGTGAAAACCTACATCATTACATGAACGTAGCTGTTGCGTCTGTATGGCAATATGAGCTAAGGTGCTCCCCAGCATCTGCCTGATAATGGGCAAAGAGCCACAACAGCCTATCGATCGCCAGGTCAAGATTTCTTAGGCCGTTACTATGCAGTGTTATTACAGTGACTAGTTATAAATTCGAACAAGCAGACACCACTAATGTGCCGCCGTCATTGCACGTAGATCACCTGCAGTGTCGCTGCATCAGCCTTTAGTGACTTGATTATCTCAGCCCTGTACGGGGTGATGGGCTGCACTTGCGTTCATTTAAATGAGCACTACCCGTGTGTGAGCCGATAATGTTCGTGTGTTTAACAATGCCGCAGGGCAACGGCCATGAGCGAGACTTCATGGGTGACAGCCGCGTGTACATCATGGACGTGTACAACCGGTACATCTACCCGCAGGACACTGTCGCCAAACGTGAGAGCACGCTCGCCTGTTACTCAAGCCTTCGCCTAGTGAAGCTAAAGTGTTGTATTGCAGTAAAACATCGATATAACAGCCTATTAGGGCCGGTAGGGGTGACCAGAAGTCTGTTGAATCCTTATTATTATTAATTATTTAGCATACGTTCTATGACGATTTAATATTCAGAGTAATGATGAACCTTATAACAACCTACTGGACATGTATCCAATAGCAACACTAAAATAAATAAAAAAATCCATTATTTCCAATGCAGACTCCTGTCTCGGAAGTAGAAGATAGCGACCGTTGCTTTTTAAATCCGTTAAATAGAGGTATGTTAAATCAGTATTTTATTTAGTGTGCAGGAGGAGGTAGCCTAGTGATTTAAGTTAGGGTGCTGAGGTGGCATCGTTAAAATGCCAGGTTCAAATACAGGAGCCACCCATGATTAAAGCGGGTTCTCAAGTGTGATGCATTGATCGTCTGAGCCGGAACACCAGTTGTTCATGCAAAAAAAAACGAGCCTCGTATTAAGTTAGATTTTACGCTTTTTATAAAAGAAATAAATCTACTGTCGGCTGCCAGTATGAGATGAAAACGGATGAAAGAGGCCATATTCGCAGAAATAAGTGTGTGATACCCCTTCACTGCAAGATATTCTCTAACATGGGCTTTTGCACTGCTCTGGCAGAGATCTGATTGGACACATTGTGCCATGACGTAACACTGTTAGCACAGTTCAGAGAAACAATGAAGACAAACCAGGCAAAGTTCAGTGTGGATGGTGTGTTTAGGTGGCCCCTCAATGTATGCGGGGCAATGGCTTATAAAGTCTGTCGGATATCTGTCGATTGTATTCTGGGCATTTAATTTACAGAGCGCAGTCTGAAATGTTAAACTACCTTTCTGTTAACTCGATATTGATTTCACTGCTTGGATATCGTTAATTGCAAAATCGGGAAACAAGTATTTCCTTAAACAACATAGTTGCTCTGCTTCCCACAGTGTTGAATTTGGTGTAGTGCATTGTGCTTCAGTGCAAGATAATGAGATTATGTGTCTTATCTAGCTTGGCTTAAACTATAGGCTAGGATTAATTACTTTTGTGTTTGGATGTGCAGACTAGCATATGTATTATATTTAGAGCATTTTAGCTTCTCAATAACGTATGTTTACATAATTTATTACACTCTGTTAATATTAATAATGCTTTGTCTATGAACCTGTGAACAAATATATAATAATAAATAATCGTGATTTTCAACTTAGAACGCACAGTATATTCACTCATAAAGAGGGACCGACTCAGAGGTGTGAGAAACCACAAATAAGCAAGAATGTACCCATGCAGTGAGCCAGTACCAATAATTACCCAAGCTCTGTGATCCTGTGTATTTCAAGTTGTTATTGAACGATTAATATAAACCTATATGTGAGTGTAAACAAGAGCACCAGCAGTACATACACAAACTTGAGGAGGAAACACTATCCCGTACACACGGAACAGGTGAAGTCCACATTTTTCCTGTACCACCTTCTCCTACATGTGAATTTAGGTGTTTATTATTACAGCCGAAAGTACCCAGTAAGCTTGCAAACTCTAAATGTGTGATATCTGCGACAGAGCAAACATCCAAACTGACCAACGCGACAACGCATAAGACCAAAGGGCAAATAAATTCACAGCAACAATTTGTGCATAAATTAAACTTTAACCGTAAGCATACAAATAAAGAGTAACACTCAAGATTTCACAATGAAACCAGCTCACAACACTAAGTTGCCAGAGGTGAAACGCCAACCATAGTCATGAGTAGACGGTAGCTACTCAAGATTGCACCGCACAATACATAATAGACAAAGAAGAGCAACAGTGGCGTGAGAAAATGCAAGTTATTTTATCACACCAAAAACAAAGCGCATATGCAACCCTTCAAAAAAACAATCAGTTTATGCACTGCAGCTAGGTCAGAATGTTGATGCTCCTGGCGAGCCAGAATCTAATACCTGTTTAACATGCATAGGAAGAGAGCTTCGCAATATCTCTGTGATACATCAACCCTCTTGCCCTCCACAATACCGAACTACAGGCGTGCGCCAATACTGCCTGGCTAAATGAACAATGTATTTCCCTAACCTTGAATGGGTTTACTGGTTTAATAATGAAGTTTTTCACGTCTTGATGTATGAGAATTGCTCCCCATAGCTGTTCTTTTGGGAGAGCTGTGTCGAATTTTCTTTCTCCCTCCTTCGCAACGTTTCGCCTTCTTCACGTTTCGGGAGGTGAAACGTTGCGGAACGCTTGATACAGCTATCCTGAAAGCATGGCTGTGGAGATCAATTGATGGGTATATTTCATTTACGTGGTTAGAACAAAATAGACCAGTGTATCCACTGCATTTCTGGCATTACACTGCTTTTAGTAATCGTCAGTGATAAAACAAAGGACTCATATCCCCAATTAATCCTAATGGCCTGAAAACTGTAATCCATGCTCTATACTGCAGCTCAGAAGCAGATTAGAGTGGTTGTGAAGCTGTCGCCTGATACGAGGACCATTTATGTAACCTTGTAGAGAGGTTGCGAACAGCAGCCTCCATCCTTGCACGCTGCATTGCCATTTTGGGCTCAGACTGCATACTATGCACACTTCGCTGGAACGGACTGGCTCAGCACAGGTGTGGTTATTTACGTCCCGGCATGCACAGCGTGGGGACCAGAGGCTGCTGCCTCTGATGTACGACACGTCAGCCTGTGCGCGATTCATCGTTCCGTTGCAACTTTTCACCGCTGAGGTTTGAGGATTATTGGCGTGGATTTACAGGTCCCGGCATTTGTGGCGACCGTTGTTAACAATGCAACGTGGAGACGACTGGCCACTGACCGCTACTTATGCTGTGATACTGTTCCTTGTGGCGTTGTTCGTCGCTTTCATTTGCCTCTTTGTCTTGGTGTTCACCTTCAATCTCGTCAACATGGGCATGGGAGGTGGAGGCTCAGTTTGAGGCGTCTTGGTTTACTCAAGCAAGACAACCGTACCTTAAGTACATCCGTTTAGAGAAGCAGAGAGGTCAACTGTGATACCAGCTGTCCAGGTGTGAATTTTCTGCATGTGTTTTGCTCCGATTTTATTTTCTTGCAGTTTTTCTTAGTTCCTGCAGGCAGCATTTTTATTACTGTGTATGTCTTCGTGGTTTTGCTGTACAGCTCTCTGGGATGTTTTTCTGGGTAATAACCCTACGTTGTTTAGCATGATGTCCGACGTTTCGCTGCACGTGCTGAGAACTTCTTTAGTGTGAAAGATGCTATCAGGATGCTCCCAGCACGTGGAGTGAGACGTTGACCATCATGCCTCAATGACTTGAATGGAAGGGTTTGGGCTGAAAGTAAGATGAGAGGATGGCTTAAGACTTGTGTTAATTTAGTCGTTATGAAACACTCTCGAATTATTGTCAATTCTTAAGCTGTCTTAAGCTGTGTTCATTCTTTTTAGCGATATTACAAAAGCAGCAACTCTTGGTTTTGAAATGTCAGTGTAAGAAGCGTAAAATATTTTCACTCTCAATATTATTAGGCCAGTTAGTGACCTCACTAAATGTGTTGCAGACATGAATAGCCAATTACCACGTCTGGTGTTCCTCATTACACTACCATCTTTAATAATGTTACTGAATTATCATAGAGTATATATTTTAGTTTATTTCTTCAGTCAGGCCGCTTTTATCTTTTGGATCGTGATAGCCATCGGCACACTCAGCTCAAGAGTCAACATTGACTAAGTAAATAACTTCGTTCACTAATATTTTCATCATTACTTTCACTGCAGAATTACCATAGCTTAAGACTGGAAGTGCTAGATAGAGTCTGAGCCCACAACACACAATTCGGCACAGAGAGAACAAGCATAATACAAATTGTAAGGCACGCAAATGCCACACCTAGTCATGGATGAGACATGGATATAAAGGCATGAGGAGATAGCAGAGAGGCAGGGGGTTGGCAGCCATGCAGCCAGCCGGTGTCCGCATTTGCTAGACAATGCGTCCTATGTATTATGATGTTATCGGCAACTTAATTAATATTATTTTTTTATATGTGGAAGGAAACCAGAAAACCCGGAGGAAACCCGTAAAAAACAGAGAGGAAAACACTCAAACTCCACACAGAGAGGCGCCCGAGATGGGATTCGAACATCCTTGGGCAGGACTTTCTTTCTGTGAAACCTGGATGTCACCGCCGGGCCACCCTGCCGCATGCCGTCGGCGTTTGTGTTGCATTGCGCAGGCGGCATCCGCTGTGGCGTGGAGCTCGACTACGGCACGCAGGACGCCGAGTACCTGCAGAAGGTGCGCGTGGCGCTGGAGCGCTCGCTACGAGAATTCGCCCCCGACATTATCGTCTACAATGCTGGCACCGACGTGCTGGAGGGAGACCGCCTGGGCGCTCTCTCCATCACGCCGCAGGTGCTGGCGCGCACGCGGGCAACCCCCACTACCTAGTGACGGTCGACCAGCAGTGCGCACAAGTTGTAATAATTACAATTTATAATACACCGCGCATATTCCTTTAGTGTCAAAGGTATTTGAAGAGAGAATGAATCGGAGACGCTAGGAAACCACGGAGGGGGAAGGCAAACGCGGTTAACCCACGCCAACATTTACCAGACACTGCATGAGATAATGTTATTGGCCAATTAATGAGGTTTTTTTTAGTTGTGGAATAAATTTTAAAAACCCGAAGGAAACCAACGCTGAACAGGGGGGGGGGAACACACCAACTCGGCATCGAAAGGCACCTTGGCAGAAATTAAACTGCCTCTGGCAGGACTTCCTTCTTATCATGCAGAGATGTTACCACTTTGCCACCCTGCCACCCAGCGTGTATATATTAATGTTGAGGATGTTGAGCGAGCTGGTAGACAGCGTAATGAGTCATCTGATGAATATATAAAACACTGCCAGTGAAGAATGGAAGTGGACAGAAGTGATTTGAGATTTAGACTCGCATGGAGATTAATAAATTTAGAGATTCTTACATACGTAGCCTGTGTTACACATTTATTTCATATGGTGAGTTGATCAGTGTTCATGTCCGTGGTTTGTGAGTGGATGGCTTTGGCAGTGGTCTGGTGAACATCTTTTAGCAGCTACAACCCTCTCTTACACCGTGGGATAATTCGGAATAGCCCACAATGTGATTGCGGTCACGAATCCCAATCCAAGGACCATACAGTAACATTGCTCGCAAACATTAACATGAATATATAAATGCTGCCGATGAAGATCTCTGTCAGTCCAAAGAAAAAAGTCCACAGGTAATGGAATTTCTTTGCTGAATGAAGAAACGTCTTTTAACTATTGTTCCTGCTTGTGTTCATAGGGAATCATCGAGCGCGATCAGCTGATATTCACAGCCGCACGCATCCGCGGCATCCCCATTGTCATGGTGACTTCAGGCGGCTATATGAAACAGACGGCGAGAATCATCGCCGACTCTATCCTCAACCTCCAGGAAAATAAGCTCCTCGGCTAGAGGTCCAGACTGCAACAGCTTGAGACCCGATGCACTAGCTCCCAATGTGAATTTGCATGATGTTTGTTTTAAAAACGGTGTATATTGATGATAATAGGTTTATAAAATTATAATTATATATATGGGTGTTTGTTTATTTTGTCACTTGATAAGCCTATTGGGCCATTGGAGATTATTTAATAATGTTGGGTTTTACACTGGTATTGGGTGGTACTTTAATTATAACACAGATATTTAGCTGGTGTCCGATGGATCACATGTGACATAAAGGCTGTTTGAGTGGTCTGCTGAACCATGGCCCATTGAAAGATATGATTCACGGAAACGCGAGGCAGAAGAAGGTGATGAAACTGAGATAAATAATAGGGAGAAAGACAGAGACCTGGAGATGAGAGGTACAGAATAGTAGTCACATTGACGTCTCGTAGCCGGCCAGCAAGCTGCGTTTAAAAAAATCCTGGTATCTAATGTAGGTATTAAGGGGACACAGGAAATGTGCAAAGTTGGAGGAGGAACACCTTGTGCTCTGCTTGTTCTTGATGACCCAGTTGAAATGAAAAGTATTCATACAATGTACTTGGTATTAACTTTTGTGAGGTCCAGCAATGTGCTATCCTGTAATCATCTGTTTTGGGAGAATAACGATTTGTAGTGACTAAATTTGCTTAAGTCATGAACACCAATGTTAATTGAGGCAAGTACTGCTTCACCGACTCTTCTTCTCCTAGCAATGCGATAAATTGTCACAATTCATTGCATTAATTTGTTTCCTGTAGTTTACGTGGAGTACTGTAGCCAATAACAACTGGTGTTTCAGCAGCATTTGTTTAACTAGACTGCGATGAAATAAAAAAATGTCAAAGCCGGTCCAGAGTTTGCTTGCTTAAACAAATGCTGTTAATGATGATTGCTTCGAAAAGCTGCTCTCTCGGGACAGCCGCGTCGATGGCTCTGTCTCCTCTCTTCGCGACGTTTCACCTCACGTTGGAGGCATCCTCAGACGAAGTGTTCGTGTGCGGCTTCTATTGTCTCCTTATATGTGTGGGTGTGATGCGTGTGTTCTTTGTTGTGTGAGTCTGCCTCTGAGTCACCTTGATACTAATTTCCATATCCTAATTTACATCTCATGAGATGTAAATTAGGGGACTAGCCACAGACAAAGCAGGGAGGGGGAAATCACAGTTCCGGGGGTGGGAATAGGATATAGAAATTAGTATCAAGGTGACTCAGAGGCAGACTCACACAACAAAGGACACATGCATCACACCCACACATATAAGGAGACAATAGAAGCCGCACACGAACACTTCGCCTGAAGATGCCTCCAACGTGAGGCGAAACGTCGCGAGGAGAGGAGAGAGCCATCGATGCGGCTGTCCCGAGAGAGCAGCTTTTCGAAGCA
>JAZEWT010000003.1:4738154-4796026 GCA_036362905.1 Mordacia mordax
AGCCGCGGGGGAGAGTCGCAGGAGAGTGGCGGCGCGGCTTGAAGTGCAGCGAAGGCGGGAGGAGTTGGAGTTGCGGCAGGCTCGGCGGGCCGCGGCAGGCCGGCCTGGCGTTGCTTGGCGGGCCGCGCGCGTTTGTGCGTGATGCCGGAGGCCGCTGGGAGTCATCTACAATGGGGAGCTACCGTTGTGGTGGCGCCTCGTCGGTGTGTACTGTGTGTTGTCCCTCAGTGTGTGTTGTCCTTCAGTGTGTGTTGTCCCTCAGTGTGTGTTGTCCCTCAGTGTGTGTTGTACCTCAGTGTGTGCTGTACCGGGTGCCCCGCTGTTTTGAGTAGGGCGTCGTTGTGTGTACTGTCGTGTGTTTGCTGGAGAGGGGGATGTGTGTGTGGGGGGGAAGGTCGGAGTGCACTGGCCGTGTGAAACTCCCGGAGCGGTGGCGCAGCGGTTAGCGCAGTAGCCACTGAGAGCCGTCTGCGATGGGGAACTGCCGTTGTGGTGGCGCCTCGTCGGCACTGGAGCCGGGGGGGGGGGGCCTTGTCGGCGGGTCCCGGCTCATCGAACCCCAGAGGGAGGTGATGGCGAAGGCTGGAGCTGCGTGGCGGCCGTCGGGGCTGCGGCGGGTGTGCGATGTGTTGTCCCTCAGTGTGTGTTGTACCGAGTGCCCCCCTGGTTTGAGTAAGGCGTCGTTGTGTGTACTGTCGTGTGTTTGCTGGAGAGGGGTGTGTGTGTGTGGGGGGGAGGTCGGAGTGCCCTGGCCGTGTGAAACTCCCGGAGCGTTGGCGCAGCGGTTAGCGCAGTAGCCGCGGGAGAGCGGTGGCGCAGCGGTTAGCACAGTAGCCGCGGGAAGCGGTGGCGCGGCGGGTAGCGCAGTAGCTGTGAGGAGCGGTGGCGCAGCGGTTGGCGTGCTGTGTGTGTGGAGAGCGGTGGTGCAGTGGGTAGTGCACTATGTGAGAGAGCGAGTGCGGTGATGTGTGCCAGACCGGGAGAGAGTGCGGTGGTGCAACATTTAGAGCGCTGTGGGTGTGTGGAGAGTGGTGGCGCAGTGGTTTGCGCGCTGTGAATGGGGGGTCTTAACGTGGCGGTGCTGCAAGGTTTTGGGGGGGCTTTTTGCTTGAAAGTAATTACTAACGGGCAATTATGGCCTGAGGGTGGGCCTTGATGCCCGGAGGGGAATGGCAGAGTTAAGGAATGGAGGGGACTTTTACTGAAGAGGGGACAAAGCCACGTGGGGGACGGACAGCACGGCCTGCAGGGGAGACTCTTACTGGGGAGGGGGGAATAAAGCCACGTGGGGGACGGACAGCACGGCCTGCGGGGGGACTTTTACTGTAGAGGGGTGACGTCGGTTAGAACTTTCTAGAAAGGGCTGCAGGGATATAAGGAGCGGGGGGTTGGAATGGCGAGGAGAGTCTCCTGGGCGAATTGGAAGGAGGACGCAGCGTCACGATGTAGGAGCTCGTTGTGTGCCGCTGCTCCGGCCGTGCACTGCTGGTTTGAATAAAGCATCGAAAATCAAGAAGTCTCTGCTCATCCGTGGCCGCTGGCTGGTCTATCGCGGAGTGAATGCTGATCCTCGCCGTGGTGTTGCCGCTGTAAGCCGTCACAAGCCCGGAGTCACAAAGCCGTGGCGTCACACACCGACTTGTTTAATACTGACAAAGCCGGTGGTACTGTCGTTATACCAACCACTGCTGGTGAACTCGAGATAAACTTGAACAAGAGTGCTTCAAAATGGGGCCAAAGCTAAATGACACGATAATATTTAAGCGTCAGATTGGCTGAACAAATGTCATAATTTTACGAATGTAGGTTTTCACAGCTCGATGATTGCTTACCAAGCTGTTCTTTGGGATAATAGAAGGCTCGACACGGCTATCCCTAAAGAATATCTTTGGTAAGCGAGCATCAGATGTAACCATTGTTGGAACGACACAACTATAAATAACAACGTACGTATATTTAAGATAGTTTATCGAAATCGTGAAATAAGGTGTGCAAGATTGGAGAACTTTTGGACATATTTGTTTGATCGTATAAGGCAACAACAATTTGCCGACAGAATAAAGTTCGATCATTGCATATTTCTATAGCATGTATTGTAAAATCTGTCGTGGAATTAGGAACAAAAAACGCTGCAAAGTATGCAAAAAATCATGGTTGTGCTTCAGAAACTGCGACACGTGGGTCAGAGAACATACGGTACATATTACGACATTCATTATTAAGGGAAGTGGGTTAGGGCTTAACTACACTACGTGGTGGAGACAAGTGATGGAATGGCAGTTAAATGAGGAAACCTGAGGACGACCACAGCAGAAATGGAGGGATGACGTCAGCTCCTGCATGGAGATTTGGAACGTGGCACTGCTACTAAGAAGCGTCAGGCGTGTGCGACTATTCATCCAGCAGTGAATAGAACATGGTTGATCGGTGACTAATTTGCTTTGACGTTTGAATAATCCTTCAGGGAATCTTAAGACGAGTTCATAATTTGTGTTTTGAATGATACACTAAATATATGCTATCATGTTCTCACCTCGGCAGTCGAGAGGCAGATCGTCTTTAAATAAAACATGTTTTGGCTTTCGGTGTGATGTCTCGACATCTTTTGAAATGCACAAAGACTGTTAGGTGCCAGGTTTGGTATTGTATTACGATCAAATAATCCAGCATGCCTAACATTTTGGCAGATCTTAGAACTAAGCAGATTATGAGCCTGGTAAATACTCGGATAGAACAGTGCCTGAGAATGCCAGATGTAAGCATACAACGTGGACTTAAAAATCGTCATAACGTGACAGCTCACCGCAGTCTTATTGAACCTCACAAATTGTTTATCCCCTTATTTTTGTAATTCATATTAAACAGTTAACTACCCCCGCTTTACAGCTCGATCTGAATTCCAACTTTACAGTCTGGCTTTCTCAGGATTCCGGTTTACTCTTAACTCCTGCTTATCCCAAATTCTGGCTTTGCTCAATCATGGCTTCCTCTGAATTTCAGCTTACGTTGAATTCCAGATAACTCAAAACTACTATTTCAGTTCCAACATTTGTTGTGTCGCAGGAATTCCGGATTTATGTTTTGCAAACTCACTGGGTACTTTCTGCTGTAATAAACATCCTGTCGAGTGTTAGAGATAGGATCCATGTTGGAAATAGGAGTCACAGTGTGGTGCCAGCCTCGCACTGTGACAGGCTTGGTGTATCTCGACGCCCGCGCCGTGGAAGCGGGTCGATCTTCTGGTTACAGCGGTCTAATTGGACAGGGCCGCGGGTTAGTGCGGATTGGCGGATGTTGCCAAAAGTGGGTAGCCGGGAGAAGGTCATGTGGGGTGATGGAAGAAAACAAAAAGGTGAGGCTCCCCGAGGTGGTAAACAACCCTGATGATGCGCCGTCGAGACTTCTGGAAGGTCTGGAGGGGTATATAATGGGTGAGCAAAGTGGGCGTGGAGTTGTTGGTATGGTACTTGGGAGTTGGTCTGTTGTGTTACCGTGAGTTGATCGGTACCTATCTTGTAACTGATAGGTGTGGGTGGTGGTTACGATTCTGTGCAGTGTTAATAAAACGACCAATGTTACAATGAAGAAGGTGTCGCGTAGTACCCTGCCTGTCGTCGAGAGAGGAGGAAGCTTCCGCTTCAGCGTGATCGGGCCGGGAGCATGGCGAGGTAATTGAGGAGGGAGAGATCCGCATGCTGCCCAACAACACTATTAGAGACAGGCGCAAGTGTTAAGAATAGGAACCAGTGTTGCGGATAGGAGCCAATGTTACGGATAGGAGCGAGTGTTAACCACAGGAGCCAGTGTTAGAGATCGGAGCTGCTGTTAGACATAGGAGTCAGGGTTGTGTCGCAGAAATCCCGCACCAAGCGCTTGCAAGCTCACTGGGAACTTTCAACTGTAATTATAAACCTCTACATCCTGTGGGTACTTTTTGCCAGTACGCAGATGACGTAAAAATGAATAAGGTTTTTACCCTTTCTGGAAATAATATAAGTGTTAAGATTGTGGTGTCAAGCCTCGTGTCGTGCCAGGACAAGTGCATCACAACGCCCGTGCCAGAGCGAAAAGGCGGGATCACAGTTACCGCGCTGTGATTGGACTGGACTTCGGGTCGGTACTTATTGGGGGTGGCAGTGGGTAAGATAAGGTCAACCGGGGAATGTACCAATTCTCTCCCCCCCCACTCCAGGGTTAAACTAGTCCCCCCCCCCCCGTTTGGGTTGCACCAGTACCCCCCCCCCTCCCGAGGTTGTAAACATCACGTGGTTTAGAAGCACGGAAAAGATCGAGTGGACGTGGGAGGTTCAGGTTGGGTAGGAGCGTGGCGTGAGATGAAGTTTCGTGATGATGTCAGAGGGGAGATAAAGCGGGACGCGGGGGGGCTGATTGTGGTTGTTATAGCTTAACCCGTGTTTTGGTAGTATTGCTGAGTTGTCGTTTGGGGTTGACACATTACGGAGAGGTATGCGTGGTGGATACGAGTTCGGTGGCGTAAATAAACCCTTTAGTGTTATAATGGCTCGAGAGTCGAGTCCTGTTCTGCCTGTCCTGGAGCGAGAGGAGGACTACCCAACGCCGGCGCGATCATCGCGGGAACGTGGAGTGGACGACCGGGAAACAGAGGTCCGCATGTACCGCGACAAGATCCTAAAACACCAGACATCTTTCGCTAAGTGTCAAGTTTGACAGAAGCCACACATGTTCGTAGCCAAAACATACTGTCGTGGATTGCGGGACCCTCTGAAGCTGAGGGTATCAGCTGGGTCGTGGGGTATTCCTCACGCATAACCCAGACCGACAGGCCGGGGTTCGGCTCACGTTCCTCTCTCTCTCCACAACGGACGGACGCACGCACTCTCTCCGTGTCTGGCACACCAACAACGGGGAGTCTTCATCGTAACAACGGGCCGGAGCGTGTTTTAGGGACTGTGGGAGGAAACCGGAGTACCCGGCGAAAACCCACGCGGACACGGGGAGAGAACTCGCAAACTCCACACACAAAGCAGCACCCAAGCCGAGATTCAAACCCTTCTTGCTATGAGGCGACAGCGCTAACCACTGGGCTACCGCGCCGCCCATTATCAATAATAAACTTCTGCAATCGGTAATAGAACGCCCTGAGGGCACTTCTGTTTCGGGGAAGCGCTGAGGCAGCCAAGGCGAGGCGCGAACTCTCGCGAGAACTCTCGCGAGATGTCTCGCGATCTCGCTATTGGCGGGAATACGCGAGCGTCATGGCCGCCGTGGCCTCCCTCTCTTCACTCTGGTGGCGGGGAGCTTTTGTCTCACGTTAAAGAGTTTGTAATGTAAGCGTGACTTGAAAATAAATTAACGGCCTTTAAAGCGGCGAGTAGATTTGAGCAGCCATGGGATTCTTGAAGCTGATCGAGCTGGAGAACTTCAAGTCGTACAAAGGGAAGCAGATCATCGGGCCCTTCAAGCGCTTCGCCGCGATCATTGGCCCCAATGGCTCGGGTAACGACTTCGCCCCGCGACACAGAGATGAAGGTCGACTATGTTGTAGTCCTTTACCAGCGAGTAGTAACTGTTAAGGGATGCGCCGGCACTCGAGGGAGTAGCGTGGCAGTAAGGCGGTCCTTATGCCTTTGTTTTCGCTCGCTTCCGAGCTTTACACACCGTACCAAGTACAGCACCCGACTCGTTTGAGGCTGAGTCGATCTAGGGGAGGCCCAGGACAGACTCGTGTGTTGGGCACTAATGGTCGTGAGCGGGAATCGTACTTCGATCACCGGGTTTCGTAACGTACGTAGCGCGCTAACCATTGTGCCACCTCGCTCTTGTCACATACAACAACACATCGAATGTTTTACCAAAGTAAACATTTATCAGCGTGAACTAGCGGTGACAAAAATAAAGTTGCAGCCCTGTAATTGCCAGCTTACGTATCTTCTGGCGGAAGAGCCAACTACTAGATGGGGCTCTTCGACAGCCCTCCAGAGCAGTGGTTCTGAACCTTTCGCACCGCAAAGCGCACTTGGTTCTGGTGTCCATGGACCACCAAGTGGCGCCCATGGCCCACTGATGGGTCGCGACCTACCGGGTGAGAATGACGGCTTCAGAACCTAGCGATCTGTGGTGACCATATGCACTTGACCATGATGTGCAGAGGGTTGAGGAACCCCTGCTCTCGTCGTCAAAGTTAAGGCGTTGATCCCAATTTTCATGCCATTACCACGGATCATTACTTTCCACTGTTTCCTATCCTTTGCAGTCTCTATACCCTGTACATCCTGCACGCTGATCAGACGTCTTTGAAGAGCTCGACATTGATAACTGCAGTGTGGTGGTGTCTTGTGTTTGGGAATACATTTTCTCTCGGTCTTCGATGGCATAAAATTCGTGCATGTGTTTTTTGTTGTTGAGTCAACTTCTGTATAGCTTCACCTCACTATGTATTGTATCACAATATTATTGGTGATTTTAGTATAATGTACAGTTTTACACCTCTCCCCACCCTCCAGCATATACCCCTTGTATTTGAAAGTAAAGATTGGACGTGCAGTCTTGTGTGGTCAGTGAGATACAATTTTGTTGGCCACACGTTTGGGTTGCTTCTTTACGTAATTTCTTATGATGCTGTACTGTACAGAGAATGTGGTATGGAATTACTTGTAATGTTATTGGTTGTTAAAGTGATTTGAACGTATGTAATAAAGTAATGTATCAAATAATGGAACTGTCTAATGGTGGTTCCATGGAATAACTTAACTGTTACTAGCCACAGGAATGTGAAGTGCGTGGCCTGTGAAATGCTACCTGGTTACTAGGTGTTATTATGATTGCTTCGAAAAGCTGCTCTCTCGGGACAGCCGCGTCGATGGCTATCTCTCCTATCCTCGCGACGTTTCGCCTCACACGTTAGAGGCATCGACGCGGCTGTCCCGAGAGAGCAGCTTTTCGAAGCAATCATCATGCATCGAGCCGTGAAAACCTACATCATTACACTAGGTGTTATTCTCAAGAGATGTCTCCAGTGCACAACGGATTCCAAGTTGCTGCAGTTGTGTGGGTTGTTGGGTACTGTGGGCACACTACTAGTAGTGAGAGCATAAATTGACATCCAAGCTATTGCCCACCTGTGCTAGTAAAAAAATGATTGTCACATAACAGGTGTGATTTAGCGAGGTAAAGCTACAATCCGGATAATCTACCCACAGATAAGGGAGCGTTGATTGCAATTGCCTCGGTTGCAGGTAAATCCAACCTGATGGATGCCATCAGCTTCGTCCTGGGTGAGAAGACGAGCAACCTCCGCGTAAAGACCCTGAAGGATCTGATTCACGGAGCTCCAGTGGGCAAACCGGCCGCCAACAAGGCCTACGTGAGCATGGTGTATGCAGAGGACAATGGAGAAGAGAAAGTGTTCACCCGTTATATCATCGGTGCGTCGCTACACTCTACGGTCACCGGGTAACATTCACGGATAGATAGAGGGACACGGTGCCGGGTACCAAACCCTCTGGCCGTGCGTTATTATTGCTTTTCGACAAAGGTTATAATGCAATTCATATGCAGTTCAACAATTTGATGTCTATCAGATAACAACTAAGTATACAATATGAATAACGTTTGAGATCTGTCTCATACCCACTAAACATGTAGTCTAATAAAGTGAGCCGTGCCTGCAACAGAATGCCATATTCTCTGTGTTGGGGAACAGGTTCTTCCTCTGAATATCGGATCAACTCCAAGGTGGTGCAGCTGCAGGAATACAGTTCTGAGCTGGAGAAATTGGGCATCCTCATCAAAGCACGCAACTTCCTTGTCTTTCAGGTGAGTGTGCACAATGTGCTCTACTCTGGGTCAAGGAGAGGGGCCTCTCTTGAATTTAGGACTGTTAAGTACTGGTTAAGTCAAAGTATACACTCAACTTCTCTTTTAATTGTACCCTACAGAATTAAAGTGTCCTTATTCAGCTCATGTACAGGCACGAGGTGGCGGCTTCAGAAGGCTTTCATCCACCAGTAATATTGACCTTGTCCAATGACGAGTCTGAAATACTGCAGGATGAATAGGTTTCATAATGGAAGTTCTCCATTTAAATTTCCATTAGCATGCAATATTAGGCAATCACCTCGGGAGTGTTTTGCTCATTCTACCCGCAGGGCGCGGTGGAGTCGATTGCGATGAAGAACCCCAAGGAACGCACGCAGCTCTTTGAGGAGATCAGCCGCTCGGGGGAGCTGGCGGCGGAGTACGAGCGGCGCAAACGGGAGATGATGAAGGCTGAAGAGGACACGCAATTCAACTACCACCGAAAGAAGAACATCGCCGCAGAGCGCAAGGAGGCGAAGCAGGAGAAGGATGAGGTGTGATGGTCGTACCATGCCGACCGCGTGAACTACATGGCTCTTCTACTTGACGCTCGAGTGCCGTTGCTGAATGAGAAACTCACCTCACGAGCAACAGATCGCAGAAGCTTAGCAACGTTGAGTATAGATAGTGTTTGGATGGTTGACCACTATACATACCAGTTTGTAGCAAGCTGCAGTGAGCAGTGCTGACCATCAGGGTGTAGTGCTGAGACCAGCGGCCTCGATGGGGATCACAATTACCAAGAAGACTGACAACGGCTGTTATTAGTCTATTCCATTGCTTAGAATAGATCCTGCTTTTGTTGGCTAGAACAAAGCTCCATCACTCCATTCTGTTTCCCGTCAAGTTGCAATCGTCACAAGTGGGTAATGTATTGCTGGTGATGGTTTTCGGCAACAATTTCCTAAAATTACCCTCGTGGGTTATGGCCTCTACATGTTCTTTTTGATGTTTGTTTTCTCTCTCCCTAGCACCTTTGGAAGACAATGCTGTAAATACATATCATTAGTGTAAGGACTGATTTTAACGAACTGACATGTCATTGCGTGGCTCGTAAAAAAGACAAATGGTAGGGTGGTGATAGATTACTCGTTACATGGATGTAATCGACTTGCTATTCTGCTGTGCAGGCAGAGCGGTACCAGCGTCTGAAGGATGAGCTGGCACGAGCGCACGTGCAGTTGCAGCTCTTCAAGTTGTACTACACGGAGCAGGAGATCGAGCGGCTCAACAAGGACCTCACCGTGCGCAACCGCGACATCGACAAGGAGACGCGACGCATTGATCGGGTCGAGGAGGAGATGAAGGGACGCAAAAAGGAGGTTGGCAAGCTGACGCGTGAGCAGCAGCAGATCGAGAAGGACATCAAGTGCGTGCGCCGTGCCACCCACCTTCTCCCCTTACCCCTCTGCACCACTGCCTCATTCTTCCTGAAGTTTGCTTACGTCACGAGTATGGATTTGTAGATGGTTTTGTGACAGTGCTCGGATATTGTGCAGTTTATGACTGATTATGTGAACAAAATTTATTTTTGTTGGCCAAACGTTTATTATTAAAAACGATGTTACTTTGTTATCCACTAATTTGAATCACTGACTCTATAAAACATAACTGTTTTATACTTTTCAGATAACGGTGAAAACATGCATTAGCTATCTAGCCATCCACATTTCTTTAACATGGGTTCACAATAACTCTTGCGAATGTATAGGAAACCCTTAATAGCTTAAGTTTCATGAAACAATCCAACATCTCTCACGATCATATCACTGTTTGGATTTTCTCTGCAGGGAAAAGGACTCGGATCTGAACCAGAAGCGGCCGCAGTACATCAAGGCCAAGGAGAACACGGCGCACAAGCTGAAGAAGCTGGAGGCGGCGCGCAAGTCAGTGCAAAACGCGCAGAAGCAGTACAAGAAGCACAAGGCCGACATTGACGAGCTGGAATTGGAGCTGGGTGGTGTAGAAAAGGCTCGCCAGGAGTTTGAGGAGCGCATTGAGGAGGAGAGTCAGAGCCAGGGCCGAGACCTGCAACTCGAGGAGTCACAGGTCCGTAACTGGCTCAGGGGTGGTTCAGGTAAAAGTGGTGGAAGAGAGGATGATAACGAGTTCATTTTGTTTCATGTTGATTTTGATGTATTGGGACATTGCATGTCCCAATGTTCAGAATGAATAGGACAAAACAAGTGAGATGACACAAATGAGACATTTTGAAGGACATGCAATAAAGACAGTTAAGATGTTACAGACGTTTTATATTATACGAACTGTATATATGACAGTTCGCTGCTTTAAAAATCTGGCCTCGATTGCAACATCCCTAATAATTATTGCCCCGTCACAAATCTACCATTCCTCTCAAAGGTCCTTGAATGTGCGATAGCCACACAACTCCAGAAATACATTCTTAACAATGACCTCGATCCTTTTCAATCTGGGTTCAGATTCATCCATGGCACTGAAACTGCTCTGGTCAAAGTAGTTAATGACCTACTCGTCACTGCTGATGAAGGCTTGCCAAGTATTTTTGTCCTCCTGAACCTGAGCGCTGCCTTTGATACCATTGACCACCTGATACTTGAGCGACTGGAGGGTATAGGGATCTCTGGCAGTGCCGGAAGTAGTTCGTCAGCCTCGGAGGACAAAACTCAGATCCATCCTCTTTCGTCTAGAGTTCCTCAGGGTTCAGTTCTCGGCCCACTCCTCTTCAGCATCTATATACAATCACTTGGCCATATCCTGCTTAGTTTCAAACTCAGCTACCATTGCTATGCTGATGACATCCAAATATATATCCACTCAAAGCTTTCCATCAATGCATCTGGTCTTTGCATGTTGTCCTCACCACTGTGAAGGCCTGTCAATTCCAATTTGCTAAAACTAAATGGCGACAAAACAGAAGTCTTGCTTGTCGGAATTTCGCACCAATTGTCCAAGGCTGAACCTATCCAATGGATGCTTGACGACCAGATCATTGAAGTTGCTAAGGCATTTCAGTGTCCACTCACACACCCATCTACGATCATATATCCCCAGTACTGATGTTTCTCCACTGATTACCAGTTAAATATAGGATTAAATTCAAAATCCTCCTCACCTACAAGGCTGTCACTGGCACTGCTCCGACATACATCTGTGACCTACTTTAGGTACCCTCAATACGACAACTTCGAGTCTCCAATACGGGCTTGTGCATGTGCCCAGATCGTATCTCCAATCGATGGGTGTCAGAGCCATCTCGCGCGCTGCTCCCAGTCTCTGGAATGCCGTTCCATTAGAGATTCCATCAGTTGAGTCTGGGCAGCTTGAAATCTCGTCTCAAGACTCGCTTGTCCCGTAAGGCTTTCAAGTCCTCTGGCTAGGACTGTTAATGTGGCTCACTGTTGGCATCCTGGGTCATCCTTCGCTTACGACCTACGCCTGCTCGGGAACATTTATTCCTTGTTTGTTGAACAATTAGTTTTTATCACTTATTTTATGTCCTCGAAATTATAGCTATTTTTTGAATTTTAGTTGAACTATTCTGATGTTGACATTTCGTTCTTTCCACAGCTCAGATTTGTAAAAAAAAAAACTTTATTGTTGCTGATTTGCTGTTCTTATGTCGTTGTTGTTGACGTGCCATTCTCTCCACAGTTCTGTGCAGCGCTTTGTAACCCTCTGGTGAAAAGTGCTCGAAGTGCAATTATTATACCTTGTATGTAATTGTTCAGGTGACTTGTGGCCACTATGGGTACTACATACACCACAAAGTCAAAACAAATAGTTCCTTGCATCGAGTCTTGATTCATGGTAGTTCATTAAATCACAAGGTGGTTAATCAATGTATGCCTCATAGCCACAAGGTAAGCACTATCTATGGAGACTTTTTCCCAGTATACAGAAGATGAACAAAAAGAAAAGGTTTTACCGTGTTAAGATGTTCAATCAACAAATAGACACCTTTTACAAGGTGTGAAGTTTGCCTATTATTACCAAAGGATAAAACCTCATTGCTTTTTCCATCAAGGTGAGAGCTCTGTGTTTGTTGGTTTGCATCTGCTTTATGGAAAGTTGAAGAGACGATCGACCAACACAGTGTGGACTGTAGTTGGATACATGAGGAGCTTCAAGCTATAGTTATGCAAATCTGCACCTCACAGGTAAAGGTCTACAACAGCCTGAAGGAGGAGGCCAGCAAGAGGGCAGCTGTGCTTGCCCAGGAGCTGGAGAAGTTCAACCGGGACCAAAAGGCAGATCAGGACCGCCTGGACCTGGAGGAGAGGAAGAAGGTGGAGACTGAGGTATGTGGGAGCGATCGGCCCGTTTTCCTGTCCGCTTCTCTGGGTCCACGCGCAACAGTGGATGTCAGTGGCAAAACTTGAGTGCTGCTGATATATAATTATGACCAGAACAAGTGAATGGTGTATATGCCTTTAGAATTTAAAGAAGCTGTCATGTTTACTTTAATTAGCCTTGTAGGTATAGGAATATTTGTTGCCACAAGCTATCACTGGTGGTACTGTATATTGATAGTGATATGTATTGTAAGGTCCCACGGGATATATGGTTAGAGTTGTTGCGAACTAGGTGCATAATATATATATATATCTTACGTATAAAGCAAGCTTATCAAACCTGCCATAAAATGCCAATAGAAAAAAATTGTTTCGTGATCTTATCTGTGAGAATGTTTATGCTTTAACCTCTCATCTGCATGGATTTTCTCCATGTTCTGATTTTCAACCACACCCAAACAATCATTGTTAAGGAATTGGGCAAAACAATGCAATGTAGGCTTTGAACTGTGATAGCCGTTGTTTTTTTGTTGTTGCGGGAGACGTGGGTGCTCAATGTTGATTGCTTTGCGACACTCGGACACATGCAGGCAAAGATTAAGCAGAAGTTGCGTGAGATTGAGGAAAACCACAAGCGAGTCGAGAAGCTGGAGGAGTACATCGTGACCAGCAGGTACGCTTTTGGCAAGCTATGGGCAGCGGCACTGCAAAGATGACTTTCTCCGTTTAAACCGTTTGTTTGGTGACACTGCATTAGTAATGGTGCACAAGCATTTCTAAAAGAAATAAAACCTGACATCCGTCAGTTAAACTATGGCCTTAAGGATAGTTTATTCTGTAATAGGAGAAATTTCAAGCCTTTATCTTTCACAGCACATGCTCATTTGAGGTAGTTTGGGGTTGTCAGAGCATTGAGCATACAGATAAGATCACAGTTTTGAATCCAAGTTTAATTTCAATTAAGCGGAGGTTCAGAGTCAGAAGGAGTGTATAATTTGTTTTATTAGCAATAACTGCACTAAAAAAAAGTTCAGATCTAGTATATAGTGTGTTCACTTCATTTGCTTTTTTCTTGTATTGATAATTGACTACGTAAGCAATGATGCTGGGTGGGGTATTTGATTAAAATTTCGGTCACTTCAGGTCTTCGCTGGAAGAGCAGAAGAAGCTGGAATCGCAGCTGACGGAGGAGGTGGAGACGGCCAAGCGTCGCATCGAAGAGATCAACAATGAGCTCAACCAGGTGATGGGTCAGCTCGGGGATGCGCGTATTGACCGGCAGGAGAACAGCCGGCAGCAGAGGCGCGTGGAGATCATGGAGAGTCTCAAGCGCCTGTACTCCACCTCCGTGGTGAGCCCTGCACTGTGCTCTGCTGTCCTATGGGTATAGTTAAGTGTTGTAATTTGGATATAGTTAAACGTACGTGGAATTAAAAGGTTTAAAGGTAAAACGCCTCTCCCCTGCCCCTCAGCCCTCCCCACCCCGCACCTCCCACAACATCAAAGACAAAGATGCACAAAATCAGACATCCGATGATATCTCATGTTTATCTATTAGATAAGAACTTTTTGTGTTTTACTTGAAGGTTGTGTTCCTCTCGTGTACTTGTTTATGAAATGGTTGCCTACGAGAAAGATAAAGTTTATCCACCAAGTTGATGGTCAGGTGTCTAAGCAGTCATCTGCCCTCCCGATGACATCATAACTTGGGACGTCATCTCATTACGCCTCAAATCCTTTGACGTTGTACTGCTTGGAACCTTCCGTTATTATCGTTGATTAAAAATGTCCAAGGATAAACACACTGCAAAGCGTGACACAATCCATGCACGTCCGCGTTTCTTGTTCGAATTTCGTGTTTAACGCTCGCTGCGTGTTTCTGCTCACTGCAGTACGGTCGGCTCATCGACCTGTGCCAGCCAACACAGAAGAAATACCAGATCGCCGTGACCAAGGTGTTGGGTAAGAACATGGATGCCATCATCGTGGATTCAGAAAAGACCGGCCGAGACTGTATCCAGTATGTGAAGGAGCAGCGTGGGGAGCCAGAGACCTTCCTCCCACTCGACTACCTGGAGGCAAGTGCTCTGTCGCTTGCTGTCATCTCACACGCGCGCACACGAACTGCTGTGGACATCTTAGGCAATGTGGCACATCTTATACTGTGACATCACGCACGCCATTACGTGTGCAGAATAAGACTTTGCGCGCACACGCAACACGGCACCTCAATTGCACAGTGGTACATAATGCATGCAACACGATAATAATAATTGCACTTCTAGAGCGCTTTTCACCCGAAGGTCACAAAGCACTGCACAAAGCTGCGGAAAGAACGGCATGTCAGCAACAACAACGACATTAGAAAAGCAAATCAGCAACAATAACTTTGGGGTGTTTTTTATTATACAAATCTGAGCTGTGATATGTCGCATGTGCTTTATTTCATTTAGTTCGGACCATCCTGCCCTCTCATTATCCTGGTTAATCTTGACTCGAGTGTATTCTAGAAAACTGGCCAGCCGCCTCTCAAAAGACCTCCTATGTCCCGACCCCAGCGTTAGTATGAACGTCATCACGTTTTGGTGAAATTTTTCCTCGCTCGTTTGCGGCTGTCAGGTGAAGCCGACGGACGAGAAGCTACGCGAGCTGCGTGGGGCGAAGCTGGTGATCGACGTGATTCGTTACGAACCGCCGCAGATCAAGAAGGCGCTGCAGTACGCCTGCGGAAACTCGCTCGTGTGCGAAAATGTGGAGGATGCCCGTCGCATTGCTTTTGGTGGACCACAGCGCCACAAGGTAGATCGTAGGTTTGTTGACCACACTTCGCCGTTTTGGTCAGTGGTGGTTGGTGAAGGCAGAGAGCAGATGTGTGAGCGTACAAGTACAGTATAACAATGTATTTTCTTCACTGTTGCCCATCACATAGCTCTATTGCGGATGGTCGTCATGTAAGCACTATCCAGGCTTAATCGTGCTTAACTTCAAGGTCTAGAACATTCCGGGTGGTCCGGGTGGTTTGGTGACAGGTGTCCGAGTTTGTTGTGCCCAAGCTGAAACACCGTGTTCCGTAACCCGCAGTGGTGCCTCATGCGACATGGCTGTGTGCGTGCAGGCTGTAGCGCTCGACGGCACGCTCTTTCAGAAATCGGGCGTGATCTCTGGTGGTGCCAGCGACCTCAAGGCCAAGGCGCGGCGTTGGGACGAGAAGGCCGTGGACAAGCTCAAAGAGAAGAAGGAACGTCTTGCCGAGGAGCTCAAGGTAATGACACCCTTTATAGCTAAAAACACTCAGCAAGGGGAGGTTTTGTGGACTATACCATATTTTAGCGCTGTCAGCATGGCTGATGTCTTAGTTTTAAATCATAAGTTTTGTTCACCGTCAATTATTTGTTATCAGAGTCCGCACCACTGAGATCCCAGATTCAATTATCCACCGTTCATCCTGTCCGAGAATTTGAGCGATTCAGCATGGATGAGGTCCTGGTTTTATAACTTATTAATGGTTATTCACACTGAGGTTGTATATTTTTTGCTGTTTGACGTGTAGCGAGAAAAATCTGACGTCATACAAAGGCGTGCTCTTAGTGTGTATAAAATATATTCAGAAATAATTGTGCGACCTCAAATTCTACTGTTTTCTCTGACGGTGTACCTCGCTGCAGAGTTCTTAGTGGACATTTTCTTCTCTCCTGTAATGATGCCAAGAGTACAATTGGTATATAACTATTGTTGGGTGGGTGACTGCCACGATTAGGGAGAACATTCTAACGCAGGTAACTTCACACGGTTGATCATTTTCATTGACTACCTCCTCAACTGTTAACCCTGCTGCTTGTTTGTTTCAGGAGCAAGTGAAGAGTAAACGAAAGGAGGCCGAGTTACGGCAGGTGCAATCACAGTCACATGGGCTGCAAACGAGACTCAAGTATACGCAGAGTGACTTGGAACAGACTCGTAACAAACATCTGGCGAACAACATGCAGGTAAGGGAGAAGTACATTTGCTTGCAGCAGATTAGGCTGACTTAAAGGCAGTGACAAATATCTTTTGTGGGCTGTTCTGAAGTGCAAGGTCTTATGTAGCCAAGAGCCGTATAAATTCTCAGGAGTCATATACAGCCAGAGGAGCGTTCAGTTCTCCACACCGCCTTGAAAACGGTGGTGAGGCCAAATGCTTATGCCATGCTATGCTGTTGAGCAGAGGCAGTTGTGTGACACACACTCTGCCGTCCCCTGGCCCTCCTGTTTATGCTTTCAGGAGAAGTCCAAGTTGGAGAGCGAGCTGGCCAATTTCCAGCCTCGCATGAACGAGATCAAACGCAGTATCACAGCCCGCGACCACGAGATCAAACTCATCATAGAGAAGATGAACCAGGTACAACAATATATTCTACAGTCTCCAGAAGAAATTGCATAGTGTTGGAAAATACAGCCATTTAAGTTATCGATTTCTCATATCAATTATTGGGATGATTACTCGACTAATTGAACATCATGGAGTAATTTGAAATGAAAGTTACCACCTTTGGGAGGCAGAATGATCGGAGTGGCCTCCATATTCAAAAAAGCCTTTGTGATAAATCCCACAAAAAGTGTCTTTATTATCTGATATAAACTCATTTGGCGCTGTCCTATCTCTAGAATTTTGAGACTTTCCACCAGCAGTTGCTGCTTTCGATTTTGTTTTGAAGTGGCAGCTTGTGACTGGACGCTTATAACTTGTGCGCTGTATGCCCCAGGTGGAAGACGAGATATTCGAGGAATTCTGCCGGGAGATCGGCGTGCGAAACATCCGTGAGTTCGAGGAGGAGAAGGTCAAGCGGCAGCAGGAGATCGCCAAGAAAAGGTCTGAGATCCCTGCGCAATCATCTGCCTGCACGGAGGAGAGTGCAGCTCAAACACAAAGTAGCCCCTACCGTGTAGGCACAATAGTCCTTGCAAGATTATGCTGTGAGATTTAATTATATTATTTTCTCAGAAAAAGGGGCTTGGAAATAACATGTGTGGTTTATGCAGAGCTCACTGCTGGGTTATGGCGTCCTCATGCTTTGCGGGTTGTGGCATCACATGAGCATACCTCTCTCTTCTGGGACTCTTTGTCTTGCCAAATTATATTTCCTTGAGAACTTGGCAGGTCACTCAGCGGGCCGCTCCGAAGAGACTATCAAGGCCGAAACGGGCTCTTTAAGAACTCTGCCTCATTGTACCCTTCATCGGCGTCAACGTTTGGTATGGTTTTTTTTTACAATTGCAGTGAAATGTAAATCGCCACAGGTCAGAATTTGAGAACCAGAAGACACGACTGGGCATTCAGCTGGAGTATGAGCGTACGCAGCTCAAGGAGGACCAGGACAAGGTGACCATGTGGGAGGACGCAGTCAAGAAGGATGAGACGGAGGTAGAGAAACTCAAAAAGGTAAGTGCCATTACGCAGGACACGTCCGTGTCTTGGTAAGGTGCCGCACGGTAAACGGTAGGTAGATAGCCATGTGTTGATTCCTCAAATGAAAGCGATTGTTTTGCCCACGGTGCACGCATCGAATTATGTGTCTTGAGCACTTATTTATTACTGTATATCAGGGGTTGGGAATCTATAGCCCGTGGGCCCTTATTCCACCTGAACGTTCATGCGGTCCTTGCCTATACGAAGCTACCACTTCAAAACGACATGCGAATTATATTTATTCATCAGCACATTGAGTACTAGAGGGGCACATATTTGATCTATCAATGCTCTAAAATTTGTCTGCTCAGTCACGTCCCTTAACTTCAAAGAGGGACTTGCAGACGACATAGTAACTCCATGCCTGCTTGGAAGTAACCGACGGTTGCTGTGCAGGAGGAGCAGCGGCATATGAAGATCATCGATGAAACCATGGCCCAGCTGCAGGACCTAAAGAACCAGTTGCTGTCGAAGAAGTCTGAGGTGGCCGACAAGAGCCACGAGATGGATGAGATCCGGAAGAAGCTTGGTGGCTTCAGCAAGTTAGTGGCTTTTTAGAAATGCTGCGCAATACAGAAAACAAACATAAAACCACATGGGACTGCATTGACCGTTTTGCATGAACTATGGGTTTGGGCATGTGTTGAGAAGAGACAGGATGCTATTAAAAGGGCTATGGCGAGTGCAGGGCAGTAAGCATAGAGGGAGGGAGAGATGGGAAGATGCTGTGGAGTGGGATATGGAGACAGTGGATGTAAGTTGAAAACAGATTCGGAATAGAAGAAATACAATTTGAACGTTGAATAAAGACATACGTATGTTTTTCAAACCATATTCCCAACTGCCTTGTGTAATAGGCCAATATTCTCAGAAAATAGTTCTATGAAGTAGTTTGTAATTTGAGAGCATGTCCGTGTTCAAAAAGTTATCTTATGAAATAAACATTACGAGCGGAAAATACTTTCAGAACAACTGCTCTTAAAGGCCATCGCTTACAAAATCAAGTTGGTGTATTTTTTTTCTAAGGCAAATTTAGTGATGGACCTAGTGAGTTTTTTTTTACTTTATACTTTCAATATGGAGCCAAATTCACAAGATGTACCAGTGCAAAATGGCAAAGTATTGCGAGCATACCGTGAAAGCACCACTGCACTCTCCCTTCTTGGCGCTGCTGCTCAGGGAGATGACACACTTGCAAAAGGAGGTGACGGCAATCGAAACGAAGATTGAACAGAAGAGGAGCGATCGTCACAACTTACTGCAAGCGTGCAAAATGCAGGACGTGCGGCTGCCCATGCAACATGGCACCATGGATGATATTTCGCAGGAGGAGGTGAGAGGGCCCAATATTGTGATAATAACTTGCAATAATTGATGATTGCTTCGAAAAGCTGCTCTCAGGGACAGCCACGTCGATCGCTCTCTGCTTCCATTGCGACGTTTTGCGATGGAGGGAAAGAGAGCCTGAAGATGCCTCGAACGTGAGGCGAAACGTCATGATGGAGGGAAAGAGCAATCAACGTGGCTGTCCCGAGAGCAGCTTTTCAAAGCAATCGTCGTGCATCAAGCCGTGAAAACCTACGTCTTTACATGTTGTAATAATTGACACTTAAAAAGTGCCTTTCACTCGAAGGTAGCAAGGCACTTTATAGAATAAAGTGACTCAATATAAAACGCCAGCACCAGTTGTAATTTAGCTTGCATTTTGTTACATTAGTAATACTAGTGCTGTTCTTGACAACATTTACAAAATTATTTTAGCCATTTGTCGTTGTTTTTCAATTTGTCGTTCTCTTTGTATAATTCTTGAAAGTAATCAGATGTAGTCCATGCTTGGTTATCAATAAGTTCGTGTGAATGGCATGTATTTTCCCCCGCACCCACTCTGCGCACCAATATTATCCCATCAGCCATCGATTGAAATTGGTGTATGTTATAGCATTTTTGGTTTTCAATGTCATAAGTTGACTAGTAAATGCTCTTGTGTCAGGGAGTCCAGGGCTCTTCGCAGGCCGATACTGAAACAAGTGGCAGCTCCCAGCGAAGTTCAAACATGTACGCGCGCGAAGCTCTCATCCAGATCAACTACAATGAACTCAACGACGACCTTAAGGCATGAGCACTGACCCGCCCCCACAGTTTGTCTCCCATACAATTTGCCATCATATTTAAGGTGATATAATCTTCCCAAGCGACTCGACTGTGACGTCAAGCCTGTGCACGCGTGTTGCACCGCAGGATCTCTCGTCAGATGATGAAATAAAGGCTGAACTGAATGTGCTGGAGCACAAAGTGACGGAGCACCAAAACATCATGCAGCGCATATCGGCGCCCAACATGAGAGCCATGGAGAAGCTGGAGAGCGTACGAGACAAGTTCCAAGAGACCGCTGACGGTGAGGAGCGCGCGGAACTGCCAAGGTGGCACTAACCTCCGAATCCATGCCCGGTGCCGAGGTTTAACGATGGTTGCGCAATTTTGTAGGGAGACTGTCGTCGGGGTTGTCCACAGTGTTTATTCTGATCGCGGTGGCATTCTGCGATTGGCAGAGTTCGAGGCGGCGAGGAAGCGAGCAAAAAAGTCGAAGCAGGCATTCGAGCAGATCAAGAAAGAGCGCTTTGACCGATTCAATGCCTGCTTTGAAGCAGTGTCTACGAACATCGACGAGATCTACAAGGCCCTGTCCCGCAATGCCAGTGCGCAGGTCAGAATATTGGAAGCATTGTTGCTTCAAAGAATACGTTTTTCTTTCAGTTGGTACCGATTCGTTTACCAGCTTTATTGATTACCCTCTTCGCAGTTTGATGGATTATCACAATAAGGAGCTGTGAATGGATTTAAAAATGTTTACTTACTTTGAAACCGTATATAATATAATTTGTATTCTGTCTTTTTCGCTGATTTAATCTACATGTGATACCTGTGTCACATACAAATGAGTTATAAACAACACAAAAAAGTATCAGTTTCTGATGGGGACCCAAAGTCGTAACATTTTCTTGACTCACGAAGGTGAGAGCGAACAGTCAATTGGCGAGGAATGTTAGGTTGTGGATGAAGTAACGAAGGCACCTCTGCTTGTGGACCAGGCATTCCTGGGGCCAGAGAACCCAGAGGAGCCATACCTGGATGGAATCAACTACAACTGTGTGGCACCCGGCAAACGCTTCAGGCCCATGGACAACTTGTCAGGCGGGGAGAAGACGGTCGCAGCGCTGGCACTGCTGTTTGCAACACACAGGTTGGCACCCGTCTATTGCTTCTCTGTTCGCTAGAATGGTGGTTACAATGATGATGATCAGTGGTGTCGCGTATTTGGCATGAGCTCTGGTGCAAAAAATTAAACAAGCCCCATTTTATTATATGCCCCTGCTTTATTTAATATATTTTTTATTCGAGTAGAATTTTTACGCCCACATATTCGTTCAGTCTCGAAGTTTTTAGAAAAGAATGATTCATAGAGGCGGGGGGAAGGCAGCCACACAGCCGGTGCCAACATTTCACAGACACTGCCTGAGCCCCTGTGCGTTTGAACCACCTGCACCATCGGGAAGCCACACCTTTGACAACAACGATGATGATGATGATACAAACGAACACTCGGCCAAAAAAGCAAATGGATGCTCACTCTCATAGACATCTACCCAAGCGCTGTGATGCATGCCGTCCAACACAGGTTCCATGCTTCTTTCATGAGAAGAGAAGACTTTAAAGTTGGAAATATGGAGTATTAAAGTGATCTTGGGACATCAGTCAATTATTACTCCAATATGTCTGATTACAATAACTGGAAAGTATTTTTTTTATAATTAATGACGCTTTTAAATGTCGACAGTCCAGGACACACTAATCTCAGGTTTTGTCTGAAATTTGCTAACTTTTAGGATTGATGATTACTACCAAAATATGCTTTTTTGAGATAGCCGTGTCGATCCCTCCTCTCTCGTTCGCAACGTTTCACCTCCCACGTTGGAGGCATCCTCAGATGTCCTGTGTCTGAGACACAGGATGTCTGAAGATGCGATCGACACGGCTATCCCGCAAGGGCAGCTTTTAGAAGCAATCATGCATCGAGTTGTGAAAACTTACAGCAGTACAGCTATTCGGATTATTATATCCATTTTCCTTTGAGGTTACTGTTTGTTGCTGCAGCACCGACTGCACATTGAGATACTATGAATGCTGGCGAGACACGAGTGAACTCAACCAATCTCGTATATATCGCTCGCTGGCATTTGTTGGCACTCGCTCATGTCTTGCTTCAGCCATGCCCGCTGCCTAACAGTACAGTCTTTATATCCTGTTGTGTCTGTGCATCGTAGCTACAAGCCAGCGCCGTTCTTTGTCTTGGATGAGATTGACGCGGCCCTGGATAACACGAACATCAGCAAGGTGGGTCTCCTGGCTAGATGGCGGCGTGCACACCCCGCTTGCGCACACCTGAACAAAACTGTAAATCGCACAAGATGCCGAGGCATGCACGCTGTGTGCGACCTTGAAACGCAGACACCAAAAATGCGCGGCATGTTTGCCAAGTTTGGTTGTTTTCGTTGGAAATCGGAAACCGGTGGGCAGAAAAGGCAACGTGGCCTGCGTTGGGTTTGAGCCATGCGAGCAGTTCATGCCGGTGTTTTGTGAACGCTTCGAAGCTCCCTTTCCATTGCACCCCTTCCCTGGCTGCTTGCCCCAGGTTGCCAATTACATTAAGGAGCAATCGGTGGAGAACTTCCAAGCGATCGTGATCTCACTGAAAGAAGAGTTTTACACTCGTGCGGATGCGCTCGTGGGCGTCTACCCAGAGGTGATGTGGCAATCTCTTTACCTGGCTTCGCATGGACCGATTGAGCTTTTGCTTAAGCGTTAAATTATAAAACTGATGCTATGCAAGGGGCTTCTCTCACTGTATGTTGTGGGTGCAAAAGCAGTCAATTGATGTGACACTCATCTTAACTTTGAAAGCAATAATATACTCGGATGATGATGCTAGATGGAAAAAGGTGGATTTGTAACCACTGGCTCAATCTGAATTTACTGTATCATTCAACAGTATAACTTTGTCCTGACGTTCTAGTGTTAAAAATACTGCACTGATGTTATTGTGTTCAAAATTTACGTCACCGTTTTTAGAGCCGTGCTCCAGCAAACGTCGGTGAAGTATGCAATGTGAGACTTACCAATGGAAACTTCTATTCTTCCTGAACAAAAACAATTTTACACCGAAGTTGTCGGACACCGAGCCATACTTGTAGTACTTGAATCCACCGCTGTGCAGTTAATAGAGTCAGGAGTGGACCCTGTATTTGTAAACCTCTCACCACCCGTGTTTGTTTCTCCCTTGCGCTCCTGTTTGTCAAGACAGCAAGGGGATTGCGTTATCAGCAAGGTGCTGACCTTTGACCTGACGCAATACCCGGAGCCGGGCGGAGACGCAGATGCAGATGCCATGGTGCAGGCCTGATGACGGAACCTCCGGCGATAAGGATTATGATAATTGCGCACTGGCACTCAACACAACGCCACTTAAAGTTTCAAGACGAGGAGGCCCATGCAATTCATATCAATAAATCACACTTCATCCCGCCTGCAAATCATGCTTAAAAACTATCAAACCTTTGTTAGCTGTTAGTGCAAAACGGCCATCTGAAAAAAGTAAATAACGTGAATAATACAACAGTTTTATTGGTCAGTTGGCCCAATTGATCATGACTTGATATGAATAATGTTGTTGAGTTTTGTATTTCAGAGCAAATGGGCTTGTTCGCCTGAGCACAAAGGAATTGCAATGTCTTTGTAGCGCATTCTCGTCAACAAGAGGCTGGAATCTTCCTTTGGCCTGAATGATCACAGCACAGAAACCACATAAGCATTCGCGTGTGCTCACAGGCAGCTTACGTCACAACCATTATTCTCATTAAACCCCATGACGTCATAGCTGCTTTGACAGCTTGCAGTGTTTTACTGTTAACTTTTTTCCTTTCTTTTTTACACTGTGAATAAACAACTTATTAACATTCTGGCTGGGATTTAACATCGCTGGAGATTGGGTGAGCGGGTTTCAGGGGGGGGGGAGTCTTTTTGTACAGAAGTCTTGAAGTTGGCAGTGACATTTTTGTGATGGCTTTGGTCCTGGACCGCATTGTGTTGTCGAGTTGATGCCAATAAATTGGTGGGACCTTACATAAATGTTGCTCCTATTGCCTGTGTAATGAAAGCTGAACTGAGGTTACATTTATTTTTGTGGGTGTTTTCTTGAACATCGCAATGATTCTCAGCAGTGATCATAGTGAGACTGGTCTATGCCAGAGTTGACGTCCAAATGTTGGGAACATTAAACCCGCCCTTGGCACGGAGCAGTACCTTGTCCTAGCAGGTCGCGCTTATTAAATACTTAGTAGCCAGTCATTAATGACATTCTAACTCATTCGTTATCCCAGGTTAGGTTCATGATGCTAACCTACCAACATGGTTGTCTCGATCGATGTAAAATATATGAGCAGCTTTTGAGTTTTTTATTCAGAATACTAAGCCTAAAGAGGTTATTTTGCTGGCGTTTACTGGATACATTTTTGTGGATTATGTGTGGCTTGTAGTGACTGGTTGTATAGTGTTAGTATCACCTCATTAATTGCCATCACTGCATTAACATTTCTAGTTGGAAATCGGTTGTTATAACATTTCATGGTCTGGATTGGCAGATGTGTAAATGCCCTGGCTTACGAATTAAGATTTTCTGCTATCAACATTAACAAACGCTGCTTTTTATTACGAGCCGATAAAATTATGCATGACATGTTTTGAAGAAGTCTACCTGAAATAAGATCATGTGTTGTCCGTAATCAAATGCGCATTTGACAATGCTTTTATATTTTGGTAGACCAAATCTTGAAGTGAAATTTACATATTCCTTTTGCCAGATAGGACAAGTGTGAGGAACAGAGCATTTGTAAAAAACTAATGTGATCTTGCATTGGCTCTTAAGGCAGTGTTTTTAATGTATACGATGGGTTTTTTTCCCTTCAGTTGGCTTGCAAGGTGCATTGGCACGAGACATCGCTACGTGTGAAGAAAATAGTTCATATTAATTTCACGGAAATGCCTGGCTATGCTTCATGGATTTAAGGCATTTCCACTGAATCACAGGAACATCTTGTCTCATAATTGCACGTGTCTTGTGCCGTTCTTTAACTTCAAACCACCCTCATATACTCTCGTCTGTAACCTACATGCTTCTGCCATCTTATTGATGCCAGTGGGTAAGCCCTCGATTGTGAGTGAGCCCTCAATTGTATGATGAAACTGAATATTGACAGTGTCATCAGTGGATCGTTGCAGCTTTGTAGAGCAATGTGAATGCTGTTGAGATTTTTATTAAGTTTTCCCACTTTGAACCCTCTCTATTCCTGAATTTATTTGCCAACCGATTATATTCATAGGTTAAACTAGCAAGTGTCTAGATTTAAGTGGAACCCGAATCCTAAAGCTGAGTACGTGTAACTGTGCGTTGATATCCTAGTGTTTTATGCCATTGCCTTGTTATTATAGTGTGCAAATATTAAAAGTATGATGTTATGTAAAACATTTTTGTAGTGATTAAAGAAATTAGCTTCCCGAGTGTAGTAATAAAACATGAACCGCTTGCTGGGTTGGCTTTATTCACGTCAGAGTTGTAAACGCAAGAGAAATATTTTGGCCCCCAAAGTTGTTAAACTTTTGATGGGCTCACTTTCATTTTGATTTGCATTAATGTCTAGTGTGTGTGTGTAAGTGGCAAACACTTGTTCTGGCTAGGACAATGGCCACGGTTAGTGGTACATATTGGCCTTAGGATGCGTTTTTATGGTCAAGGTTAGGCCTGGCCATAATATCCATAACACCCTGCCATACGGTTAGCGTCCCACGCTTTCATATCCCATTACCTGAATCCCTCCAACCTCCAGTCACTCCACCACTAACCACGGCTTCTATCAGAGAAAATTAAATACATTTTAAGTAGGCGTGTTAGGGCTAAAGCTAAGATCATGGTGATGGTTACAGTTGTGATGGCTAGGGCTAGTGTGAATGCTAGGCTTGGGGTTGATGTTACAGTACTGGCAGGAGGAGGTTCCGTTTGGGCCAACACAAGACTCGTTCAAGGTGCGTACCCTGACCGCTGGAGACTTGGCAGTGCCTGGTTCAGGAAGGGGTGTGTGCTCCGAGGAGGGGCATGGCTAGACAGGTGCATACTTCGAGTAGAGTTTTTACGTCGTCACGTTTGGGTTCCTTTTTTATAGGGTGGTCATGGCGCCTCAAGGCAAAGGAATACTCATCCTCGATGGAGACCGCTCTTGCCTCTAATTCTTCTAGAATGGAGGCAGGGAGCAAGGGAGATGAAGATGGAGTATTCCTATGGTTAGCCAGGCAGATATGGATTTTAAACAGTAAGTGATTTGTAAATGGTGCACATTAAAAAATGTACGGTTCATTACCAACTGATTTGTAACAAAAGAATAAGCCAACGTTTCAAGCAACAGCCGTTTATAATCGGCACATGAACTTCGAATTGGGCATCATATACTATTTGCACATCCATGTTTTTCTGCGTATAGATTAATGGATGTCACATATACGCAGATTAACATCGCTTCAATAAGTACGACTTGAGAGAACCGCATATAATACCTGGAGCCGGGGTTTGGAGGCCAGAAGAGGGAGGGAGAAACGAGATTGGAGACTGGGAGAAGGAGACAGAAACGGGTAAACTAAGAAACTGGAATGGAGACTGGACTATGGGGGAAGGCATGCTTGAAGACCGGGGTAGAGGAAATAAGCTGGCAGGTTGTCAAAGGCATTCGAAGAGAGAACGACTCAGATTATTGACAACCGCAGAGAGGCGGGAGAAAAACAGCTGCGTGGTTAACCGGCGCCAGCACTACAGACGCTGCGATGTTCCAAGCCAATTAACGTTTGTTTATTGTGGGAGGAAACTGGAGAGCCAAGAGGAAAATCCACGCAGAACAGGAGGAAACACACACTCCAATCAGCCGCACTTGGCGAGAATCGAAATATTATTATCTCATGTAGGACCGAACAGCAAGAAGGTCCCGGGTTCGAATCTCGGCTCGGGTGCCTTTCTGTGTGGAGTTTGCATGTTCTCTCCCCGTGTCCGCGTGGGTTTTCGCCGGCTACTCCATTTTCCTCCCACAGTGCAAAAAACATGCTGCTGCATAGGTTAATTGGCTTGCAGACTAAATTGCCAGCAATACCTTGTGATGGACTGGCGTCCCATTGTGGCCATATCCCTGCCTTACACCCTGTGTCTACTGGTATAGGCTCCGGCTCACCGAGACCCTGTACAGGACGAAGCGGTTTTTGACAATGAGATTAGATGAGGTAGGATCTTGTTTCCGTGAAGCGCGGATGTTACCGATGCATAGACACCCTGCCGCGCTCTCCAAGGGAGAAATATAGAAAATAATAGACACTGGCCTGAGGTGCAGACGCACACTTGTCCTTGCTTCACCTAATCCTAGCCACGTGGACAGATGTTTTGAAGCCAAATTTGACCGAGGTGGCTCAGGATAGCAGATACGCTGAGTGGAATGTTGGCCGAGCGGGGGATTATGGTGTCAGCATTGGGTTGCGAGACTCCGGTTAAAATCTGGTGCAAAAGCGGACACAGATCTCCACATTACAGCCTAACAGACCGCTGGGCAAATACAATACTCGGCCGTGTGTAGTATCAGTCAATTGCTCGGTAAGGGACTTTGATCCCCACGCCGTATGGGCCACGAAGGTTATTTGACTATACTTCACCACGCTGGTCAGTGTGGGTTGAAGAAGGGGTCATAGGCTAGTAGAATACAATTGTGGGTTTTTTTGTACAGTGCTTCCCTCTGCCCATCTGTTGCGAAGCCTGGCACCTGTGTAAGATGATGGTCGCCTGTTCCGAACACTTATCCAGGCTCAAACATGCTTATAATTCCGAGCTATGCTGAAATCTGACAATTTGTATAAGGGATAAAAATATAGGCGAGCACCTATTAACGAGCTGCACAGCACACGACGAGGTGGTGTGGTCAGAACCAGATCCAACTGCGCAATTTATCATACAGTATGTGTACTTGGTAGTTAAGGCTGAGTCAACCTCGGGGAGGCTCAACACTGGTTCAGATATTGGTCATCAATGTTGACTGTGAGCGACAATCGAGCTGGTCGTATCTCAGGGTCGGTAGCGCACTGACGATAATTACAGACGGAAGTGTGTTAAAAACAACAGTAGTCTGCATTTATTCCCGAAGGTAAACTCCCGGGTGATTTTCAGCCTGTTGTCAAAAGTGTTTTTGGCTCGGCTTGCTGCCGTGTTTATTGCACCATACAACAAACATCATCAGTACACTATGCGTTGTGTATGTGTATCTCTATTATTATTATTTTTCTCTAGAAAATACCAGCCGTCTGTTCCGGACGGTTAAGGCGCTGTAAGGATAATAAATGGCACCGTGTTTTTCTTGTGGCCCTGACGAAACGCTTCTCGTCGTACCCGACTCGAGCTGAATAGTCGCGCTCCCCACTCCTCTCTCTTCCCTCTCCTCCCGTTCCTCCCTTCCTCATTATATCTGTCATGTCCTCCTGTCCTGCTCCTACACCTCTCTACTTATTTCTCCAATAGGTTCCACCTCCCCTTCCTCTTCTTTTGTTTTCTCGTCCAAATCTTCCCTTCTCTTCTCCTCCACCCGTCCCCTCTCTCCTGTCCCTCCTCCTCCTTCCCACCGAATCGTCTCTTCAATCGCTTCCACATATCCCTCCTTCCCACCTGCGGCTTCCCCCTCATTCCCGTCTGCTTCTCGTTTATCTCTCCACCCTCTTACTCCCTCCTCCTCCTCGTTTTCCTTCTCTCACATTCTCTCCTGTATGCTATTCCTCGTTTATCTTTTCCATCCCCTCTTCTCTCTTCAGTCCCCTCGCTCCCCCTCCCTGCTGCCTACTCGTGACACGCAAATTTGTGAAGCGTTCTTTCCCCCTCCCTCCCCTCCCTCCCCCTTCCCGCTACCCCCTCCCTCGCCTCTCCTTCCTTCCCCCCCGCTCCTCCACCTCTCATCACCCCGTGAAAGCGGTCTGCGTGTGCTCTCTCGGCTACGGAGAGACGCAGAGGGGACACGGGGACAGGGAGACAGGGGAACAAGGAGACACGTGGACGGGAAGACACAAGGAAAATAAGTAACGGGGACAAGGAAACTTAAGAAGTAGGAGCTACAGGAGACAAGGAGACGCAGGGGACAAGAAGACACAGGGACAAGGGAACAAGGGCACATTCGGGAGCCACTGGGACGAGGAGACACGAGGACAAGGAGACTGAGACTCGCTTGCCTTACGATGGGATCTCACACCTCGTGGACGATCGTCTTGTTCAGCGCCTGCTCCCTTGCCTTCACCACAGGTGCCGCTGCTTTTATAAAGTCCACACTGGGGCCGCGAGGGTGACTGACAGGCTACTTAACTAGGACAAAATGCGACGCCAATAAATGCATTTTTTTTGCCGGATTAGAGATTGGAAATAAACCATCTGAAGCCGGTTTATATGTCTCGCTCTGTCTGTGGATAAATCCAGTCTGCCAGGGAACCGAGCACTTTTCAGTGAGCAATTAAGCCCTGTGTGTAGGTACGTACTTGTGTGGGGAGCGGCGGCTCAGTAGTCAGCGCGCTGGTCTCCAAACCTGGAGATGAGAATTCGATTCCTGCTCATGGAAAGCCCAGGACCGGTTCCTGAACTGTATAAACATTGCCATTAGGGAGACAAGCGGCGGGGCGTGGTGCTGGACACCCACCTCCTCATGTGCCCTGTGGGCCTTAATAGGTGCTCGCTAACGGCACTTGACCCTACAGTCTGTAAAGTATTCCAGGTGATATAGACAGAGATTAAGCCAAAATAAACCGTTGAGCTATGTATGTGCCCAGATCGCACCTCCATTCGATGGGTGACAGAGCCTCCTTGCGTGCTGCTCCCAGACTCTAAAATTCCCTGCCGTTGGAGATTCGGTCAGCTGAGTCTCTGAGCATCTTCAAATCTCGTTTCAAGACTCACTTGTTCTGGCACTGCTCCGACATACATCTGTGACCTACTTTAGGCACCCTCAATATGACAACTTCGAGTCTCCAATACGGGCTTGTGCATGTGCCCAGATCGTATCTCCAGTCGATGGGTGTCAGAGCCATCTCGCGCGCTGCTCCCAGTCTCTGGAATGCCGTTCCATTAGAGATTCCATCAGTTGAGTCTCTGGGCAGCTTCAAATCTCGTCTCAAGACTCGCTTGTCCCGTAAGGCTTTCAAGTCCTCTGGCGAGGACTGTTGCTGCGGCTCACTGTTGTCGTGCCCCGATGATGGCTCGCTGTTGACCTGCGTCCATTCAGGAACACTTTCTCCTTCCTTCGTTTGTTTAACAATTAATTTGAGTAATTAGTTTATGATGATTGCTTCGAAAAGCTGCTCTCTCGGCACAGCCGCGTCGAGAGCCATCGACGCGGCTGTCCCGAGAGAGCAGCTTTTCGAAGCAATCATCAGGCATCGAGCCGTGAAAACCAACATCATTACAATTAGTTTATGCCCTTCTCTAAGTTATAGCCATTGTTTGACTCTCAATTGCTCTGATGCCGTGGTTGCTAACTGGCCGTTCTCTCTACAGCTTACATTTGTAACAAAAAAAAACCAAAATGTTTTCACTGTTGATGTGCCGTTCGTATGCCGTTGTTGTTGTTGACATGACTTTCTCTCTACAGCAGCGCTTTATGACCATCGGGTGAAAGGCGTTCTGGCAGTGCGATTATTATGTAGCTCTTTTTAACAGTTGTTCAGCATGGTGTGGTAAGCAAGTTACAACATCTTAGTTTAGTCAGGAAAATTAGCCGAGGTAGCGAAAACCCAGACAAACACGGGGAACGAACACGCAAACTGCACACAGAGAGGTACCCGAACCAGGAATCTAACTCGGATCTCTTGCTGTGACGCGGCGGCGCTGCTTGCAATACGCTTGGACACAGTGTTTCGCGTATTCGCGCCGGCGGACCACGTGGTTTGCTCCTGGCCCACCTCTCCTTACAGCAGCACAATATAAATGTAACAAACTGGAATCATCAATATTCCATCCGTACTTTTATAAATCTATTCATTTATTATTATGTCCAGAGGTCCCAAAGCGCTGCTTGAAAGAGAGGTGAGAGAAAAGTAGTCACGCTGATAGCCGGCACAAACCCGCCAGACTCTACGCATTCCTGTGTATTATGACGGAATCGGCTAATTAATGAGTGTTTCTTTTTAGTTCTGGGAGCAAACTGGGGAACACGGAGTCAACCCACACAGAACAGGAAGAGAACACACAAGATGCACACAGAAGGGCGCCTTAGGCGGATATCGAACTGCCTATGGCAGGACTTTCTGCGAAGCGCAGATGTTAACCACTGCGTCACCCTGCCATAGTCTAATAGCTCAACCTGGAGCTGAGTGGCCGGACGCTTTGCTTGGCGCGCTGCAGGGCAGGACCTGGCCTCGTGCTGCACCTCGGGGCGAAGGCGCGCGGCCGCGGAGGGGCGGTGCGTGCGGGACGCAGGGCGCGCTGCAGGTGCTGCGGTCGATGCGTGCAGGTACAGTCTCATTCTGCGACAGTCGGTCGCCCTGCTTAGTGCTTCGTGCGAAGTGTAAACACTGCACTGGAACATGAGTGAGTGGGTGAGTAGTCGGGTGAAGGTGTAGGGGAGGCTGTTCTACGTTGTGAGTTAGTGGGTGGTTAAGTGAGTGGGTGAGTGAGTGGGTGAGTGAGTAGGTGAGTAGGTGAGTGGGTGAGAAGTCGGTTGTTGAAGGCGCAGTGAAGGCTGCTCCAGGTTGTGGATAAGTTGGTGGGTGAGTGAGTGGGTGGGTTAGTGGGTGGGTGGGTGAGTAGGTGAGTGAGTGAGTGGATGGATGGATGGGTGAGTGGGTGGGTGAGTGAATGGTGAGTGGGTGGGTGAGTGAGTGAGTAGGTGAGTGGGTGGGTGGGTGAGTGGGTAGCTGAGTGAGTGGGTGGGTGGGTGAATAGGTGAGTGAGTGAGTAGTTCGTTGAAGGCAAAGTGAAGGCTGCTTCAGGCTGTGGGTGGGTGGGTGAGTGGGGAGTGGGTGGGTGAGTGAGTGGGTGAGTGGGTGGGTGGATGAGTGGGTAGGTGAGTGAGTGAGTGGGTGAGTAGGTGAGTGGGTGGGTGAGTGAGTAGGTGAATGGGTGAGTAGTCAGTAGGTGAGTGGGTGAGTGGATGTGTGGGTGAGTGAGTGGGTGAGTGAGTAGGTGAATGGGTGAGTGAGTGTGTGGGTGAGTGAGTGGGTGAGTGAGTAGGTGAATGGGTAAGTAGTTCGTTGAAGGCACAGTGAAGGCTGCTCCAGACTGTGGGTGTGGATTTGGAAAAGCGCCGTTCTGCGGGATTTTTTTTGTTTTGGAGCGAGGAGCGATGCTGAGTGAATGTTGTGCGGTGAGTGCGTAAGGGCGTTGTGGCGAGTGGCGTGAGTAGGTGGGTGAGCAGGTTAGTGAGTGGGTGGGTGAGTGCGTGAGTGGATGGGTGGGTGAGTAGGTGATGGGTGGGTGGGTGAGTGGGTGGGTGAGTGGGTGGCTGGGTGGCTGGGTGTGTGAGTGAATATCTAGGTGGAATATTGTTCAGTGAGTAGTCAATGTGGAGTACGCATGCAGCCAGTACTGAGAGAGTGTCTGGAAGAGACTATAAGCACTGCTCAAGCGAAGTTGCGTCGAAGGCAGAGGAGTTTGTTGCACGGTTATTTCGTGACTCCATTTATTGTGTCAGGCTGGTGCAGTGGTAACATCTGCGCCTCACAGAAAGGAAGTTCTGCTTGAGGCATTTCGATTCCCGCTTAGGGCGCCTTTCTGTGGGAAGTTTGTGTATTCTCTTCCCCTCTTCTGCGTGGGTGTCCACGGGGTACTCTGCTTTCCTCCCACATCTAAAAAGCGCTCATTGATTAATTGGTCAATAACATCAAAATATAACGCAGTGTCTGGCAAATGTTGGAGCAAGTTGAATGCATGGCTACCTTTCCCTCACCTCTCTGTGGTTTTCTCACAACTCTATGATGATGTAAGTCGCCTTGGATAAGCGCGTCTGCTAAATAATAATAATAATTTTTAAAAAATGGGAATGCAGTCGTGGAGTGTTGAGTCTGCAGCAAACTCGAGTGTGAGCGGCTGCAGTGGAGACAATGAGTGAAGTCACTGTGGGTGGACAACACACACGCGTGTGTTTATTCGGGCGCCGAGAAAGGGAAATACCAGTAACAGACAGCCCGTGGCAATACAGCATCAAACTGATCTGAAATAATTTGATTTGCCATAATAACAAAATAACAATCGATCTCATGCACCCGGGGCTTGTAATACAGTGCGCTCACAATATGTAAATGTGGAAGCCTTCGTTGATATCGCCTTGATCTTCAAAGTGGTCCGGATGTAATGTGACCCCAGTTTAATTTGCCTCAAAATTGGTTTCCTTTCCTTATTAATTTCTGCTTTAAGTAACCTTTAATCATTTAATTCAGATTAATGAAGCTTATATATGTATTTTTTAGATTGCTTATAACACACCTATTGGTATGCAAAAACATTATGTTTTAGTAAATTACATGGTGTTACAAAATACATCTGGACCACCCTGTATACATGCGCTGTAGTAGCTGGTCGTGCAGCTGCGCCTGACAGCTTGCTAGTGCTCCAAGCCGCGGTAACGTGTCTTCATGACCGGCACTGAAATAGAACTGTGTCTGCAACATGATCAGAAAATACAACCTGAATAAAAACCCAAATGCATGCATCGGGCAAAACCATCCCACAATTATTCCTAAAGCGCCTTCTTAAAGCACGTATCCAGGGCAAGGGGTGCGGCAAACGTTTCTGTTGGCGAGCGCCTATTTCCATTGCAGTCACTAAATGCACCCACATTTTAGCTGGAATCTTCCTAAACATCCCCAATTTTTTGGCATTGACTCACTTCCCTCGGCACGCCAGAGGCTGCCTTATAAGGGTGAGAATTTCCAAAAATCGTTTGGGTGGGGATTTCCTAATTCTTTGCGTAGTGGAGTGATTGATGATCCGGTACTCACTGATTCACTGCAGTCACTAACTCACCGCCCTGCCGGCCACCAGTCGCCTCCTGGTCACTCTTCCAAAGTTACTGCTACTGTGGTAACCATCCGTGTGAACTTCATTCATGGATTTCGTCACCCACGTTGAGGTCTCGATTTAGCGCAGTAGTTTTCAAAGTACGGGAGACCTTGCTAGTTTTAATTTAAATGTGAGTTATTGTGATGAGAGCTCTAGCCAAAAGACTTTGTTGGGTCGCCGGCATGAACATGTATTTTTCTATGCTAGGTTTGTCTCGTCCGTAATATGGCATTCAAGCACCAGACAGCGCTTCACAACAATGCACTCGCTCGTTTACTTACTAAACTTACTCCCTCACTCACCAATCCACTCAGCAGAGCGCAAGTGTACAGCAGCAATACACTCATCCGCTCATTAACCCCAACACTAACGCACTAACGCAACAGACATTCCCCACTTATGTAATGATGTAGGTTTTCACGGCTCGATGCATGGTGATTGCTTCTAAAAGCTGCCCTCTCGGGACAGCCGCGTCGATGGCATCGATTCCCCACTTCCTCAACCTCACACTCACCCACACCACTTCTCCCCTTCACCTCTTTTCTTACACTCCACCGTGGATCTCCCTCCCATCCATCTCTTCTCCCCAGTTCGAATAACTTTGCTCGAGTCTGGAAATGTACTGCCTCCCTTTGTCATTTACTCAACACTACTCTAAGTGGCCCCTTTACAGCGGCCTGCGGACGCCTAGACCAGATCGATGCTAATCGCTGGATTGCAATGTATGCCATCTAGTGGGCTGGTTGTCACGACGACTGTTAACCAATGAGAGGCCGGGAAATTATCGGTGACTTGACGCATGCCTAGGACTAACATGTATAGTTTGTTGCTGGCTGCTTGCCGTGCTCACTGCTACCCTTTTCCATGAGTGGAGAGTTGACGGCCCGTGGTGGTAACAAGGCGGAAGCCTTCTGAGCGACCCGCAAGCGATCTCAATCTGTCACTGCACGCATCGCAGCGGCACTTGTCGGGAACTAGCGAGTTCGTTAACTTTGTTACTGCAGGGGTCTTGGACGGTGATGTAAGTGACTGAGGTGGTCGTTTATGCCGTGGCCCAAAGGTATTTTAAACTGAAATTTGGCCAGCAAAGGGCAACAGGGTGGTGCAGCGAGTGGCACTGCTGTCTCACAGCAAGAATGATCCGGGATCGGTTGCGAGTTCTCTTCCCGTGTCCTTGTGAGTTTTCGCCAGGTACTCCGTTTTCCCTCTATCGTCCAAAAAAGACGCTGCTGTCTAGGTTAATTATCCTCCTGAGTAGATTACCCCAAAAAGTGTGCCGTGCGATGTACTGGCGTCACATCTTGGGTATAGCCCCGCTTTGCACCCATGTCTACCGGGATAGGCACCGGACTCGTACGACCCTGCATAGGATTAAGAGGGTATTGATACTAAGCTGAAATGTGGCCAAAAGCAAGGAATGGTTTTCTTTACCTATGAGTTCAGGGTGATGTGTGAGTTTCTGTGTGAGTTGGCTGGATCATGTAGCCCGCATTCCCAGCCCCCAGATGCCCAAGAAACTATATTTGGCCAGATAGAGGAGGCGAAACGGGTGCAGCATGGGCTGGAGAAGAGATAGATTTATGTGGTGCAGAAGGATGGGAAGCTGATTGGACTTATATAAGCAAGCTCATTGGAAACGTTCTACTGTAATAATACACATCTGTCTATGCCGGGGATTTTTGTCTTGTGGTCGCTTAGCACCACCGAGTTGCTGTGCTGCCTGTCCTCGGTGCGGAGGGCGACTTGCGAGTTGGGGCTCCAGCTCGCGACACGTGGTGGCGGCGGGGAGTCCTGCAACAGCAGCGACGGCTGTGACGTGAGACACATGGAGACAGTCATGAAGAACACTGTCTTCAGCAGTCCGCACTATTTTTTTAGTGTTCCACTGTCTCCCCTACACCCCCCACTCGCTCTCTGCTCAGCAACTTCTGGTCGTTTGGTCGCACCACACTTCCGCTCTCCGGGTTCCAAGGCTTGCTCCTTTGCTACCTTGGTCCGATAACGGTGGAATGAGATCCCAATAGAGATCAGGACCACAGAGTCACTCGCGTCATTTTGAAAACTACTCAAGACACATCTGTACAACGATTGCTTACGGGTCTAACAACACGTTGACACCTTGCAATGTTGGGCAAGTAGTAGTGGTTATTTTGCATTTATTTATTTTATATTTATTAGAAATGTGTACGTGTGTGATGACGTAATTCGCTCTGGAGAAAGGCGTCTGATAAATATAATATGAATAACACGGAGGCACAGCGAGAGACATTCAGTTTTTATTGAAGCTGGAAGGAAGCATTGAGCTGTGTAGCTCTTTTTACCAGTTGTCCAGCGGGGAATAGAATCAGAAGAGAATGTAATTAGTGACTCGCCGTTCAAATTGCACGCCTGGCTGTGGACAAGACACGGCTATGGAAGCGTAGCGAGGAAACCGCAGAGAGAGGGAGGGAAGTTAGCCACACGGTCAGCCGGTGCCAACCCCCCTCCCATACACCGCTTTCTATGTATTATGATGATATCTGCCAATTAATTTGATTACTTTTTTCAGTTGTGGGATAAAATCGTAGAACCTGGAGGAAACCCACGCACAACAGAAGAGAACACACAAACTCCACTCCACATAGCAAAGCATCCCAAGGCGGGAATCAAACTGTCTCTTGCAGGATTTACGTTCTGGGAGACAAAGATGTTACTATTACACAGCCACCCTGCCGTGGTGTTACTGGCTAACTCGCCATTACCCATTTAGACGCCAATTAATTAGTGGCTGTAAAATCACTCAGAGAGTTGTAGATTATTTTCTAATTCGTAGCCATTGGCAGATCACTTCGGTGAGGGAGGTGGCCAAGTAGAAATCGAACTGCCTCGGAAAGGACTTTCTGTTAGTGAGGCGCAGATGTTACCACTCCGCTACCCTGGGAGGGGTAATCATGTTACAACCTCGGCAGCATGTCTTTGGACTATGGGAGGAAATTGGAGTACCCAGAAAAAACCCACGCGGTCACGGAGAGAGAGCGGAGACACAGATAGACAGCAATACAGAGACATACACTCAAGACACTCCCATTACCTCGCCATCCTATGGACACCACTCATCGCAACAAGCTTAACCACTCACCCACACACTGACACCACTCACCACTACGCCCTCAAGCACTCTCCGCAGCTCCTCACAACACTCACTCTGCATCCCTCCTCGCTCCAAAACAAAAACACGCAATAGAGCGCTTCTCCATACCCACACTCAACCTGGAGCAGCCGTCCCTGCACCTTTGACAGAACCACCACAACCTCGACATTCACTATAACTGCGCAAATAACCCCTGCTCCATCATGAAGCTCTCACATTGAGCTTGTCTCCGTACCTCAGTAGTATCAGCGTCTCATCACTGATCAGGCACGGAATTGGCATGCTTGATGAAATGTATTATTGTGAGATACAGAGCAAGACAGGAAGACCCTTGCATTAACTGAATTCTCATGAGCAGTAGCTGCTCCTCTCGCAGTGTTTGTGGATGTCATTGGCTTAATTGGCCGACCGGATAAAATATTTTTAATGCACCTTTCATCCAGAGATCACAAAGCACTCTACAAAACTAAGATTGTAAAAAAAAACAAGCATTAATTTGTTAACTTTAAACAAACATGAAAGAGCCAAATAAACCCAACAACCTGCACTGCATGGAGAAGCCATCATTCAGGAGTGGATTGACAACAAGGGTATACACACACTTGTAGATATAGGCATTTACATTTCCCTTAAACTATTAGCACTCTTTCCTTATTCCCACGTCTCCTTCCCTTGTCCCCGTGTTTCCCCATATCCCCGTTTCTACTCGGGTCTCAACAGTCCTGCTGCACCTGCTGCCGTCTGGGCAAGCAGGCCTCAAGTCTAGGACTGACTTGCGCGGCAATGCCGGGCCTTGACCCGCTGTGCGGGCAGGCGTTCGAGGCGTGCTGTCGTGGCAACGACCGCCTGCCACCTCCACCGCTCGACGACCTGAAGGAGGACGGAGGCCGCGTCGCTACAGCAACCAAAACCCAATCTCCACCACTCACCGTGGTGCAGACTGCCGCCCCCTTGCAAGGTTCAGTGGACGTGTGAAGGGCCGTGATTGTCATTGAAATAGTTGCTGGCGATTGTTACTAACAACGATATTTACTAGGTGCAACTATAACACCTTGTAGTCGCGAGCCTGAGAACATATTCTATATGTAGAGTCTTCAGATGTTTACGCTGTAACGCTATCAAAATATTTTAAAAAAAGGGATACTTTGGTTTTAATAGTTGCTTTACTGCACGTGTCTTCATGCTAACTGTGACGTCACTCGATGCTACGTGACATTACTTTTGGCGGCAAAGCGAGGACGTGATGTCGTGATTTAAATTAATTATTTTACTCGATCAATCCATTCTGATGTTGTTGACATGCCGTTCTCTCCATAGGTCTGTGGAGCGCTTTGTAACCCTCGGGTGAAAGGCGCTTTAGAAATGCACCAATGATTATTATTATTTCCTGACTTGTCATTTCTCCGATTGTTTTCCTCTGGCGGCGAAGGTAACGGACGCAGGGTCGAGCAGGAAAGCCGCTCCGCAAACGTTACTCGACTACCCTTGGACCCATGCAAAGGTTTGCGATGAAGCAGCAGCAGCAGAAACAAAAACAAAATCGAGTTGGCTTTGTTTTAACCGTGTGAGCACTGAAGAGATGAGGATGAGTCTCTTTCTAAGGAGAAATCAGGGATCGCCACAACAATAATAGCAAAACATATACGGGAAATACAGGAATTAAGGAAATATAAATTCCAATAAAACAACCACTTTATAGTATACATCAATCATACATGTATTTCCTGTAATTCAAGTAAAAGTTAGCTGCTGTGTCCTCATGTTTTGTTGGTGATAAAGAGAAACCATACAGACTCTAGTGTAGCGGCCGCTGACACCCGCCCCTCTGTGACGGCACCGCGCATGCAGGGCCTGCTCGCTGCGACCATAAGTGCGAGGTCGTGCGTGGAGCGGCCGTCTGCTCGTGCATCCCGGGTTTCCAGCTGCAGGCCGACGGCAGGATTTGCGCGGGTTTGTGACCGGCGACCACGGCCGCCCTCGTTATCCTCATTCTCGTCACTCCTCTTGCGCGACATATTTTCCCATCACAGATGGAACATCCCGGCGATGGACTGGCGTCCCATCGTCGTTATATCCTTGCCTTGCGCCCTGTGTCTACCGAGATAGGCTCCGGCTTCACCGTGACCCTGTATAGGACGAAGCGGTTTCAGACAATGAGATGAGATGAGATGGAACATGCTACATCTCTTTCTGCCGCATTATCCCAATTTTCCTATCGGCACGAGGAGGCCTCCCTCCGTTCCTTGTCGTTTGTGTAATCTCGGCTCTTTTGTTCTGTTAATCTGGAGCTAACATTGGGGTCGACCTCTCATTTTAGGTATCCGTCATGTCACGAGACCATGTTTCCATTCAGACCTTTTGCGCAGAGCAGTGGCAATCCTTCATCTCATGGGAATGCGTTGAGTATTCATCCGTCCCTGGAAATTGGTAGTGTCAAACTCAGGTCAAGATTTGAATTAAATATTTAAACATTTTAATTATTTGGTAATTAAATAAGTGTCTCCTCCTGCGAGCTCTTGCTTAGTGTTAGAAGCAGATTTACAAGAGCTACCTTTAAGATCTGTTCAAGTGACCTTTGGTTCAAAGAGGGTAGCACTTTCCCACTTTTACAGAGGGTAAACATTAGTATTTATTGTCGCATGACAAAGCCAATGTTTGATTATCAGGAGTGTAATTTAGCCAATTAAGTGAAGAACCAAGTTTGATGGGGTTCTCTGTTCAGCCACTGTTGACTGGTCCGAGATCATTAATTCACTTAGATTGAGATACCGTTTCATCACGGTGGCTGGGGGAATCAAACGTGGACTCAGCTCAATGCTCTAACGTCACAGTCACCAGACCTCATTTTATTTTTAATCACTGGTATTGGTATACTTCGGTATAGTGTAGTGTTATTACAAGGAACGGAATTAATCCGTGGGCGGCGCGGTGGCGCAGTGGTTAGCGCTGACGCCTCACAGCAAGAAGGTCCCGGGTTCGAGTCTCTCGGCTCCGGTGCCTTTCTGTGTGGAGTTTGCATGCTCTCCCCGTGTCCGCGTGGGTTTTCGCCGGGTACTCCGGTTTCCTCCCACAGTCCAAAAGCATGCTCCTGGATAGGTTGATTGGCTCGCAGACTAAAATTGTCCCGCAATGCCTGGCGATGGACCGGCGTCCCGTCGTCGGGTGTATTCCTGCCTTGCGCCCTGTGTTTCCGGGATAGGCTCCGGCTTCACCGTGACCCTATATAGGATTAAGCGGTTTCAGATAATGAGATGAGATGAGATTAATCCGTGGTAGCGTCACCAAGGGAGATGGAGCGTTTTGTTATGCCCGTTCTCGGTGACATCACAGAATCTGGACAGTTGACTTTGCCGAAGAGTGCCTTCGACAGTCTTTCATCCAGCAGTGAATTAAACAACATTGACGATGATGGTGCCAATGCGATTTAAAAAAAAACAAATTGTTCCTCCTTGTCCCACTCGCCATCTTCTCCGCAGACGTGAACGAGTGTGCGACGGTGCCCGCGCCGTGCCCGCAGGACCAACGCTGCATCAACACGCTGGGCTCGTTCGCCTGCCACCAGGACAGTGCCGTCTGCGGGCGAGGCTTCCGCGCCAGCCCCGACGGCTCCAAGTGCCTCGGTAGCCGCGCCGCACCGACGGACAGCGCCGCTCTCAAACGGGTAGCGCTGCTGCCGCAGGGCGATCGGTTCGCCGCTAGCCGCTCCCCCCATCCCGGCTTCTTCTGCAGGCTGGCTGCACACATCCTCCACGCTGCCTGCAGTGCGTGCACGGCCAGCACTCCTCCTCTGCTCTCGACTGTGTCCCAGCAGCAGCATTCACCACTTTCCATGCAGCCTTTTGCCAAAGTGTAGTGGAGGATCCAACGTGGGAGGAGGGAATGGAGCGGCGGGGCAGGGGGGCGATCCTACCGTCCCACCCCTCCCCCACTATTTCCCATTGAAACCTTGACATTGCCCAGACAGCATACCGTGAATCATTCGAACATTAGCAGTCCCCGCTTAATCCAGAACAGGCTCGTGGGAAATAGCGCAAACGCTTTTGTTGTTGTTGTTGTAATCAACGTAGGGACTCAATTTACTTGTCGGAGTCACTCCTCCCTCTTGGGAAGTCTCCAGATCTGCTTCTGTCCCCTTGTGTCGGTCCGCGCCACATCACTAGATGGAACTCAAGAGACGTGACTCAACAAACCAACTCGCAGGCACACTTTCCCATCGCGTAACGGGGAAGGTTGCTCCGTTTCGTTCAGGCAGTTGCTCATTGCTTGGCTCACGGTTCCCGTTAGCGAGGCGTGCGCCGCCAGCCCCCTTGCGCGGAGGCTGCGCGTGTCTGGCCCGGCCTTGGCTCCGTGTGCACACGTGGATGAGTGCTCGGGGAGAGGGGGGGGACTGCTTGCCGGGGTTTACGTCAGAGGGCAACGGCGGCCTGTGCGTCGATGAGCCCCCCCCCCGCCCCCCATCTAACTCCAGAAATTGTTCTTCGTGCCGGTGGAATCGTACTGAAATGTGGAGCTCTCCTAGCTGCTCTTGTGGGGAGAGAGGCGTGTTGAGCGTTCCTTCTCCTTCGCAACGTTCCGTCTCCCATATTATGACGCCGTCAACGTAGGAGGCGTGTCTTCGTAGAGTGAGATGGAATACTCGACACGGCAACCCCGAAAGAGCATCTATGGATAGCAATTCTCATAAATGGAGCCGTGACAAATCCACGTAAGTACGTAGAGAGCGACCAGCGTTTGGAGAAGGGATATCCCCTTCGTCAACCACAGCGACGCTAGCCATACGTCACGAGGTGGCAGTGGTGTAACCACGCCGCCTGTGCCAGGCCATGTGCACTTTGAAGCCACGTGAAGTGTGGAAGACTCGCCGACAGGAGTTGAAGGGACTGACCCCAGGTGTTAGGGTTGACTGAGATGACTGGCAGATGCACCACCTGTGCTCCCTCCATCAACCACACCCACTTGTACACAGCCAGACACTCAGCAACTACCACCACCCACACGGTAAGTGACGTCACTCATTATGACATTGATCCCACATACTAGGTATAGGCCCCGCATACTCTACCTCCAACCCCGCCACCTACCCAGTCAGCCCCTCCCAATACTCAGACCCTTGTAGTGACGGTGTGCTCAAGGTGCGCATGTATTAACGTGTGGCCCCTAATCAAAGGCATTGGAAAGACTTCCCAATTCTGGACGCTGGCGCCGGATTGAATGGCGTGACAGCCAGTGACTTGCATTGCGAGCAGTTACCTACAGATATCCAACTGCTTTGCACGTCACCAATTTTCTAAATGACACAACTTTATTAATACAGCATAGTTGCGTATGGTCTGTGCCTTTCTGTGTGGATTTTGCGTGGGTTTTTGCCAGGTATTCCGGTTTCCTCCCACCGTTCAAAGATACGCTGCTGCGTAGCTTAATTGGCCTGTTGAATATAATGCAGCAAAAAGTGTGTCCTCCAATGTACTGGCGTCACATCCTGGGTATTCTCCCGCCTTGCGCCCTACGTCTGCTCCCCGCGACCCTGTACAGGATTAAGCGGGTATTGATAATGAATTAATGTCTACAGTCGCACGGGTCCGTAATGAATGCGGACATGTCAGCAATGATGGCACTTTTTAAAGAGCGCACTTCAGGTTGAGCTGCGGACAGCGGCTGCCTTTTTGTGATGAGAGGTCATGTGTCCGCGTGTTTGAAAGATGTGAACGAATGCAGGCAGTACCCTGGACGCCTCTGCGCACACACCTGTGAAAACACCCCGGGATCCTACTACTGCGCTTGCAGTCTGGGATTCCGCCTTGCTGCCGATGGGAGGACTTGTGAAGGTGGACACACCCTCAGTTCCTCCTGGAATGTCACCCACGCATGCCAACTCTGCCATCCTCATCTCATCTCTCTCCGCTTGTTCCTGCTGCGGGCCTTCATGTCTACGACCACTCCACAGTGCTTTATGTTCTAGGTCACCTCTTCAAGACACCTCTTTTTCTCGAGGCTCGCCTCTCAGGTTCTGGACGATACCGTGTTCAGCACTTTCGAATGTAGGGTTCTCACGATACGTTTTAGAAATGTTATCGCGTTGTTTAAATGTCTTATTGTTATTACAATAATATAGATTCATCACGGCACTCTGTATGATAATTGACCTCAAGGGTTTTCATGATGACCGTGTCGAGCGTTCAACCTCTCTCTCTTTCATGACGTCTCACCCACGTTGGTGGCATCATCAACTTGTTGATCTATACATAATAAAACTAGGCATCCTTCAAATCACCGATAATTGCTGGGCAATCATTGGTTAATATTCTTTGTGACGTTACAACCAGCCCACTACATTGTGTACATCGTGATCTACCGATTAATACAGATTTGGCCCAGACACCTGCAGGGCCCCATACGGAACACAGCTCGACCTCTTACGATACGAGTGTGTGTTTTTTTTCCCACTGGACTTTATGCCGAGCCCTGCAAGTCGGCTGTGCAGCGTGACACGGCTGATGAGATCCCTATGCAGCCCCCATCACCTCCCACGAGGGAACAAAGGCGATTGATAACCATGTCTGTGGCAGAATTATATATTTTTTAAATCACTTATTTTTTGTCATTCTATAATTTGTTGCTATTTCTCGACTTTCAGTTGGGCTGTCCCGATGTTATTGGCATGCCGTTCTCTCCACAGCTCGGTAAAAAACAAATACTCTTAAAAATAACGTTTTTGTTGATTTGCCGTTCTTATCTCGTTGTTGCCCGGCGATGGACTGGCGTCCCGTAGTCGGGTGTATTCCTGCCTTACGCCCTGTGTTTCTGGGATAGGCTCCGGCTCACCGTGACCCTATATAGGATTAAGCGGTTTCAGATAATGAGATGAGATCTCGTTGTTGATGTGCCTTTCTCTCCGCGGCGCAGTGCAGCGCTTTGTGTCCCTCGGGTGAAAAACGCTCTATACATGCAATTATTAATTATTATTATTAAACGGCAATCGATTATTAGTCAAAAGTTGGGACCGAACCAGCGCCAGATCCCGACCATCGCCTGCACGCTCGACGCACGCACCCACGGTAACCCCTGTGAGTGCCGAACGACAAAATTGACTGAATTCAAAATCCCTCGCTTTGTGTCGTTTGGTGGCAATTGGCGCGCGTCGTCGTGGCGCCGGCACGGCAGATGTGAATGAGTGCGAGGGCAACCCGTGCTCGCAGGAGTGTGCCAACGTGTACGGCTCGTACCAGTGCTACTGCCGCCGTGGATACCGCCCCAGCGAGAACAACCCCGGGGCCTGTGAAGGTAGCGCGACCTCCCCCACCCCTACCGCCGCCACCCTCTATAAGCCGCCACATCACCCTCCCCCGTAGAACCGCCGCGAATCCCACCGGTCGTGGTCACGAATAAGCGATTTGTCGATTCTCTCGGTGTGTGGAGGAGGAGGAGGTGGTAACGCCGACTCACGTGGCACACGGTTGGGGGGGTTGTAAAGCGTAATCCCTCTCCGCTTGTCCAACCTCCCCCCCACTCTCCTCCACAATGCCGAACAGACATCGATGAGTGCACTCTGTTCGCCGGCGGAAACCTCTGCACTTGGCGCTGCCTCAACTCCGTTGGCAGCTTCAGCTGCGTCTGCCCAGAGCCGGGCTACGTCGTGAGCAGTGGAGGCCGCGGCTGCCAAGGTATCGGCGTGAGAATAGGAAGCAGCATGGGGAGTAACATGGAGATAGGTAGAGCTCTCATCTCATTGTCAGAACCGATTATTCTTGTACAGGGCCTTGGTGAGTCGGAGCCTATCCTGGCAAACACCGGGCGCAAGGCAGGGATATACCCAGGATGGGTCGCCAGTCCATCACCGGGCACTCCCGGACAAGTTAGTCTGAAAGTCAGTTAACCTATGCAGCAGCATGTTTTTTGGACTGTGGGAGGAAACCGGAGTGCCTGGCGAAAACCCACGCGGACACGAGGAGAACATGCCAACTCCATTATTATTCCAGCAGAGAGTGCCCAGTGAGCTTGCGAGTTCTGGATGCGGGATGACTACGAAATAACAAACGCTTGAACTCATAATCATTATAATACCCGCTTGGTCGTGTAAAAGGGTCACGGGGGACCAGAGCCTATCCCGGCAGACAGAGGGCGAAAGGCGCGGACACGGAGAAAACATGCAATTCGTTTTCTCGAGCGCTTTGTCACCGTTATCTCGAGGAGACAACTCACCTTGTCTGTGCTGAAGGTGCCGGCAGTAGTGAGTTGCGGGGGCCGTGCGTGGCGACTTACATTAACGCATCTTTATAAAAAAATAATAACAAACCTGTGAGAACTGCTATTCATAGCTGCTTTTTTCGGATAGCCGTGTCAAATGGACCTTCTCTCGCCGTTGCAACGTTTTGCCTCTCACGTTGGAGGCATCATCTGGCGTTTCTGAATGCCTGATGATTCAGAAACGAGATGGAACACAAAACGGCCATCCAGAAATAACAGATGTGGAGAACAACTCTCATACATTTAGCAGTGACAAACCTATCAGGGCCGCGCGGTGGTAGCGCAGTGAGTAGCGCTGCTACCTCACAGCAAGAAGTCTCGGGGTTCGATTCCCGGTTCGGGTGCCTTTCTATGCGGAATTTGCGAGTTCTCTCTCTCCCTGTGTCCACATGGGTTTTCGGCGGGTATTCCGGTTTCCTCTCACCGTCCAAAGACACCCTGCTGCCTAAGATAATTTGCTTGCTGAGTAAATTGTGCCAAAAAAAGGCCCTGCGATGTACTGGCGTCACATCCAGGGTACAGCCCCGCCTTTTGCCCTCTGTCTGCTCCCCGCGACCCTGCAGAGAACTAAGTGGGTATTGATACTGACCGGAACAGACCTACAGCAGTACGATACACGTGCGTCACTGACTCGGTCTGCGGGCAGCCCTGCGACAGGAAACTCCGTGGTGGAGTTTGCGATCTCCCGGCCTCCACTCTGCCAGATGCCCCACGCCGCTGACCCCTGTACCGATTGCGCCCCGCGGCCCTCTGCCCTCCATGACCCGTCCCACCCGTGCTGTATCCGCTTCTACCGTGCAGACATCGACGAGTGCGCCACAGGGAGGCATGACTGCTCGGCCGCTGAGACCTGCTTCAACGTGCAGGGCGGATTCCAATGCCTGGCCTTCCGCTGCCCTGTCAACTACCGCCACACGGGAGACAGGTGCCAGCCTACACGGACCCCGTTTTACCATCAGTGTTACCGTCTCCTGCGATGTGCTCGCCTCACATCCTGAGTATTCTTCCTCCATGCACCCTCTGTCGGCCGGGATAGGCTTTGCTCCACCACCACCCCCCCTGCAACCCTGTACAGGTTTAAGCAGATACTGACAACGAATGTTTCTCTCATGTCAGCCCACCTCCTGCCTCCCAGTGCAGTATTTGCCTGCGGTGTAAACTGTCACTTTTTATGCTTTTTCCTTTGTTGTGCACACACAAAAAAACCCTAAAATATTCTTTGTCTGTTATTAATTTTATTGCAAGTAATCGCCACTTTTGTGCTGTGTAATCTTGAGTGCTACTCTTCACTTCATGATTATGGTTGGGGTTTTATCTTTGTATAAATTGGTGCTGCGAGTTTGTTTAATTGTGCAATCTTGCATGTTATTGTTTATATTTCATGACTTTAATTCTTGTACAGATTGTTGCTATGATTGAGTTTATTTAATCTTTGAGTTTATGCGTTGTTGCGTTGGTCAGTTCGGAATTTGTTGTGTCACAAATCCCGCATCTAGTGTTTGAAAGCTCACTTGGTACTTTTGGCTGTAATAATAATATACATCTATCTATCAATGGGTGTTCACATATCCGATAGTTCCATAAGCGCTCGCGTCACTCATAAAGTGTAGATGTGTAGATTGCGGAGGGTGGCACAGTGATAACATTTGCACCTCACAGACAGAATGGTATTGCCCCAGCAGGTTCAATCCCCGCCTTGGGCACCTTTCTGTGTGGAATTTGTGTTTTCTCCCCCTGTTCTGCGTGGGTTTCCTCCAGGCTCTCCGGTTTCTTCCCACAACTTAAAAAAATACCCATTAATGAATTGACCGATGACATACTAATTTATAGGCAGCAGTGTGTGGCAATATGGCGCCGGCAATCGCCTGGCTGCCTCCTCCACCTCTCTGTGCTTTTCTCACGCCTCTGAGTCGTTCTCTGTCGAATGAATACCTTCAACAGTGAATGAATATGTGCGCGTTAGAAATGTAAATTATTATCATTATTTGACCATACTTCACCGCACCGGCTGGTGTTAAATGGTGAAGGCGAGGGAGTATAGGTGTAGTAGCATGGGTGCACAGTACAGTAATGGAGTGTGCCGCATTGTGACGACCCGTTTATGAACAGTCATCACCAAGCAGTATACAGGCTCTTACCCGATATAACATTCTGAGTGACTTGGTCACAGGTAAGGAAAATAAAACGAGCAGGCAGCGAATCTGTTTCTACATCTCATCGTTGGTTGTTCAACCTGTGACCTATGGACCTTATAGCGGCACTGTGGCATAGCAGTGAGTAGTGCTACTGTTTCACAGGAAGATGTCCTAGGTTCGATTCCCAGCGCGGATACCTTTCTATGTGGAGTTTACATTCTTCCTGTGTCTGCGTGGCATTTCAATGGGTACTCCTGTTTCCTCCCACAGTCCATAGATTTGATGCCTAGGTTAACAGTTATGACTAATTTACTTACCCCTGCCTGCTTGACAAGCCGCTCCTTACCAGCCAAAATGTAAACCGACTTATCAGATACATTTCTGTGTGGATTTGCGTGGGTTTCTGCCGGGTATTCCGGTTTCCTCCCATCATCCAAAGTCATGCTACTGCCTAGGTTAATTGGCCTGCTGAGTAAATTGCCCCAAAAAGTGTGCCCACAATGTACTGGCGTCACATTCTGGGTATTCCCCAGCCTAGCGCCCTCTGTCGGCCAGGACAGGCTCCACACCCCCCCCCCCCCATAACCCTGTAAAGGATTAAGCGGGTATTGATAATAAATGAAAGAATGACTGAGACCGACGGTTTTACATGCGTTCTACTGTGCGTGTCTCCCCGCACACGCAGGGCCATCCCCGGCAAAACGGAGTCGCTCCGTTGCCTAAAGTTGGACTGCGCTGTGACGGATGGCGCCTGTTGGACCGACCCCATCAGCGCTATCTCCTTTACGTTCATCTCGCTGCCTGCGTACCCCAACCTGCAGGCCCCGGAGGGTAACCGCTCTCTTGCACGGCACGCACTTCACTGGAACACGTTCTCCGTCTCTCGACGGATGTTTGTTGTGTCGCAGGAATTCCGCATCCAGAGCTTGCAAGTGTTCGAGATACGAGTCAGTGTTATAGATAGGAGCCAGTGTTATAGACAGGAGCTACTGTTGGAGATAGGAGCCAGTGTTAGAAACAGGAACCACTGTTGTAGATAGGAGTCGGAGTTGGAGATAGGAGCCAGTGTTAGGAGCCAATGTTAGAGATAGTAGCCAGTGTTAGAGACAGGCGTCTGTGTTAGAGACAGGAGTCTGAGTTGGAGATAGGAGCCAGTGTTCGAGATAGATAGTCACTGTTATGCCACAGGCATCCCACATTTAGAGCTTGCAAGATCAGTGGGTTATTTCTGCTGTCGTAATAAAGTGTTTACTTGTCGTGTCACAAACAATAAACCAGGGGTTCTCAACCTCTTGCACCTCATGGCCTACTTGGATCTGAACTTTATGGACCGCTAGGTCATGCTCACGGCCCACTGGTGGGTCGCGGTAATACATTATGATTGCACTACGCACGGTACGATTGCTGTTAGCATCTCGAGACGAATAAATAAAATGAAACGTACGTGACTGACAATGGGGCTTAGCGAGGGTCAGGGTCGCGGGGCTGGGAGTCGCGGAAGAGAGTGGAAAAAAAACTACCGTAAGACAACCCTGGATGTAGCAAATGGGGTCCAGCACCGACAACAGCGACAAAGCTCCGGGGGGCAGCCCGGGCAGCTGAGGAAGCACCAGTAGGTCTCAGGGCATCCCTGGAGGACTGCGAACCATTCACCGAGTTGCATCGTGTGCATACTGGTCTGAGGCCCTTCACTACCAAGCTCTCTAAGTCAAGGGGTTCTCAACCTTTTCTACCTCCAAGCCCACTGGGGCATAGTTTTCATGGACCCACTAGGTGGCGTGCGCAATCCACTGATGTGGCTCGTGTCCTGACACTCTCTCAAGTGATGCATTGTGACAGAGGCGACAGCTGTGCCCGATGATGTTCGATGACCCTACGCAGCCCTTTAACCCCTCTCCCCCCCCCCCCCGTGCGACCACCAGGTGTGATTTACCTGCGGGTGGCCTCCTCTGCTGTCCCCACGGCGACGGGCCTGGACGTGACGTTCCGCATCACAGAGGGGAACGAGCTGGGGTTGTTTGACATCATCAAGGCGGAGGAGAACGGCGTCTCTACTGGTGAGAGCCGCCTGCTGACCCTTGCGACCTTGCGACCCCCATGACCCCCACAGCACGTGTGGAGAAAACCGTGCTCGGTCGGCACGCATTGCCTGCCCGCGACGTGCGGACCAGAGTGCACAAGAGCAGCTCTTCAGGGCAGCTTTCTTGCATTGTGCGGCAGTTGGGGCACCGTGGTAATGTCTGCGCCTCGCAAAAGATAGTTGTGCCCGAGAGTGGTTCAATTCCCGTCTCAGACGCCTTTCTCTGTGGAGTTTGTATATTCTCCCCCGTGTAATGTGTGCGTTTCTTTCGGGTTCCCCATTTTCCTCCCATGAATAGAAAAGTCATCATTATCAATACCCACTTAATCCTGTACAGGGTCGCAGGGGAGCACGGCCTATCCCAGCAGACAGTGTACACGGCGGGACTATACCCAGGATATGATGCCAATACATCGCAGGGCACACTTTTTGGGGCAATTTACTCAGCAGGTCAATAAACCTAGGCAGCAGCGTGTATTTGGACAGTGGGAGGAAAACGAAATACCCGACAAAACCCCACGCGCACAGTGGAAGAGAATTTGCAAACTCCACACAGAAAGGCACCCGAGCAGGAAATCGAACGCGGGACCTTCCTGTTGTGAGGCGACAGCGCTACTCACTGCGCAACCTAACCGCCCAATAGAAAAAATGCACTCATTAATGAATTGGCTGATAACGTTATAATATATAGGAGGTAGTGTCTGGCGGGTTGGCACCGGCTATCAGCGTTGATACCTCCCCCCCACCTGTTTCCCGCAGCACTCTGGAGTCTCGGTGAAGGCATTTCTGTATAAATGTGATAATAAACTACAATTTAAAAGTAATATTGACGACAAGGATTAGTTATATTTATTTATTTCCTTTCACCCAGACGGTCCAAGGCACTGCAGGAAACAGAGGTGGGAGAGGCATTCACGTGGGCAGCTGGCACCAACATGCTCGACACTATGCCTTACAATGATATAGGATGCAGTGATTGTGGCGTAAATTCGCTCGCTTATAACGCTCTGCGAAGCATTTTCGTGCATTTAGAGCAGCTTTCAAAACATTCGCGCACAATGCCGCAATACTCATCGATAGATATTCAGATATCCGACCTTTTCACGTATCCGCAAACACCCGTGTCCCCGGCGAGCCAGATATGCGACACTGCCCGGCGCCTGTTTCCTTTCGACACGTTCTCGAACTTCGCGACAATAGCGCCGCCAACATCGATGTCGGAGGTAACCCTCGGTTGTTGTTCTACCTTCGGTCGTGGCGCCGGCGACCGTAGGTAAGGTCCGGCTCCTGCGCTCGGCGACAGGGCCATTGTCCACCGTGCTGCGGCTGGAGATGGACTACCAACGTGGGCGAGCGCTGTCCCACCGAAACGTCGTCTACGCGCACGTCTACCTCTCCCCGTACTGGTTCTGAAGTCTGCCGGCTGAGAGAGACGGGCGTGACGGTAGACCCGTGATGATGACGTCGTAGACGCGTTGGAGAAATAGTATGAGAAATGCTCTCCGTAGGAGTAGTCCTAACATTTCACATAATGATGACAATATTAAGTTTTGTATATCTAGTCTCTTTTTCTCTTTGTTTCTCATACGAATTGACTACATATAGATGTCCACGTTGGGAATCCAGCTGCTAGATTCAGAGTACAGTGGGTGAGAATGCGACTTGTGCCCTTGCGGAACGATTGCGGTGGACGTGAGCTCACGGTGACTATGGTCATTTGCTATGTCCCAGCCAGGTCTTTGCAAGATGCAGAAGTGAATTTCTGAGAATGAGTCCGGGGAATGAGTAACATCTGGCTTCATTCACTCCATGTTCCATTCCAAGTGGAATATGCCGGGCTTCACCTTTTTCTTTACCTATTTACTAATAACCCCCCTCCCCCGCTACCAACCTTACCACTGTGCCAGCCTCAGATGGAGTTTAAACTGTTACAACTGCGGGTTAGCCGTAACAGTTTCCGTCGTTTAGTCGTCGGCGATAACAGCGGAGGCTTCCAGGCGTGATGATATGTGCCGAGGTGTGTTTTTTTATTCTACGCCAAAATATAACGGGAAAGAAGGAGACACGAGTTATGGGAATATTTGTTTCCACCTCTCAGAGGCCACTCTTGAATACAGTGGGCGTTAAGTGACGGCCTTGTTATGAAAGCTAGCTTCGGCTAGACGATGGCGGATTTCAAAATACGACCCATTGCGTCAACTTCGCCGAATTCCAAAATACATTGTGCGTTAAGAATACAGCGTACGTACGAGCATATCTATTTAATGATATGACTGATCGCAGTTGCTGAGCACAGCCCCAAATGCCTAGAACGCCAATCAGCCAGCCACAAACAGCACTATTAAACTAAACTATATTATTTTACCAGGTAAAGTTCACAGAGCAATTCGTTATTTTTCAGAGGTGACCTGGCCACACATGATGGCTCATGGAAGTGGCTGATATCGTCACATGTGGGAATTTTGTCGCAGGCAAAAAATCTAAACGCAGGTTTCCAATTATGGAGGCAAATCCGGAGAAAAATCCACACCACTGAGGAGAGAATACATGATCTCCAATTATGCAGCAGGCATTGTCAGTGTCAGGATTGAACCCAAGCCTCTTGCGTTCCAGGCAAAGAACACCGCTTGTTTCTTGACTGTAACAAAAAGCTCGGGAAAAGCAACTGTGGTGCACCGGTCGTGACTCCAGACTAGGCGCTTCACGTTCCAGCGAGGTGTGTGATTGTGTTGGCAGCCACTCATACTCTCTCTTTAGCTGCGGCATACTGGGACTCCGACCCCTGGGTCGAGGCTCCGGCCGCGGCTCTTGGTAAGGCGCAGCTGGAGTGGACAACAGAGTGTCGGTGGATACCGAGTCAGCCTCCTCATCCTCTCCCTCGCGACGCACCGTCAGCCTCCCTCCCAGCTCAAGCACCATCTCTTGGATTCCCGACTCGCTCAAAGCAAATCTCGGGAAAGAGTTTACACTTTAGAATCCTTTATTCCCCGGCCGCGTAACACCGTCATTGTCGTCCCAGAGCCGCGTATAAATCCCGCGTGCACTTTCCGTTCCACCGTCCAGCAAAAGTTTCTCTCCCTTGCTGCCCCGCTCCGTGTTTTAACTCTCTCTCCCCCTCCACGTAGCGACCCGGGTGTCAATTATTCACCTGCCGCATTAGTCACCACATCACTAGACAGTTATTTTTCACGGGACACCACATGACTGGATGGAATGGTTAATAAGTCACTCTGACCCCTCCCCCCTTATTCCTTAACTCTGCAATACACATGTGGACGAGATGAAACGTTCCAGTAGACCTGGTATTCAACATGGGTGGAGGAATGAGTGAACAGTAGCCGTAGTAGTAACTAAAGAAAGGTGTTAGGGGTGAACTTTTTAATAAAGCTGTAATCTGTGTAACATTTAAACTGCAATTAAAAACAAACATGTAACGTGTACGATAAATTATTAAACATCGTTAGCTGCTGTACTAACAGCATTGCTCGGTACACGAGCGTTCTTGTGGAGCAGGTGGATTTAGTGGTCCGGCTGTAGTAGTGTCATGACTAGGGTCACACTGAAGGGGGGCACCCACGTGCACACAACTCCATGAGAGACCGAAGGAGGTAAATGTTGGGTCTCAACAGGTCACCGTAGTGTCTGGCAGGGGGGTGGAAGCAATGGCCATGTGCAGAGACATCGATGATTTTGATCCCGACGACCTCCCCAGCTGCGTCTGAACGGGTGGCACCAGAGCAGTCATTGCTGTTCATTTTCGGGGCATGGGTCCCTATTTTTCACCAGGATTGGATTTTTTTACCGAGAACTCTGTGTGTTTTTGGGCAGTGGTGTATCTCAGTCAATCCGTAACACCTGGGTCCATCTCGCAAACCTCCGCTGAGGATGCCTCCAACGTGAGAGGCGAAATGTCGTGGAGAGAGATGGAGTATTCGATACGGCTATCTCGAAAGAGCAGCTTTTTCGAAGCAATCATCATGCATTGAGCCATGAAAACATACATCAAACCTCCTTCTGCCAGTGACCCATTCACACTTCGTGCCTTCAGGGTGCATCTGTCCTGGCACAAAGCGTCGTGGGTGATGTCTCCGCCACTTAGTGGCAAACGGCGGCAGTTGTACGGTTAGCATGGCTTCCAGTGTAAGGGTTAAAATGTGAGCGCCTTATCCAATTCCCCGTGCCTCTTACCCCGGCTCTTGGACTACTTAGCCCGTAGGCTGTGGTGCCGTTGTTCTGCCTGCACACTGAAAGGTACACTATGGATTTAAGGCAATGATGTTGGGCAACGGTGTCAACATTGCGCACAGTTGGACTCCTTGGCCAGTATTGATAGAATGCGAAAAGCTCTCCATTTGTGACAAACTCAAGACAATGGTGAATGTAGTGTGGAGAACTTAAGTAACGAAACTTATTCAACATCTAAGTGTGCCGTTTGTAAGCATGGCTTTTATTATCTGGCTTATAGAAGGAAATGTTACTTTAAATGTTTGTTTCGCTTGCTTTACCTAGGAATGCCTCCGCGAATTTCAATTGATTCAAGTGTCCAGGTTTTGCAGCAGTAGGCGCTGTTGTTACTGTAATATTAACGGAGTGATCTGCAGGTAATTGTTCAGCATTGGGGTGTGTGGCCACCAGTTACATTGTTTGTTTTATTAGCTGTGGGAAAAAATCGGAGAACTCGGAGGAAACCCATATAAAATAGAGTAAGAACATACTCCGTCCAGAAAGGCGCCTGAGTCAGGAATTAAACCCAAGCGCTTCTTGCTGTCACAAGTGTTGCCACTGCATCTATGTCGTGGCCAATGTGAGTAGGACCCTCTTGAAGTTGAATATTGGGACTCGTTAAGGCTTTCCTAGATAAAATAATGGACTCCTATAGAAACATACAATATAAATATTTTTAAAGGAAACATACCAATATATTTGCAGGAAAATAAGCATTGCTTAAGCATATAAAGAACCTTATTTACAAATAACGCACTTATGTATAAAACATTAGTTTATATGTACAATTTGATAACAAAAAGTGGAATATACGTATTATTTGAAGCACTACTATTGCTTAGTTTATTATAGTATTAATATTGACAGTGCCCTGATAATTGAAACGCAAGTTTGTGTCTTAGGCATCGCTGCTATTGCAATGAAGTATATACTTTATAAAGCTTTAAATGCTGCTAAATATTTGAAAATTTACGATATCATTGCTATGCATTGTCCGGAATTTCACGTCGCTATTATTGGTAAAGCACAACTATAATTACGTGTGTAGTGAATTGTAATGTTCCTGTTGTGCGCGTGTGTAACGTGGGATGCGTGAAATCACTGCTTCACAAATAAAAATTAATCATTCACAATTCTGCCTCGTTGTGTCAGCCTCAGGTACCCACACACCGTGCTTATAACCACGCGAAACTGCATGGGAGGGGGGGGGGCACGGTGGCGCAGTGAGTATCGCTTCTGTGGTTAGTGTGCTGTGTGTGAGTGAGTGAGCGGTGGTACAGCAGTTAGCGCTCTAGGTGTGTGTGAGAGAGCGATGGTACAGCGGTAAGTGTGCTGTGTGTGAGTGAGTGAGCGGTGGTACAGCAGTTAGCGCTCTGGGTGTGTGTGAGAGCGATGGTACAGCGGTTAGTGTGCTGTGTGTGAGTGAGTGAGCGGTGGTACAGCAGTTAGCGCTCTGGGTGTGTGTGAGAGGGTGATGGTACAGCAGTTAGTGTGCTATGTGGGAGTGAGTGAGTGGTGGCGCACCGGTTAGCGTGCTGTGTGAGTGAGTGAGCTGTGGTACAGCAGTTAGTGCTCTGTGTGTGAGTGAGCGGTGGCGCAGCGGTAGAGCAGTAGCTGCGGGTAGCGGGTGGCGCAGCGGTTTGCGCCATAGTCGCGGGGGGGATAGCGGTAGCGCAGCGGGTAGTGCGATAGCCGCGGTGAAGCGCAGTAGCGCGGTGGAGCCGTCGCCGATGTAGGGCTGCCATTGTGGTGGCGCCCCGTCGGCGCTGGAGCCGGGAGAGAGGGGCCCCTTGTGGTCGCCCGGCTCGACACACCCCAGAGGGAAGTGAGTGCAGAGCGGTGGCGCAGCGGTTCGCGCCGTGGCCACGGGGAGTTGTGGCGCAGCGATTGGGCCGTGGCTGCGGGGAGCGGTGGCTCAATGGTGAGCGCACTGTGTGTGTGTGTGGGGGACCTTAACGTGGTGGTGCCGCAGAGTTTGAGGGGGGGGGGCTTGCTTTTTGCTTGGAGGTGATTGCTGGCGGGCAGTTGAGGCCCGAGGATGGGCTTCATGCCCGGGGGGGGGAGGGGAACTGTGGAGTTGGGGCTTTTCGGGGCGGACAGTATAGGCTGCGTAAAGGTTCGGCTACCTGTTGTCGTCCCGTAGTGTTTCCTGTTTTTGTCTCGCGATGTCTCGTGACCTGATCTCAACTAGACTCGTGACGCCTGGTGTTTACAAGAGGGTGACGTCATTTTAGAAGGCGCTAGAAGGTTCTGGAAGGCACGAGAAGGGATGGCGCGGGGAAATATAAGGAAGGGGGGGAGTCAGTCAGTCGTGAGTCAGTCAGAGAAGAATCGGCTGGGGAACGAGGGGACGTCAAGATATAGGCCGCCCGTCGTGTGTTGTTACGCTCCGGCCCGTGTTTGCTGGTGTTCCAATAAAGCATCAAAATCAAGAAGGCTCTGCTCGTCCCTGCTCGCTTGGCTGATCTATCACGGAGTGAATGTTGATCCACGCCGTGGTGTTACCGCTGTAAGCCGTCACGAGTGCGCAGTTGAAGCCGTGGTACCACAGTCCGACATCCTAGCGAGCCCTCCATGCCCGCTCGGCAACAACTAATTAAGTTGCGAAATCACACCTGTTGTTTTTTCCAAACAGCGAAATGAGACGTAGCCAGCACTTCTCTAGACAGGTCAAATAAGTGCACCTGGCCTGGCACGGTACGAGGTCTGACACCACAGATCAAACAACATGGTGGAGTGATGGGACAGACCAGGATCAGTAATGGACAGGTTGGTTACAGGTATGCCCCTTGAGTAAACCAGTTCTAGAGTATGTGTGAGGGCACACCAACGGGTTGGCCTCAACACCACCAGCAGGCCGCCCGCTGGCGTGCCCTTGGGGGTCCCGCGGCGCGGCCGCGCCATTCTTCTCCCCGTCACACACGTGGCAGCCATGCCAAGTGAGGTCGGGAGACTTCTGTCTTTCTAGCAGCTTTATTTACACTTACACAAAATTAACACAACTCCGCGCTGCGCGTGCCAACAGACTCTCCGACGGTAACATCAGGGCCGAACCCCGGACAGCACACAGTTTCCCTACATCATGCCACGCCAGCAGTCAACTTTCCCATCCCACCCCCCTTCGCTCTCTGCATGTCCCCTTATATTCTCCCCAGCATCGTGCGTGCGTGGCGTCTGACATCCTGATTACCCCTAATTAAACGCACCTTCGCCCTCTCAGACATCCGGTGTTTCCGGTTGCTTAGCCTGTTTACCACTAATTAGACGCACCTGGCGACTCCTTCTGCGACTCCTTCTGCTCTCAATGACCTCTCCTTCATAAATCAACCTTGTTAACAAAGTACGTCAATCAAAGCATTTGAAACCCTCCTACCGACCCGACTCTACGGCACGAGCGCCAGCGTGCACCTAGCCTGGCACGGTGCGACATTCCACTCGGCACCACTCTTTACGTCCCTCGGCACTCCTCACTCACGCGCAAGCCATCCCACCCGTGACATCGTGACCCGTCCACACGGCCCGATCTGCTGGGTGTGGGGGTGCAGGTGCACCTAACCTGACACGGCGCAAAGCTTGGCACCACGTATGTCCACATCTGCGAGTGGCAAACGTCACACGTTGAATGAAGGTAAATCAATTGAGATTGGCCATGCGAACCCTTGTGAGGGTGTTCTTAGGAGAGTCAACATGGATGTTGAAATCGCCAAGTATCAGAATCATCTCAGAACTGGGACACAGCTTAGAAAACAGCTGAGACATTGTATTGAGAAAAGACCCTAAGGAGACAGGTGGGTGGTAGGGGCGCGTACGAACAATAGTTTACACGTGTGTGCACGAGAACTGCAATCTCCATCCACCACCCGCCTCTCTGGCAACCACTCGCCACCGCACTCCTGAAACCTGCGGATTCTATAACCACGTGGTTAACGCCGTGTAGCCACGTGGCTCCGCGATATCACGTGCGCGCGGGAACCGCGTCACGTGATCCGCCCACCTCCGCACCCCCTCCTGCGCTCACCCCGAGTCACGTGATTTCTCCCCCTCTCCGCCCACCCCCGGGCGCTCAAAGCGGGTCACGTGATCCCAACGCCCGAGTCACGTGGCCAGAGCTGCCGGGGCAACATGGCGGCCTCCACAGAGAGCATGGATGTGGAGGCGCCCTGCGCTCTGCTGCGCCGCGAGGCCGCCTCGTTCGCTGCCGCCGCGGGGAATCCGAACGCCGCCGTATGGAAGCCTCTGCTGGACCCACTACGGTCCCTGACAGCCGCTTTCGTCCGCCCGGGAAACAGGTGTGGGACGGCAGGATTGGAGAGTGGCCTGGCGCATACTCACGGACACC
>JAZEWT010000003.1:4796059-4808174 GCA_036362905.1 Mordacia mordax
CATGGTGTGTCTAGCACAGAGCCGCCCTGGTTTGTCTAGCATCCCTCACTTGTCTAGCGCATTCCCCCATGGTGTGTCTAGCAGAGCCGCCCTGGTTTGTCTAGCATCCCTCACTTGTCTAGCGCATTCCCCCATGGTGTGTCTAGCAGAGCCGCCCTGGTTTGTCTAGCATCCCTCACTCGACCCTGGTTTGCCCCCACCCCTTGTCGTGAGTGACTTGAGACGAGCCGTGCCCAAGAGTTCGCATTCATTCAATCCGTTAAACCGATGCAAGTTGTTTATTTTTTATGACGGTTATGAAGGCGCATTGAACGCCCACGTGGTGGCGCTGTGACTCCGTGAACATTCAGTGCCGACTGCTGCGGGAGGTTTCACGTGTAACGCCAAAGTGGAATAATGGAACAAACGCCAGCGGCAGACTCCCGTCAGCAATGTTGTACCGTGCTACCAAAGCAGCGCATCTGTCTACGGCCAATGTTGTTGAATGACAAAATAACCCAGGCATCCATTTCCAAAATGATTATTACTAATTATTAATTAGCAGACGTCCTTATCCAGGGCAACTCACATCATTATAAGAGGCGTGAGAAAATCACAGCGGCGAGGGGAAGGCAGCCACGCATTCAGCGGGTGCCAACATTTGCCAGACATTGCATTATATTGTGATGTTATCGGCCAATTAATGAGAATTTTGTTTTAGATGTGGGAAGAAACTGGAGAACCTGAAGGAAACTCACGCAGAACATGGAGAGATAACGCACAAACTTCACATAGAGAGGCCTGCCCGAGGCGGTGATCAAACCGCCTAGGGCAGGACTTTACATGGGGTGCAGATGATACCACTACACAACTCTGCTTATCTCTTCAATGCGCCATATGAAATTGCACCTATTTTCCCACAGTGTAACTGTACAAAGCAAGTTTATGCGCCGCTAAAATCATCATTAGGGTAGTTATTATAGGGAAGACTTTAAGGCAGATATAATTGCGTGAGCTTTAAAGAAGGATTTCTTAATTGTGTTGAACGTTCTTTAACTGCATTCAGCGCGAAAACGGCTTGGCTGGTAATTCTTAACATTTGGCTCAGTCACATTTTCGATATTAAACATTTGTCTACGAAATTTTGGGTCTGATCTGACTTTGGGAACGACCAGCTTCCACACAAGTTTAAAAACACGGTTGCTTCGATTTGGACAGGATCTTCTTTACGGAGTCAGAATCTAAGATCCCTGAAGACGTTACCACAATATTTTGGAGTCATCACTTACTGGTGATCAACTTGGGATTTTTGTGTCTGCAAAAAAAAACCCTGAAGCTGTTTGAATTGTTAATCAACAAAATAAACCTTACACGCCGTTATATTTTTTATGGGCGAATACACTAGTCTTCGTATAGTTTTGTATTACACGCTTATTCTTTTTCTGAATTAAACCTGCAACTCCAGCTTTGTTTTTAGAACTCTTAAGATTTGTGTTCTTATTGCTTTGTTTTGTTTGTTGGATTTTAAACTCCTGGTTTAACCCAGTAAGTAGATGCTTGCGAAGGACACCATGTTTCATGCTGTTTCAAGGATTTCCATCTCCCATTGAAATAACAGTCTGCTATTACCACTGATGCACATATATTTTCTCGAATAGCCCTTGTGTTCCACATTGTGTATTCAATGTCAAATGATCATCGTTAAGTCACATTTACAAATATGATTTGTACACATGTGCAGCCTTCCCACACCGTGCAGGTTTTAGCGGTTATTTCACCATACTTCACCACAATGGTCTTTGTGGATTGGCGAAGTTTGGTTGCACAGTTCACTACTGGTAAAATTACCCTACAACACCTATATGTATAGGGATCACCCACCCAAGGATTATCCAGGTTCACACCGGCTTATCCCCGGGTTCTGACGAGACCGGATTTGTTCAGGTGATTTGACCGAAGGTACGTTTTTATTTCAATGTTTGCAACATATAAGTGCAACGCCATCTCAAGACGCTTGTTCCAGGTGATATAACCACCATTGAGGCTTTCTTGTTGGCAACGTAACGATGGAAGCAAAGTTTCGTGTAATTTATTGTGATCCGCTCTAAGCCGCCTTGAAAACAACACCTGTCTTGTTTGAGAACGGCACACATTTGACATTTAATCCCGCCGTTAAAAACTCATTCAAATGCCAAAAAACTCCGACTTAATGGCCATGGTATCTGCCAGTGTACACTCACCCCTTGGGGATTTATCCTGTTTCGTTTCAGCAACTCGTGGACTCCTTTACATTGGTACTTTGGCTATTCTGGAATGTTGCTTGAGTGGCCCTTGCGGCTTAAACGATGGTCCCTTCCTCTTGCGCATTGGTCATTAGGCACCTTTTAGTCTTTCAGCTCCGGCTAGTTAACGTTCCGGAGGTGAGGGCGACATCCACCCCCGTGAACTGGCTCTGCTGCGGTCTAGCATTTCACTAGGAGACGGACTGCTGCTTTCGTACCGAGGAATTCAAAACAAGCCTTCCCGTGTCCATGTTTAACCTTTTAACCTTTTGTTTTTCTGAATGTGAGCACATAGTCAGGTTCAGGCATTCTTGATCACTCGCAATTTATCCACAGTCTCAAAGTTCTTTTTGGGAAGCGACTTGGTACATTGCGATGTTCAAGCGAATAAGCCTTAAGTAATGATTTGCATGCTCGTGTAGGTGTGAGTTTCTGGAAAAAAAGATCATGTATACGAGTTGAACAACACTGAAATCTTTTGTACACGTTTTGTGATTCGTGGGAGAACAGTGGACTTGGTGAACGTGCACAGGTTCAGGAGCTGACTTGCTGCACTGCTCTCTCCTGAGCGCCACACAGGGCGTGCTGGTTGTTGGATTTTTGATTTCATTCGACTACACCTTACCTTACCACGTTGGTGAGTGCGGGTTGGTGAAGGCAGGGAGCATAGACGTGGTAACACAAAAACATAATATGTACAGCGCAATAGCGAGTAGAACACAAGATCAGCGTAAATTGAATGTGTCTGTTTGGAGATGCCAGTCCCACAAAGGCATTTGGCGAATGAAGGAATGCACTTCACCAGTCTAGTTAAATATCGGGGGGGGGGGGGTTTCCTCGAATGCAAGATAGATTCATCATCATCGTCATGAAACCTTTATTAAAGCCACGTGTCGCCCAATGTGAAGAGAGACCTGCCTTGTAACATTACACTATGCGTATAAACAAAATTCACGATTTACAACAATGAGAAATATTCATCACTCAGCATGTTCAACAATAAACGATACATCACTGTAAAGCTTAACGTTGAACTTAATTTCCAGTAATTCACATTTTATCTTGGGCATACAAGGTACAGTTCAAAATTATATGCATTCGTGGTAATCAGAGACAGAATCTAAATTGCTCAATAAAAGCTGCGAAGGAATTGAGAAGTGATTCAATGTAAAAGGGAAGTAAATGTTTTTTGTTCATTTACAAGGAGAATTATGGCAACAACTAGGGCCCCATGTTTTTTATAGACACTTTGGATAAACTGCAATTTTGAGACTTAATTAAATTATTGCATGTAGGAAAATCACCTGGAATTTACGTGAGCCTCTCAAATCTCGTAAGCTAAGCAGCTTCCAGCATGGATAATACTTGGATCTGCGAATAACCTACACAAAGATGCTGTCATGGAGCTATGGGGCTGAGTGGTGATCAGCAGAGCGGGCCGCTACATTACTGCTTGTATTTGCTCGGCCGTCTGTGCTTCAGACATTCATGAACCGACATTGGTCGCAACGGTGAAGTATGGCTAAAATGACCCTCAAGTCATGCACGTTATGGGTAAGCACTCCTTCATCAGGGGATGGTCAAAATGCAAAATGGACTGCACGTGTACACATTCCACTTAGGCTACGGAAGCAAACAAGATGGTGCAAAATGTGCCGGTGCATTTGTCCCAAATGATACAGACGATCTCACTTCTTGCATTGAATCTTGTAAAATTAAGCTGTACAAATTAAGCATCAACGTTTTACTCCTAGCAAGTGCACTGCATAAGGAGTTGGTGAAATGCCATCGAAAAGTTCTCTGGAAAAAAAAAAGTACCTTGCATTTCGTAAGTTACTCCGAAATGACTCGGAAATACCCACACTTAATCAGTAAAGCAGACAGACACGGAGACACTCAGTGGTGTTGTGGTGCACATGAGCAGGTTATGGCTCAACCGAACCGTCCCCGCCTGGCCCCCCTCTGCCACCGTTGTTGTGAAACGGCGGGCGTGGGCAGACAGCGGGAACACGGGTGAAGGGACGTGCATTGAGCCGCGTCGGCGCTGTTCCACCGCGCGGCGATCCTTCCGCGCGCCCGCGTCTGCCGCCGCGCCCCTCCTCAGATCACTGGCGCTTCTGTCAGTCGGAAGCCGGTGTCTGTTCAGGGCACTTGCCGCACGACGTGCCTCTGACACTATTTATGCCCCATGGCCGGGGGACGGCGTTAACACTCAAACGTGATGGCGCCTGACGAGACATGGACGTGAAAACTCCCGAGGATGGGGGCGTGGATCGGGGGGGGCTGGGGTGGAGTGTCTGTGAACTCGAAGGGACACGGCCTCCCCGGGTGCTCAATGTACAAAAACCGCAAATGTCAAGGTCAGGAGGCTGGGATCAAGGTCAACAGGTCATCCTGGCCGTCGCCATTGATGGCGTCCACATCTCGCCATCGTTGCCTTATTATAATAATAATAGTTGCACTTTTCGAGCACCTTTCACTCAAGTGTCGCAAAGCACTGCACAGAAGCTGTGGCGAGAATAGCATGTCAACAACAATAACAACATATGAACGGCGTATCAACAACAATGTGAGGATCTTCAAATCCCGGCTCAAGACTCACTTGGTCCATAAGATCTTGAAGCCGTCTGGATAGGACTGTTGATGCTGCTCACTCTTGTGTGCTTGGATCATGGCTCGCTGTTGACCTGTGCCTGCTCAGGAACGCGTCTTCCTTTTATTTGTTTTAACAATTATTTTATTTGTTACTCATTGAGTGAATAATAATAATTACATTTCTAAAGTGCTTTTTACTCGAGGATCACAAAGCGTTGCACATGACGTTCTCGCTGTGGAGAGAGCGGCATGTCAGCAACAACAATGTATGAACAGTAAATTAGCAACAGTAACGGTTTTGTTGATATAAATTTGAGCTGTGGAGAGAATAGCATGTCAACAACAACATCAGAGCAGTTCAACTGAAAGTCAAATTAGGGCTATAATTTAGATAAATAATGGCTATAATATATGTTCTGTCGATCAGCTGTGCTGTATCCATTTACACTGTTGTGTGAACAAAAGGAGGGGAGGAAATTAAGGAACTTGCCTCATTAGTTGAGCTGCCACTCTGGGAACCTGCTGATTGCATAGCAGGATTCCTTCCACCCTCTATCAAACCAGAATTGTGTCAGACACACGTAGACTACCAGTGGATCGTCACGCAGTGACATGACAGTGCAGACTATCGATGAAGTGTATACGATTCTATTGAAATCCATTCGGTTGATGTGCCTCTTATTGCCCACAATTCTGCATCGTGCCAATCCACCGGCTTTCCTCATCAGCCGGTGGACAGCGGCATTTATGTTTTATTGCAATTGTGACCACCGGCTTGCTATCATAATCGCTCATCCACTCGATTGTCAAGTTGTCAACCTCAACCAACCACTTTGTTCCACCCTCCGCCACCGACCATGTCAACTGCTCGTAAAAATGTGCATATCCATCCATCCATTTTCTAGACCGCTTGTCCTGGTGAGGGTCGCGGTGGCAGCAGTCCAAGGAGAGTGGGACCAGACATCCCTTTCCTCAGCAATAAATTCCAGCTCTTCCTGGGGGATTCCCAGGCATTCCCAGGCCAGCCGAAGGATGTAATCCCTCCAGCGTGTCCTGGGTCGGCCCCTAGGTCTCCGCCAAGTGGGCCGTGCCTGGTAGACTTCCCGGGGGAGCCTTCCAGGGGGCATCCTTACCAGATGCCCGAACCACCTCAACTGGCTCCTCTCAATCCGGAGGAGCAGGGACACCACCCTTGAGGTTCTCCCGGATTTCTGTGCTCCTCACCTTGTCACGGAGAGTGAGCCCAGCAACCCGGCGGAGAAACCTCATTTCTGCCGCTTGTATCCGCGATCTCGTTCTTTCAGTCATTACCCAAAGTTTATGACCATAGCTGAGGATAGGGACATATATTGACCTGTAAACCGTGAGCTTTGTGCAAGGACCAAGCTCCCGCTTCATTACCAAAGACCGGTACAGTGCCTGCATCACTGCAGATGCTGGCCAACCCTCTTACCATCATTCGTGAACAAGACCTCAAGATATTTAAACTCCTCCACTAAGGGAAACTGCTCGCCCCTCACCTGAAGAGGGCAACCCACTATTTTCCATGAGAGGACCATGGCCAGAGATTTGGAGGTGCTGACTCTCATCACAGCCACTTCACACTCAGCCTCGAAACGCACGAGTGCCCGTCGGAGGTCACAATCCGATGAGGCGAGAAGAACAACGTCATCTTGGCCAGTCGATACCTCTCAGTCGATTCAGGAGAGTGATTCACAAGCATTGCTCGGAAAGCCTCCTTCTTCGACTTGACGACTTCCTTGACCGATGGTGTCCACCAACGGGTTCTAGGGTTGCCGCCACGACAGGCACCAACTACCTTCAGGCCGCAGCTTTTCGCAGCCACCTCAGCAATTGAGGTCTTGAACAAGAGCCACTCGGACTCAGTGTCTTTGACTTCTCCCGGGATGGAGGAGAAGTTCTTTTGGAGGTGCAAGTTGAAATTCTTCTGCACCTGGCACTCTGCCAAACGTTCCCAGGCCACCCTCACTGCTCGTTTAGGTCTCCCAGGTCTATCAGGCAGGCACCCTGTGCGTCGAATCCCACTTACTACCAAGTGGTGATTAAGTTGACAGTTCTGCCCCTCTTTCCACCCGTGTCCATAACATATGGCCTTAGGTCTGCTGAAACAACTATAAAGTCAATAATTGACCTTCAGCCCAAGGAGTTCTGGTACCAAGTACCCTTATGAGCCTCCTTGTGTTCGAACATGGTGTTTGTTATGGACAAACCATGCCAAGCACAGAAATCCAATAACAACTCACTGCTTAAATCCAGATCGGGGAGGTCATTTCTCCCAATCACGCCCCTCCAGGTATCTCCATCATTCCCCATGTGTGCATTGTCTCAGTAAGATTATGGAGTCAGTAGACGGAACCCTATTGAGCACCGCACTAACTGTCTCCAAGAAGGCCGAATACTCTGAACTGCTGTTTGGCGCATACGCACAAAGAGTCAAAGTTTTCTTCTCCGAGACCCAACGTCTCATTGAGGCGACTCTCTCGTCCACCGGGAAAAACTCCCAACTCTGCAGCGCCAAGCCGGGGGCTTGTGAGTATCCCCACTCCCGCCCTGGGCCGCTCACCGGGAGCCATCCCGGAGTAAGTGAGAGACCAACCCCGATCGAAAAGTTTGGCTCCAGAGTCAATGCTATGTGTGGAGGTGAGACCAACTATCTGAAGCCGGTACTTTTCCACCTCCTCCACAAGCAGCGGCCCTTTCCCCACCAGAGATGTGACATTCCATGTCCCAATAGCCAGTTTCCATTGCAAAGGTCTAGTCCGTCTAGGTCCGTCCTCTTCGCTGCCGTGACGGCATCGCACCGGACCTTCACGCTTCGCCTTGCGGGTGGTGGGCCCACAAGGCTGTTCCACGTATCCATTTCGGGTTGGGCCCGACCGAGTTACGTGGGTCACCCGGCCACCAGGCGCTTGCCGACGGATGCCACGGCCAGACCTTGCTCTAGGGTTGGGTCCTTGTAACCCTAGTCCGGGCAAGGTTCTCGTGATCTTTTTTCGAACCATCATGAAGGTCTTTGGGTGGACTGTACTTAGTCTGGAACCTCTCCTCAGACCTGTTCGCCATGGGTGACCCTACCAGAAGTGCTGGACTCCAGACGACATAGCTCTGAGGTTCATTGGAACACATAAGCCCCCCCTCCCCCCCACCACGACAATGTCCGATCCATTGGTGGTGCATAGCACCATTAAATATGCTCCTGACGCTCGGTGGAAATTGGCGTAGCGTGCATTGGTAGTTGCGACGCATCGCACTCACGTACCGGAGTGTGGCGGCGTGCCTGGCTCATGCCCGTTCTGCTGTCCGGCCCTGTTTGTTCATTGACCCTCTCGGCACTCTGTAAATGTAATAAATTATGATAAAATTGTAATTACTATCGACATCTTCAACGCCGTCTTTGCTCGCGTGCGACGGGTGAAGGGACGCAGTGGAGCCCGCGCTGTTCAGCTGCTTGGCGCAGCTGCTGGGGGCCATGGCAGCGTCCATCGCAGCGAGCGACAGCACGAGGCCGGACCAAGCGGTGCCCGACCATCCGGCACCCGACCAGGAGGTGCCCGACGAGACGGTGCCTGACCAGGAGGTGCCCGCTCGGGCGGCGCTGGAGGCAGCCGCCGAATGCTTCCGCTGTCTCCGCAACGCGTGCGTGCAGTGCCCCGCCAACCAGCGCCTTGCCCAGTAAGCCTTGCCCGGCCGTCGCGCCCGATGGTCTTGCCCCTGTGCTGCTGGGTTGTGCCGCCCGTTGTCTGTAAGGGCTTGTGGTGGTGTGTGTGCGAGTGTGTGTGCTATCTGTGTTGTGTGTTGGTGCGGTCGCTTAGCGCTTAGCATATTGGGCTACAAACCCGGAAACCCGAGTTCGAATCCCACTCTCGGCTAACACCAGTGACGATTTTCTGAATCGGTCCTGGCCCTCCCCTGGGGCGACAGCCTCATATGACTACCCAGTACAGTGTGTAAACGTTGCCACTGGGGAGACAAAGGTGTCTGTGCGTGGTGCAGGTCACCCACTCATGTGTGCTCTGTCAGCTTTCATAGGCTGTGTCGACCTTCATAGGTGCTCCCCAATGGCACTTGACCCTACAGCCTTTTAAGGCTTTACGGGGTGTGAGAGAGTGGGTGAGTATGTCCATGCGGATGAGTGTGTGTGTGTACGAGTGGGTGGGTGTGTGTGTCTATGTGTATACACACGGTGCATGGTGCGTGTGATAGTGTGTCCGTGCCGGTGAGTGTGTGTGTGTGTGTCCAAGTGAGTGTGCATGAGTGCTCAGCACCCTGTGCTGTGTTGCACAGGGATTCCGGACTAATCGATGCTGTGGCACAGCTGCTGCTTACACTTCCACCGCCTCCATCTCCCTCGGACGAGGCATACTTCACCGGTGTGTAAGCGCTCACTTTCTCACTGTTATCAGTGCCACATCGTCAGACAAAGACGTTTCCATTTGGACGCGCGTCTGCTCAAATTCTAACCTCGGGGAAACACGTGCGTGTGCCTCATGGTTTTGTCATTTCCTTCCCATCCTGCGTTGGTGTCAGCGGTGCGCTGCGGCCTGCAGGCACTCAGCAACGTAGCAGCGGGCAATGCGGACATGCGGGAGATGGTTTGGGCCGCCACCTACCCCGAGCTCTACCTGTACGTCACATCGTTGCCTTGCTCGGGATTGCTGTGTGACCCGGCGAGCGCGAGCATATGCACCTTTGACCTCGTCGGACCGATTCGGGAGATGCAGCGTGGGTGGTGTTGCTCGTGGCTCATAATTGTCCCAGGCGCAGCTGCCTCTGACAATAAAGTGCGTCGGCTAAAGCAGTCAGCCGACTAGAAGCCACATCATCTATCGTGCTATTGTCCGCTGTAGTGTCTCGGGCAGAATGGGCCTCGTCGACAGTTAACGAATTGTGGTCTTGCCGATCATTAACCGCCCATGGGCGGCACTGGGCACGGTGACTGGGCAGCCAGATGGGGCGACCGGGATGACCCAAGCTGTAACTAAGGAGAAGTGCAGACTGAGATACCTGTTGAGGAGGAGGAGGAGGAGGGGGTAGGTGGGGAGGAAGGGGGTTGTCTACTGGTCAGACTACATGACTGAGAGCATGAACACTGCTGAGAGTGACGTTGTTGCCTGGTTTGGCCAATTACCTACAGCAGTGGTCTCATCTCATCTCATTATCTGAAACCGCTTAATCCTGTATAGGGTCACGGTGAGCCAGAGCCTATCCCGGAAACACAGGGCGTAAGGCAGGAATACACCCGACGACGGGACGCCAGTCCATCGCCAGGCATTGCGGGACAATTTTTAGTCTGCGAGCCAATCAACCTATCCAGGAGCATGCTCTTGGACTGTGGGAGGAAACCGGAGTATCCGGCGAAAACCCACGCAGACACGGGGAGAGCATGCAAACTCCACACAGAAAGGCACCCGAGCCGAGAGATTCGAACCCGGGACCTTCTTGCTGTGAGGCGTCAGTGCTAACCACTGGGCCACCGCGCCGCCCCAGCAGTGGTCTCCAACCAGTCAATCCCAAACTCTTGAACAATCGATGTAGTAGATGTTGGCTCACGTGCAATGAGAGCTCCGTGTTATCGTGTCATCATGCAGTGCAGACATGTATTAAAAGGGAATTGACGTTGGTGTCGATTCTGGGGGCGATTTTTGAATGCATATTCGAAAGAATCCAGAATCAATTTAAAAAGTGTTCGTGTGTCTTTAAAGGTTTGAGACCACTGACCTATAAGTTCGCAGAGTAAGAATGGTCGTGCTCTGTTACACACAGCGAGTGTAATAGGTTTGCTCAGGGAACCTCAAATAGAACGATTATCATACGTATTTGGCGGCCACTGGCGTGCCATTACGGGGCTGCACGCGTGACCTCAAACCGTTCACCCCTTGCTGCCGTTACCGCAGGAAGTTTCTGCAGTGCGACGATGCGAAGACGCTCGAGTACGGCTGCGTGGTGTTGCACACGAGTGCGGGCCCCTCGCAGGCGGCTCTGCTGGTGAGCGAACCGCGGGGGCTGCTCATCGCTCGCATGCTGCTCGGCCTGTGCTCCTGGCCCAACCTCCAGTGGCCGTGAGTGTCCCCCGACTCACCTCCGCCTGGAAAGCGCTCGCTCGCTCGCTCACACAAAGCTGAAGCAAAGCTCCCACCCCATACCCTTAGACTGTAGCATCAAGTGCTGTTAGCGTGCACCTAATAATAGTGTAAAATCCATGCCTTGTCATGGATGACACATGGATACGGAGACGTCGCGAGGATACCGCAGATAGTCGGGGAGGGGGAAGCCAGCAATGTTGTAGCCGGTGTAAACATTTGCCAGATGCCGTGTCCTTTATATTATGATGTTATCGGCCATTTATCACTTTTTTATCAGTTTCTGGGAAGAGACGCGAGAACCCCGGAGGAAACTCAACGCAGAACGGGGAGAACATGCAAGCTCCATAAAGAAAGAGGCAGAAATTGAACCATCTCAGGCCAGACTTTCTATTTGTGAGGTGCAGATATTATGACTGCACCACCCAGTCTGTGGAAGTTGATTGCACACATTGGAGTGGATGGCCAGCAATGTGCTCAGCCACTTCTGTCACCCAGCTCATTTAAGGCTGAGTCGACCTAGGGGAGGCTAAGCACCTGTTCAGAAAATCTTCAATGGTGTTAGCCATGAGCGAGATTTGAACTCGGGGTGCCGGGCTCACATGCACACACTCACGCGCGTTCCTATATTCGAATGCCCGTCGCCCCTGCGGACGTGACCCTCGCGACACGATCGCACGTGTGTGTTATTCTCTGGCCTTTGCAGGATTCTGATGGTGACGGAGCATTTCCTCAAGTCCTCCATTCTTCTGGCTCAGCTGTATGAACACCTGGACTCAAAGCTCAGGTGATACCCGTCCGTTAAAAAGGCACATGCCCCTTGCCCGAGGAGCGAAATCGGCAAAAGCGAGACACGCTCAAATAATATCATCTTGGTCTCTTGCGCTCTCACCTGGTTCAATAAATCCGAGCGCCCGAGCGTGACCCTGCGTCGTGTGATTGCGCGCTCAGACTGACGCTGCTGGACCTGCTCTTGGCGAGTTTGGCCGAAGAGCCTGCGGCTACTTCCAACGAGGCATTCCTCATGCGACTGGCCGACGAGCTGTGCGCGACGGGGTCGGCTGTGCTGAGGCTGGCGTCGTGTGCCGACGTCGCTAACGCTGATGAGGCGAGTGGGGATCGATGCCTCATGCGTTACTTTGCTGTTTGTAATTGCCC
>JAZEWT010000003.1:4810885-4840962 GCA_036362905.1 Mordacia mordax
CCGTTCCGATGTTGGGCCCTATGTGGTTAAAAGCGGGCGCCCCGCAGCGCCGGTAGCTGAGGAGAGACGAGGCCGCGTCGCGCAATAAGTGTTTGTGTCTGCGAGCACGCGCGTGTCCTATGCGGGACAAAACAAGGGCGCGCGCCGGCTGGGCCGCATGCTCGGCTTGGGTGCCGAGAGACGGATTTGTGGTGCGGTTACTTCCCGGAGACGCCGTTAACATTTAATAAAACATTTTATCAGAATTCCCCACCCTGATTTAATCGCAGTTGATGCTGTCGGTGTCGTGTCATGAGACGAAAACTGCATTCGGTGTTCGAGAAAGGGAAACCTTTCATGTTGCAGACTGACACCTCAGGAATGAGCTACCAGGACATATTGGGGGGGGGGGGAATGAACAGAATAAGTGAGAAAAAAACTGGATTTTCAATAATAATAATAATGTCATTTCTCGAGCTCCTTTCACCCGAGGATCACAAAGCGCTGCACAGAGCTGTAGAGAGAACGTTATGTTAACTACAATCACATAATAATGGCAAATCAGCAACAATAACGATTTTTTGGGGTTTTTATTAAAAATTCGAGCTGTGGAGAGAACGGCATGTCAACAACAACATCAGGACAGTTCAACGGAAAGTCAAATAGCAATAGATTAGAGGACAGAAAATAAGTGATAAAAAAATAATTCATCAACAAACAAGGACTGACCAATGACTCTGTTATCTAAAAACTTAAGGATTTCCCAAGGCAACTGACTTAAGAAAGAGGCCGACTCTAGAAAATAAACGGGACCGGTGGCAACCCTAGTCGTGCTAACGTGCTAGATATCCGTTTGGATCACTCATTTCGCGACGAGACGCTGGTGGAGCAATCCGAGGGAAAAAAATCCGCCCCCCCACCTTAATACTAAAACGATTCGGACAAATGTCTCAACAAGGATGCTCCTAAGAAAAGAACTTTGCTGACGTACTTGTGTGTTTGTACGTGTGTGTATTTATGGTGTGCCTGCATTCTCAGCCCACGGCACCTGTTCCGTGCCTGTCCTGTGAGCTGGCTGCGGGCCTTCGGCATTTCGTGTTGCCTCGAAATGTATGTGGCCTGGTACGAGTACCACAGTGACCTAACCAAAACTTAGTGGCGAATATCGGCTGTTGTACGCTTGGTGTCGTGAGCAGGCCTCCTCGGAGAGTGCCACCGCGTGGGCTGCGAGGGAAATAACGCATTCAGCCTGGTGCAGGGCACCGCCGGCTTCGCCCCCTCGGCCAACCCGGCACATGGCCTCAAGCGAGACCTTGTGCGGCTCATCGGCAACATGTGCTTCGCTCACCGCGGCAACCAGGACCAGGTGACTGCGGGCCATCACAGCGTGGGGGCGCGGCTCGGTCGCGAGGGTCACATCGGCCAGATGTGACGCTCGCTCCTCTTGCTGCTTCTCAGCTGCCTGGTGTTCGTATGCGTGGCTCATGATCCTCGTGGCTGGTTAACTTGTGTGAACACTTAGCTGCCGGACTGATTACCTGTGTGTGTCACGTCCCTGACTGCTCACCTAGCCACCAGCTCACCTGGCCACCAGCTACCTACCTAATCGCGCACCGAGCCAACTGCCCAGCAGCCAACCACTCGCTTACCCAACCACTCACTTACCCAACTGCTCACTTTCCAAATTGCTCGTGTACCTAAATCGCTCGCCAAGCTAACCGCTCACCTACCCAACTGCGCACTGACCTTGCTGGCTGCTTCCAGAATTATGTGGTGACTGGTGGTGATCATTTGCCAATTATTGATACAGCATCATCAGTAGCCATGACCGATCTGCCACTAGAAATACCCATCTCCCGCGACGCTGTAACACAACTGTTCCATCTGGCACATGCACGCGAGCTGACTTCATTGCTCTGTCTTTGCAACGGATGTCTTATGTGATGCTCATTTTAATAATGATCCGTAACAGAGTCGGAAAGACTCTTCTTGGAGGGTGCTGCATCGAGCAGTTTGTCTTGGTCCGTGTATAAACGAGGGTTATGCACCTGAAACTGGCTCGAGATACAACCCAGGCTGCCCTCCCCACAGAATAGGTTGCTGCTGTTTAATTCCCTTGTCGTATGTTCGCCTCCCGACTCCCCTGTCGGTTGTGCCGTGGCAGCGGCAAGCGGCTTTATTTGACGCGAGCGCTTCGCCCGTCCGAATTCATTGGCTGCGAGTCGCGGGGTCGGGCGGTGGCGCAGGTCGCGGGTGGGGGGTCAGAGGTCGCTGAAGGGGTCAACGCAGGTGGCGGCGAAGGCGGCCGCTCCCCGTGACAGCGACGGGCTGAGTAAGATTAACGAGACGTACGGTGCCCATACCTCCTCACCCCTCGTATAGCGGGCTATCACCACCTGCCGCTTTCAGTGAAAATTCTTCCAACAGGTAACGCAGTGGTAACGCTCGTGCGTTACAGCAAGAGGGGCCAATTTTCGATTCCCAGCACGGGTGCCTTTCTGTGTGGAGTTTGTGTGTTGTATTCGCATCTATCTGCATATTCACCGGGTTTTCCGGTTTTCTTCCATAGATAATATCTTAAAAAATATAAACGACGCAGTATCTGAGAAATATTGGTGCTGGCTTACTGTGTGGCTGCCTTTCACCTGTGCCGCCACTCTGTGGTCCCTCACACCCCCCTCTGTCTTCGAGAGTGAGCAGATCCCGCGCAATGTAAACGGTAGATTATCATTGTTATATTGCGTTGCCGTTCCAAAAATCCAGTTGCTCGTCCATGCGCAGCGCCCATACGCAGAAGAACCCGGCTCTGCGAACGCCCGGGGGGGCTTGTCGATTGTGGCCTCGGTGATCCTGGAGGGCAATTCCTACTCCGGCCACCCTCCCTGCGGCTGGGTCCATTATGGGATTCGACGCGAGTCTTAGCGGCGCTAATCTTTCGAACGCGAAGTAGCGCGCACGCACCCCCTCCGCCAGCACCACCCAGCCCCGCCCCCGCAAGGCCAAGGAGCCTTGGGCCCAGAGGGGACGCGCCGGTAAATTCCCTCGGATTAGAACGACGGAACAAAAAAACCCCAACCTCTCGCAGGTTTCACGGAGAGCGGCATGGAAATATGCGCATTATTTATTTAGTTATTTATCTGCGTTGGCTGAACCGCACCTGGGCAAATCCGAGTTTGAGCTCGCGGCGGGATTAATAGTGCTATTAATCCCAACGTGAGCCTTGAAGTGACGCGTGTGACACGTGTGATCGAGCTTGCTACCACCCCCCCTCCCCCCATGGCACGTTACCCCCTGCCGTAGCTCATCGAGCTTGCACCCCAACATATGTGCAATGAGTAAACGCGTCGATAGCTGTTCTTTCAGGATGGCCGTTCCAGGCATCCCTTTTCTCTACTTGACAACGTTTTCCCTCCCGCGGTGTCGGAGGCATCATCAGCTGAAACGTCGCGAAGAAGGGGGAAGGAGCCCTTGACGTGGCTGTCCCTAAAGAACGGCAATTGAGAGCAATTCTTGTACATCGCGGTGTGCACACCTACGTGGGTAGGAGAATAAAATGTTCCCAAAGCTAGAGCGAACAGAACACTTTTAAAGATTTCGGAATCAATGTAACAAGTTCCTTTCTGCTGGTGCGTTCGGTCGAGATCAGCAGTTTGTGGAGTTTCTGGCGCTGAGCCCATCGCGCTCCGCTCCGCCGGCAACTCTGAAGCGGGCTTTTGCCAGGTGTCGTGAGAAAAGGGCCTCAAACATATTCCAGCGTGTAAACAACAAAGCAATACGCAATAACAAATACGATGCAAATCTAAATGTTGATGTTTGTGTGTGCAAAGATCTGTTTCTGTTTAATCAGTCGCTTAGTACCTATTTGTCACCAATTCTGTGTGGCTATTTTCAGAAAAATCGCTGTTTGGTGAAGTCAGTTATGATATGTCGGGGTTGGCTGTTTCAGAGGCTTGCCGAGCCTTTGACAATGAGCAATTCACACCCACGTGCCTGAGCACTTACGATGTTATTGCATCCAGACGTTTGTCACGCAAACTCGAATATCTGCGCGCTAGTGTGTAATGTACACACACACACACGAACAAAAAAAATAGAATCAGGAAAACCAGGATTCTGGCGAAATTAGCCACGGTGGTGCAGATGACAGGTGTTGAGTGGGCACTGTTGAAGGGGTTGATGGTGTGTGTGCGCGCGCGTATGTATACGTACGAGGTCGTGTACGTAGGCAGGTGTGTTGGTGGTTTGCGTGGCTGTGAGGTGTGTAGGCCGTCTGGCTGGCGAGTACGCTAGTGTAGGGGTTCTCATCCTTTTGCACGTCAAGGCCTACGTGACCCACTTCGGTCTGGTCTCCACGGGCCACTGAGTGGCATTCACAGCTCACTGATGGGTTACGATCCACCGGTTGCATACAGTGGGATTGGTGGAGTCAGGAGGCTGATGTGCTGGTTTTCTGATGGATCAGTAGGCTGGTAGGTTGTTAGACTGATATAGATGTTAGTTATTATAATAGATAGTACCCAGTGAGCTTGCAGGTTCTAGATGTGGGATTCCTGTGACACATCAAACGTCCGAACTGAGCAACGAAACAACGGATAAAAAAGGGCCTATTTGCTGGTGTACCAATGACCTGGTGAACTAATATACTGGCAGGTAAATGGGCTAGTTGGATGCCTGCTTGTCTGGTAACTTTGTGTACTGTAAAGCTAATGGACTGGTGGTGTGTTAATGAGATGGTAGATAAGTGGACTGGTGAGATCTTAGACTTTTGAAGCAGTGAATTAGTTTGTGCTGGGTCGCTGGGCCAGTTGGTCAGTGTACACTTGGTAGGCTGGTCGGTTTGTAGACCAGCAGGTTATTACGTTAATGCATTGATGGACTAGGGTGTTCGTTGACTAGGGGACTGGCCGGTTGTTTGGTGGTCTAAGTAACGGGCACCACAAAGAAAGGAGTTCCTTCTGCAGCCGCTACCCATTCCCCCCACTTCCATCCTCCACTGGCAGGGAGCCCTTACACTGCTCCCGAAAAAAAATCTGCCTTCCCAAACGTTCATAAAATTATCCACGCTCTTAATTTTTGATGCGTTGTAACCGAACACTGTTTTGCTTAAGCACAGCTGTCACTTCGGCAGCTGCTAATTCTCTGCGCGCCACCCGCCACCCTACGATTGAGAACGCGTCAGGCTCAGAGAGCAGAGGAGTCCAAGAGCAGGTATTTTACAAGCGGCTTTACCTTGGACCTGTCCTCTTTTATTAAAGTTTAAGCTCGGTTCGGTTACTCGCGTGAAGAATTGCTGGGTTAAGGACAGGGCGGGCGGGGGGGGGACACCCAAAAATCCCGTTGCTAGACCAAATAAAGCTTAATCTAATTATGGGAACCGATAGCTGGCCGGCGCGATTTCTGGCAGTGTGCGGGTGTTGTTGGGCTGTGCGGCGATCTCTTGTTGGTGCGCGTGACGATCGCGGCCGCTTCCGATGGGCGGTTGTTCTGATTTCTGATCAGGGGAATACGCGCGTACAGGCAGTAGGCGAACCGCCCCCGCCTTCCATTTGGGGGCACGCGTCGTTGGCGAGCGTCCCGTGAGCAGGTGGCGCTAGCATAGCCGCCGCAGTTGTCTCGCCAGCGCCGATGTCTGCACGCAGTGGCAGGGGAAAACTTTCAAGGCTGAATCGACCTAGGGGAAGGAAAGTTATAGGTTGGGATCCCTGCCTGTCGCCGCTGAAGAAAAGCGGTCCCCTCTTCCTGATGAAGGGAGTATGATGGGCATTGAATTGGGAGTAATGCGCGGTGTCGGGCGGCTTCGCTACCGCCGCACCTGCGTACAATGGCTCTCTCTGTTCTGTGGAACACCGCAGGGTGACATCGGGACATCTCCGCCGCCGCCGCCGCCGTCGTCGTGGTGCAGATAACGTTTCACCTCGCCGCGCTGTCACCGCGTGACACGTGACGGGTGCCCATTCATTTACGCGTCCCAACGGATCCGGGGACGTTGTAAACTCTGCCGCACTCGTCACCATCTACAGCTCTGCCCCGGGCTTCGCGTTTTACACATGCCGACGGCTGCTACCACCACCGCCCTCTGCTCTCTGCTCTCCTCACTTGCCATTCATAGCTCACCGCTCAGCGCTTGCGTGCGTTGTCCGTGGTGGGCAGGTCCAGGACATGGTTGAATTTTTTTTTTTTTGCGAAAGGAGTCGGCCTGGACCGCACGCTCCAGTACGCGACCGGGGATTTTCGTAGTTGTCGCGTTGGCCTTCACGCGTGACCTGCCGTGCGCGCGCACGCGTTCCCGGGTGATTATGGTTCTGAGCGAGTGAGTGCGCATGGCGCATCCCGTGTTTTGTTAACCCTTCTGTTTGTTTTTCTTTTATAAATGTTATCTGCGAGTTATGTTCCAGCAATGCCTATTCGCGTCTCGTTTGTCATGAGATAGACATTTCGGTTTGCAATTCTTGCTGAAAGTAATAAGTATAATATTACCCCAAGATTAGACAACGACTGTTTGAAAGATGACATCACAGGACTACTTCCGAGTCCCCGTCAATCGTCCCTTGTCCACACCAGCTGGTGTCACCTGCTCGCTTGCTGAGTTTTCACCTGACGCTGAGCAAATCAAAGCGCCGTTAGCACTCCACTGGGACGAGCGTTTAACCACAAAGAGCGATTAAACCAAAAACGCGAGTTTAATACGATTACGATTTGTGTGCGTGTGCGCCGTCATCAGTGACCCCACTGAGACCGTCCGCTCACTACACTTGAGAACCCGTTTTCATCACGGCTGGGTGAAAGCTGGACACAAACCCAGCATCTCGATGCTGCCGACTCAGTGCTCTGACAACGGTATTAGCGCCGTGAGCTGCGCGGCCACCTCCGGCGGGGTCTATTGGGAGCCGCTCGAGCGTGTAATCCCCGCTCGCCGCCACCACCGCCGCTTTGTGCTAGCGGGTTTCAGAGGCGGGCGGCTTTCCTGAGCCGCGATCGCTGGCATCGCCGGCAGCGCGACGTGGTCACGCCAGCCGCCGCTTGGGACCGACTGGCAGTGTCCGCCCGGCGCTGGGAAAGTCGGCGGGAGCTGGGAGTGGCCGCTTCCTGGCTTCAGCGTCGTCATCATCATCAGCTGTGATCAACTCGCTTGCCGAACGAAGGCCTCCCCCGTCTCTTGCGGTTCTTACGTGTTGCGAATGACGGAGGGAATCTAATTTTCTGCTGTTATGCACGCATTTACTTTTAAGTGTATGTTGTTTTTATTCAATCAAACAATTTTTAACATTTGCTGTTCCATCGTCGCCGTCATAACCAGCAGCAGCAACTGCTTCCATCACCTCACCTCAGCCAGTGTCAGGTGCAAGTGAATGGTAGTTTTCACACTTCCGATGCCATTGCAAGTCCTCCTGGTATGACACGTGCTGAAGTGGCGAATTGTCCATTGCTGACTGTTCCCCCACGAAAAATGGTAACCTCATTGATGGGGTTGATGAGCCCCCACTACCCACACCGTGCGGAGAGGATCCCGTGTAGCGGCGGTCAGACAAAAGTTTGTCGGTATTTATCATGGATGACAATCGGGGTGGGCGGCGCGGTGGCCCAGTGGTTAGCGCTGTCGCCTCACAGCAAGAAGGTCCCGGGTTCGAATCTCTCGGCTCGGGTGCCTTTCTGTGTGGAGTTTGCATGCTCTCCCCGTGTCCGCGTGGGTTTTCGCCGGGCACTCCGGTTTCCTCCCACAGTTCAAAAGCATGCTGCTGAATAGGTTATTTGGCTCGCAGGCTAAATTGCCCCGCAGTGCCCGGCGATGGACTGGCGTCCCATCGTGGGTGTATCCCTGCCTTGCGCCCTGTGTGCCGGGATAGGCTCCGGCTCACCGTGACCCTGTATAGGAATAAGCGGTTTCAGACAATGAGATGAGACAATCGGGGTGGCTCCTAACTCGGGTCTGAACCCACACACCGTCAGTCGGTTGTCATTGCCTGATGTTTGAGAATTTCTTTCTCTAGCTTTTATTTTGGGATAAATATGTCGAGTGTTACTTCTTTCTACTTTGTGATCTTTCAGACGTTGTGTCCACGGAATCCTGCATCGAGAGCTTGTGAGCTCACGGGGTACTTTCTGCTGTAATCATAAACATCAATCAATTTTTCATCTGATGCCTCCATCGTGGGAGGCAAATGTTGTCATGAAGAGAAAAGGAACACTATATGGCTATACTGAAAGAACAGCTCGAGAGCTGTTCTCTCTACTGTTAGTCAACTGCTTCCTGTTTCTATGTAGTTTCTGTTCGCGTCGTCACAATAAGAATGCCCATCTGGGAAATTGTCGTTGAATCAATACAGTTATTTACAGGAGGGTCCCAATATTGTGAATTTGTCCAATTCTCTTAATGAGTGCTTGGGCCTGTGAGGTGTGGGTCCGTTGAGACGAGAGTTTTGACGATGGTGGTCCAGCAGTGCGAGTCGCGTCTGCATCGCGTTGTCTCTCTGTGGCGCGTGCATGCGCGCGTGTGCAGGTGAGAGATTTGGAAGGCATCTCCCTCATCCTGGAGAGCACCAACATCGACGACAACAACCCCTGTATCCTTGTTTCTTTTTTCCTCGAGCGTCCAGTGTGTCGCTGTGCCCACCGTGCCCGCCGCGTGACCGTGCCCATCGTGCTACCGTGCCCATTGTGCCTACCGTGTTGGATAGATAGACGTTTATTATCACAGCAGAATGTACCCAGTGAACTTGCAAGCTCTGCAAGCGAGATTTTTGCAACACAACAAAGTTTAAACCGACAACTCAACAATGTATAAAATCTCAAGATAAATGAACAGTAAACCGTGCGTGCGGTCGTGCCCCCCTCCTCCTCCTCCTCCTTTGCTTTTCGCATGTCGCTATCATGCGTACGATGCAGCATTCGTTGTTGTCCTGGGCGCTGGCACCCAGTCATGTCGGGGGTGGGGGGGGTAGGAGGAGAGTGGCGGTCAAAGCAGTGGGCGAGCGTTCTGCGAAACTCTTTTTCAAAGTAAAACTTTTTACGAAACAAAAAAAAATAGTCGCGATCACCTATCAGCCAGCCGCCGATATGGTGCTCTTTACTTGATGTATTGTCGACGGGGGCGGTTTCTGCTGTAGAGGAAAAAGATTGCCTCTTTTCATATTATTTTTATTTTAAAAAAATGGGGTGTGGGGCACCGGGGAGGGTTTGGGGATTTTGAGAGGGAGCAAAGCAGTCGTGTTAACCTCCTGTCCGGTTCAGAATTCCTGCCGCACGCACGCGCGCGCGGCCCCTTCCCCTCCGGCAAAGATGCACCGAATGCCGCAGCGCTCCCCCGCCTTCCTGCTACCCCGGCGCCCGCCCCCACGCCCCCCAACCGCCCCTTCGTTGAAGTGTTCGTGTGTAACACGAACCCACTTGTGCTGCGTTGCACCGTTGTGCGTGCGAGGGCGTGCGTGCCGCCGCGCAGGTAAAACTCGCGAGCGCGTTTGCGCCTGCGCACCCGTGCGAGCGCGTTGCCCCGGCGCCGTTTCTCCACTCGCGTATCCATGAGTGCGTGTTGCCGGTGGTTACTTCTGAGCTTCACGTGTGCGTTGGGGTGCGTTCTTCTGCTCCGCAATGATGCCGGCCACCGGAGTTCCGTCCCCGCTCACGGCCAAGAACTGTGGCGAAAGCCTTAACCGGTCTCAGGCCTTCCCTAGGTCGGCTCAGCGTTAAACGAGTAGCTTGTACAACGTTCGGACATCAGCACCGAGGATACAAAGGTGGCCGAGCGCAGTCCTGGCCACCTACCCCATTATATGCTGTTCCAGGCCTTCATAGGTGCTCGCTATGTAGCACTTGGCCCTACGGTCTGTTAGGGCTATACAGGGGATCAGTATGTTGTGTGTGTGTGTGTAAGTTGTGCATTGTGATGACATACGCACGCTTGCTTGACGAGAACTGCATGCATCCCTCGAAGTGCGAACGTGAAACCCAGTGCTTTGAAGGCAGGGTTGGTGGACCACTCAGAGATCGGTGTAGAGCTGGACGCTCAAACCTGCTGGACTACCGTCGTCCATATTACAGGCTTGGGCCACTGATCCCAATGGTGTCCATTGGGGTGTATGGGTTTTTTTTTAGCTGAATGATTTGAACTTCCTCTCAAATGCAAAACAGAAATTGGCCAAGTATCTCAATGCAGGACCCTCCCAGCGCAGTGTTGATATTCAGTAAAGCTTTCCTGCGTAACAAGAGGGTAATCTGGCTGCTGTTCTTTCGGGATAGCCGTGTCAAGCGCTCTTTCTCTGTGCCTCACGACGTTTCAGCTCCCACGTTGGGAGGCATCCTCATGCCTTCTGAAAACCTACATAACTCCAAAGGGGGCATCATTATGTTAATCAGAGCTCCCATGACCAGCTAGCAGATGGCCAATACTGGGTGATCTGTTAGCTGACCAAATATCGGCCAAACATGGGGGGCACGGACTCCCCAATGTTTGGCGTAACATGGGCGAGTCCGTGCTGGTGCATTTGCGACTTTGCTTTCATTTCAAAAGATTCGCCACCAACACCGCCATGGTCGTTGCCAGCAGCCAAGGACGATACACTGTTGGATGAAGGCTACCATGGGCCACCCCGTGGTGTAACCGTCCGCGATCGCCGGGGTCTGACGTCTTCCCGAAAATTAAGATCGGGAAAGTAGGCTCCACCGCCGAGTATTTGCTGCTGATCCTTTTGTTCTCCGGTCACGCACCCGAGCCGCGCGCCCCCGACAACGATGTTGCCGCGTAACGGTCGGGGTTTTCCAAAGCGCGCCGCACGTCTCCGCCAGAGGGATGTTAAGCCAACAGGCCCTGTCCACGCTCGAGCATTAAGCACCCCTGAGCGCCCGCGCAAGAATGGCCTGTTGTGTCGCAGCGCCATGGCCAAATGATCCATTCCTATCCCCCCCCCCGAAAAACAAAACAAGGCTTCCTTGTAAGTTGCATGTGGCTTAATGAAACCATTCTGCATGTGAGGGCATTCAGTGAAAGGCTGTGAATGAATGAGTGAGTGACTGAATGTGGTCGATGGCAGAATTTTAAGGAGCGCGCATGTGTGTGTGTTCGCGCTCGGCCTGCCGCTTTGGCTGTTAAGCACATTGAGTGAACGTATATGTGGGAATGTCCCCCCCCTCCTCCTCCTCCGTTAGTGTGGGTGGGTTCGCTGGGTGTGGGTGGATGCGGGTGGGTTGGGTGGGCGGGTAGGTCTCGGCTGAGTTTGCTCGGGAGCTGTTCGCGCGCCCACCACGCTGGTTCCCCGCGGTGCTCGTTTGAAGCCTTTGATCGTGCTGTGTCGGAGGAAAGGGAGTCGGCCCAAGCCCTGTGGAAAGAAACCCACAATGCTCCGCAAGCCGATAACGTCTGCTTGTTGATTGTTCCTATCTGCGTATTGCTTCATTTGAACTTAATTGCTTTTATATTATCGTTGCAAGTGGCGCGGTTGCTTTGGGCAGTCCCCAAAAATCGTCACGTGGGAAGTTTGCTCGTTATCTTGGGCTGCGGCTGGGACTCGAGCCCAGGCTATCGGCGTTGTTGGCTCGGCACTCACTGGGAATCGTTCGTCGGTGCGACCACTCCGCAATGCGGGCAATCGTTACGGTCCGTGGTCACGACCGAGTTCGCTAATACTTTAAGCTTGTGTTTGTGGTCGTTGCACCGAGTTCTACCTGTTTCGGAGCATGGCTCAGAAACGCGGTCGTTTAAAACCCAACGTGGGAAGAATAACTGGAAATTGTCCGTAGAAGCATGGAGTAGATGCATTTGTAGACTTATATTGACAGAAACAGGAGCTTGTAGATCGGCGAGTGCAAGCAGGGCTAGCAAGGGTGGTGGATTATGGTCAAGGATTAAGTAATATAAATTTACAATTTCTAACTGGGGAAGGGGGGTGGGGTTGTAGGAGGGTCGCATACGCAGTTATCATTTGGGTTCCAGCAGACACTGCATCCAGTTTATTATGCTGTTAGTAACTTAATTATATTTTTATGCTTAAGCTGTGGGAGAAAACTTAAGCAAAACAGGGGAAGAACACACAAACTCTGCAAAGAAAGGGGTGCTCGAGGTGGGAATCAAACCGCCTTGGGCAGGGCTTTCTTTCTGTGAGGTGCAGATGTTAATACCGTGCCAAACTGCCGCTTGAGTGGCAGCCTAGGAATGGAAGGGGTCAGGTGCTGGGCACTGTTTAACATCGTGGAATCGTGAGGATTTTGTGGTTGCTTGGGGGGGGGTGGGCAGCGGACTTCATATAGCAGTGGATTGGCTATGGCTGATAAGGTGCGTTTTTAGATTTTACTTGCATAGTTATGCCCGAGGGCCAACGCCCACTGGCATGTGCTTTGTCTCCCTATCGGCAGGGTGGCGTAGCGGTGATTAGCTCTGCTGCCTCACAGCAAGAAGGAACCCGGGTTCAATTCCTCGCTCGGGTGCCACCTTTCTGTGTGGAATTTGCATGTTTTCCCCTTAACCACCTCTTACAGGCCAAAGACACGCTGCCTAAGTTAATTAGCCTGACTAAATTAACACCACTGCCCTTTAATGGGCCGGCGCCCCATTGCCGAAGTCTTCTACTAACTTGCTTACTCCTACGTGCTGGACAACTGTTAAAAAAGTCACATAGCTTAACCGTTCTTTCCAGCTGAAATAAAAAACCGACTGACTCTCGTTCACTTGCTTACCAGCAGGCAGACGGGCAGGCGACGCCCGCACGGCTGTAAATCCCTTGCAGTTAACCCGTGGGAGGGCACACTTCATGTAGCGGCGAATCATAATACCATAATGAATTACCCCCCTATTGGAGGACATTTAACTTGAGGGGTATTTTTTCTTTCTTGAAAATATTTGTTGGGAGGGTGGTGGTGTGTGCGTTTTGTGGGTGGGTGCGTTAGTTTCCCTTGGCAAGGAGGGGGAGGGGGGCAATGAGAGACAAACGTGGAAGCACGGCGCTCGGTGGTGCCAGCCGAGCTACAGTTTGGTGCATCTACCGCTCGCTCACGGTCAGAGTGTGGTTTGGGTGCAGTTAGCACTGGGTGCGCGAGCGCGCGGCGCTGGGTTTTGCGGAATATTAGCGGCGCTTTGAGCGGCATCGTGGGAGGTGCCCTCTCCCATCTCGATGCGGGATTATCGCTGTGTCCAGCTGTCGGGAAACTGCTGATAAGCCACGATTCGTATCCCTCGCGTTTCACTTTCGCTGCAATCTGCACACCCCACCCACCCTCCCCGGTAGCCTGTGGCTCGCAAAGCTGGTGGTTAAAGCACACGTGCGTAATTGTCTCCTTTCAGATAATTATATTTGAAGGATTAAAACATATGCAATGTAGTCACGCCAGGATTATTAATTTCTATATTTCCGTTAATTTGCGTTGAATCGTGTCCAGTTAGCGAAGTCACGGTTGAAGCTGGATTCTCTTCAGATTTACTCGTGTGTTATTGCAGTGAGGCTCAGGCCTTTCCAGAGGTTTCAGTTATTAAATATCCTTACCAGAGTACCAAAAACGGTTTAGTTATTTGAAAATGTGGTGTCTTGAAGGAATTAGGATGCCCTTGAAAAACTCCAGATACAAATTGGCAAACCTAGATACTATAATAAAACGCTAACATATTAATTACGTACAGAGAGAGGATATGATGACAAAATCGATTTTTTCCTTCACAACGCGTGCTTGAAATGTGTTGGTTAAATTTGCATTTATCATTCATATATGTTACCGTATCCTCTGAGCTAAACGCACTCTTTACCCTGTACATGAAAGCAAAGGTGAGGGGTGCCCCTTAGAATCGGCCGTGTGAGTTCGGGAGATGGGGATCTTAGGACTTAATATTGCCAGGAGCAAGTTTGTGGTGTATCTTATTTATCCAGGAATGCAGTGATACTGTACCACGAACAGTCCCACCTACAGATAGACTACCCATGTTGATGAGTCTGGCTTGTGTTCATACAATAGATGGAAGTACCTCAAACAAGCACCAAGCCGCACAAACCTCTTTTTTTTACATGCACAGATTCGACATTTCTGTGGCGAGGGCACGAATTAAGGGGAGGGGGGTGGGGATGGTTGTCGAATTGGATGGAGTTGAGCCAACTGACAAACACCGTTGAAATTGTACTAATTTTAACGACCCCTGATGGATGATGGATGAGTTGACCGTCAACTACGATTTGAACGCTCAACCCCACGATTGTGCTTTGCATGCCGCGTGTGTGATGAAGGTGGGCACTAGCGATACAGACGTTCAAGATGTCCCATTGGGTGGTGACCTCCTACGAAGTGCTGATATTCTAAGTGGGAGCATTTATTTCTTCCCCCCCCCCTCCCACTTTTAACGATTTAATTCAATAAATTCTAAAATGCGTGCAAGGAAAGGGCCAATTGCATTTAAAGGCGGCTTGCGTTTCTCGCTAATTAGCACCGGGCGGCTCCCACGGCCTTGCCCGCAATTGCTTAATTGCGCGGCGCTAATTGCGATGGCCGTGTTCGTTAACCCCTGGCACGCGGCCGCCACTACGGGTTTGTGAGGTGGCTCTTAACGATCTTCCAGTCGAAACGAGGTGGGAGCGAGGGTGGGGGGGGGGGTCAGAGAGATGATGGCAATGATGCCAACGTGTAAGAAGGAGTTAGACTAATCGTCTGCCTCCTGATGTAGGTTTTCACTTCTCGATGTAATAATAATATTTGCATTTCTAGAGCACTTTTTACCTGAGAATCACAAAGTGATAATAGTAATAATACTTTGCATGTGTAAAGTGCTTTCACCCGAGGGTCATAAAGCGAAGCACAAAGCTGTGGCGAGAACGGCATGTTAACAATATCGGAATATACCAATAGAATAAAAGAATGACCATAAATAAATTAAGGACGTAAAATAACAAATGCAATAATTGTTAAAATGAAGGAAGAAGTGTTCCTGAGCTGATACAGGTCAACATTGCACTATCACCCAAGCACGCATGCATGACAATTGCTCTTAACAACTGCTCTCTCTTGAGATCGCCACGGCGAGTCTTCCTCATCCTCTCCTTCGTGACGGTTCACCTCCCGCGTTGGAGGCGTTTCGGGATTTTTGTTGTTTTATGACCAATTTTTATGCGATCATCTCCTCTACTGGGAGGTTGAATAGGCGTGCACGGCCACTGGTGCACAAATCGCTGCATGCGTCACGAGTGTGGCAACTGATTTTTAAAATTATGAATAATATATCTTCTAATGTATCATACAAATCTCATGCCTGGTCATGAACGAGACACTGATACGGTGCCGCGAGAAAACCGCAGGGTAGAGGGGGTGGGGAAGTTAGCCATGCATTTAGCCGGCGCCAACCCTCCAGATACCGCAACCTCCTTGAGCAGGACTCTGTGAGGTGCAGATGTTGCCACTGCACAGCCACCCAGCTGTGGCGTTTCTGGATAACTAACCATTACCCATTCATGCGGCCATCAATTAGTGGCTATAAGCCATTAAAAGTTCCCTCCCTTGTTAATCGCTCACTTACTAATTTTAAGCCATTTGCATGTCAACGATTGGAAGCTATTAAGTGCTCACTAACTGGTTAGCATAATCGTAAATTTGTTGTTGGTGCGATAATTATTAATCATAATAATTGCATTTCTGAAGCGCTGTTCACCCGAGGGTCACAAAGCGCTGTACAGAGCTATGGAGAGTTGGAAAATAACTGGCAGCAATTACCATATTCACTTATCGGTGGTAATCGGCACTTGTTATTTGAAAGTGGGTGGCAAGCCTGATACATTGGCGGTAATCGGCATGTTTATTAATTGGTAGTGGGCAACATGCTCACTAATTGGCAGCAATTATCAGGCTCGCTAATGTTGGCCGATGAGACCGGGAACAATAGCTCTCGCTCCCCGCTGCTTGAGCATTGCAGGCTTTTCCTCTCCTATTTGTTTAAGCTCTTTATAGTGACAGGCTAGGAATGCAGATAGGCTGAAGTTTTCACAGGGGTGGCCAGATCACCCATCCACCAGCATGCACCCCCCCCCAACCATCAACCACCCACCCTCTTCAGGCCTCCTCACCCCAGCCATCCTCACCCCAGCCATTCTCACAGTCTGCACCACCCACTCATTCACTCCCTTGCTGCGGCCTCTGCCTAACGATACCGCTGCCGTTCACCATTTTAGCCGGCATGGATGGGCAGGAAAGCACTGGTTCGACCCTGGACCCATTTCTGCCCTTCCGCCGCCCCCCAATCCCGCGGGCAGACGTTGGTGTTAGTGATGCGGTAATTGCCGGCACTAGAAGAGCGATGTCATGGGATGTGACCGATAGATGCTGTCCATAAGCATTGTGATTTTTTTGTTGCAAAAAAATAACTTGTCTCAAAATATTCGGTTGGGTTAAAAGAGAATTTGAGCCGCCTCCCGCACCTCCCGCACCTCCCCATCTTTGGAAAACCTGGTCGTAGAGAAATTCCCTGCGCAGTTCCCACTGGTCACGCTCCTCTTATTCGCCACCTTCCAAGTTTCCTCCGGCTCTGTTTAATGCCCGCCCGGCAGCCCTTTCATTTCTTAGCCTGTAGCCCCCCCCCCCCCCCCCCCCCCCGTTCAACGCTGCGCCTGTATCCGTCCCTCTGTGCCCTCCCGGCCGCCCGCCCTGCTGCCAATTTTCTTTCTAATTCTCCTCCCACGCCGTCCGGTTTTTATCTCGGCCAAAAAGCGTCTTATTAACCACCTCTTGGCCACTCAATCGGGCTGTGTCAAAATACCGGGGCGGCCCAACAATGGTGTTTTGGCTGCGGTCCGCCGCACCCGCTGGGAGAGCCAGGGAAGGAGGCCGCATGTGATGCGATCAGAGTCTGGGCTAATGAGGGAGAGCGGCTGGCTAACGATGGCCGCCGAGTGGGGGCGAGTTTCAGCCGCAGCTCCTCCAAGGAGGGCACAATTAACTTCACAAAACACCAATTATGGTGATCCTGTAACCCCCGCCGGAGGAGTTCTCATACAGCCACTGAAGTGGGATGGCGGGGGAGAGAAAAGGGTTTTGTGCACGCGTGAGCGAGTGAGCGGGTAAGGTAGCGCCGTGTGTCGCGTGCGGTTTTTCTACGTTTAGCTCCTTGGGCGTTTTGTGTGAAAAATCTTACGAATGTAACGCAGTACGATTTCGCATTTTGTGTCGCGTCTAAATGCAATCGCGGTCCAGGGCACTTTGCGAGCAAACATTGTAATGTGATAGAGGTTAAAGGAACCTGAACAAAATATCCTTCAAAGTGTGAACTGGAAACCAGGAAATCATAATTAAACTGATGGTAGAAAGAAAAACCCAAAATTAAACAGCTCAATATAAACGCCAAACTGGCAAAGACAGGTATCAGCTGTGCAAAGGACACCACATTGTAGTTAACCAACAGTAATTTGGCAAAAAGAAATCCAGAAGTTAATTTTCGTCGCACATTTGGGTCCTATGATGTTTCGATAATGATTAATTATCTAGGGTCATCAACCTAAGGCACTACCACTAAAGTGTAAGGGACATGTATCATTAACAACAGTTTTGTACACTATATTTTGATATTCTTGTAAATTGTTTCATAAAAAATATATGGACAACATTAGTGGATTTTCACCTTGGCACTCTGGTTTCCTCACAGAGTCCAAGTTAATCGGCATCCTGACCGGCGTTCTATCCTGTGTATAGCCCTACCTTGTGCCCTGCGTCTGTACAGGATAGCCTCCGACTCACCGCGATCACGACAATATTGATAATGAACTTGGGTTGAGATGGAACAGCGTTCAGAACTATTCCTGCTGACGTGGTGTGACGGACACAGTGGACTGCGATGGGAGTCGAGAGATTCTTCCCTCTGCACTGCACACAAACCGCGAACTCAGCGGCGTCACTCGTCAAGGGGCGGGCGTCTCCCGGGGGGAATTCTGGGTAAATAAGCGCACCTGCTGCACGACTCCCGTGCCTCGACCGCAGTTGAAAAAAGTTATGGGTTTTTTCTCTCCCACCTATTAATAAATGAACGCAATTAGTGTCGATCACAGCAACCAGAACGGAGACAGAAACCGCGGAGAACAGTGTCGTTGATGAGCGAGACACAAACGCCCCGCGTGAAACAAGCGTCTCTTTATTGGCCACCTGCATTGGCGTGCCAAGAGCAAAGCCTGTTTACGTCGGCTCGCCCGTGTGCAGCTCACCTGTTCAGCTCTGCCAGCCAAAGCCATCTGCGGTTTCTTCCGCAGTTCTCAAACAATGCTTGGCCGGGTGGTGGAGCCCGACGGGAGCGGTGGAGTCACCGGTCCAAATCCCTGTGCCGGTGGGACACTCCACGGTAAATTCCACTCGGTTTACATCGAAATAGACAAGTGATTGATTGTCAACCAAGGGTGGTCGTACCGGTGTATATTTTCACGGCTCGATGTATTAGAAGTGCCCACCATAACCGTTCTTTAGGTATCGCCGGGTCGAGTGTTTACCCGTGATTCCTCCCACATTGGAGGCACCAAGGGTGGGTGTTTTATAACTGCCCAAGTGGTTCCGTGGTAGAACATGCTGTTCACAATTAAGGTTAAACGAGAACCGCTTTTAGGGTATGGTTGTAGATTGTTGTACTATAAAGCGTGGCACCTCTTTTGCCCTGCAGTGTGAACGGAACTCTTCTGAAGCTAGTGTCTCCCCACTTTTTTCACTGCCGGCAACTGAGCCCACGTTAAATTTGGCTGCGAAGTAAAAAAAAAGTAAATGCGGTTCACCTTTCGCTGTTTGCCATTCCTCCCTTTCACAGAATTCCTGTCTAGTACATTTCTCCGATGGTAATTTTTTTGATGCGGCAGAATTTATTGGAGCGTTCAGGAATGCCTCTTCGAACATCTAACATCCCCGTCTCTTTTTGTTGTTGCTGCTGCTGTTTGAATCTCCGTGCATTCGACCACCCAAGATCAGTGAAGAGGACCTCCCAGATTAAGCGGATTAATGTATGGATCCCTTAACGAGTTGTGAGTGGAAATGCAGTTGGGGGGGGTGGGCAGGGTGCAGGCGGGTGCTTGCTTGGTGAGTCTCAGAATTCTATGACATTATCGCTGACCCTGGTCTCCCTTCTTCGTTAAGATGTTTGCACATTAGTCGTCAGCGGTTTCCGACTGACGCTGTCGTCTCCACTTTTCGGGCAACTACTGCACCTGACAAGTGTTTCATTTGTAATGGTCACTACAGAGCGAACGCAGCAGATGCTGTCGTTTGATGTAATAACCAAACGGGCGGCACGGTGGCCCAGTGGATAGCGCTGTTGTCTCACAGCAAGAAGATCCCGGGTTCGAATCTCGACTCGGGTGTCTTTCTGTGTGGAGTTTGCATGTTCACCCCGTGTCGGAATGGGTTTTCGCCAGGAACTCCGGTTTCCTCCCACAGTCCAAAGAACATGCTTTTGCATAGGTTAATTGGCTTACAGAGTAAATTGCCCACAATGTCCGGTCATGGACTGGCGTCCCATTGTGGGTGTATCCCTGCCTTGCGCCCTGTGTCTGCCGGGATAAGCTCCGGCTCACTGCGACCCTTTACAGGACTGAGCAGTTTCTGAAAATGAGATGTGAGACTTGCCGTCCAAATGTTGTTGATTTGATCTTAGAGTCGAAGTTGAAACATTGGGGCAAGTCCCTTAAATTCCCTCACCACCAACTTTCGTCTCATCCCCACATTACTGCACCACCAAGCAGCATAAATGGGTTCAATTGCAGCCAATCGGCAGGTCGCGTGTGGTGGGGTCAAGTGTGGGTAATTCACCTCTTACAATACTTTTTGCTAGCATGGAAAAGTAGGCTAAATACCCTCTGGACAGGATCTCTAGAGCTCACTCCTAGTGGAGACCCTTCTGAGCAAGTTGTCATACTTCAAGCTGTTCACTGCAGTTTGACGATGGGAGCGAGCATAGATGCGTTATCGAAGTACAGTACAACGACGGGTCCTCTTGCCTTAGAGCCGGGCCGTAGGGCACCGTACACACCTTCTGCGGTGTGTGCGCTCACCTGTGCAGGTTTGTCGTCTCGGATTCGCGACACTGGGTCCATTGTTTTGTTTAATCGGCGTTCGACCCCAAGCTGTGGGACTTGTCTTCTGCTCCTCCACCTGGTCCTCCTCTTTCTCCTCTTTAAATAATGATTATTTACTATGTAGCAGACACCCTTATCCAGGGCGACTTTTATAAATACAGTTGTACACAATGGGCGGCAGGGTGGCGCAGCGGTAACATCTGCGCCTCACAAAAAAGAAGGTCCTGCCCTAGGCGGTTCGATTCTTCTGTGTGAAGTTTATGTGTTCTCCCCTGGTTTGCGTGGGCTTCCTCCAGGTTCCCCAGTTTCCTCCTATATAAAAAAAAATAATACCATTTATTAATTGGCTGAAACAATAATAGCACGTCTAGAGCACTTTTCACCCTAGGATCACAAAGTCCTGCACAGAGCTGTGAAGAGAACGGCATAACAACAACATTAGCCTATATAAGATTACAATAGTATCAATGCTTTATAGCTTAGGTGGGGCTGTTAACGCTATGGGTACTTTTTGCCAGTATACAAATATAAGATTACAATAGGGTTTTACCGTATCTGGCGATTATGCAGGTGTTAAAACCTATTGTAATCTTATATTTGTATACTGGCAAAAAGTACCCATAGCGTTAACATTAGCCTAGATTAATTGAAAGTAAAATAGTGGCTATAAATCAGAGAAGGCCATAAAATAAGAGATAAAAATAATTGTTAAACAAATGAAGGAAGGAATAAGTGTTCCTGAGCAGGTGCAGGTCGACCGATAATACATGCTAATGCATGCGGCGTCTGGCAAATGTTGGCGCCGGTTGAATGCATGGCTGCCTTCCCCTCGCCTCTCTGTAGTTTCCTCACTACACCTCGATAATGATGTGAGTCGTCCTGGATAAGGGCGTCTAATAAATAATAATTACGAATAACGTTTAAAATAAACAAATATGTTATCCTCGTCCTCATCTTCGTCCTCCCATATTGCACCCAGGCTATGCCACAGTGGGGGGAGGGGGTGGATGAGGGGGGTCCTAGGTTGCGTGGGGGGGGGGCGTGCGGGGGAGTGGATTAGTATTTAGGTGGTGAGTGGCAGCACTGGGGATGTTTTAGGGAGGGGAGCTGGGGGAGTGAAGCGAGACGATGCAAGTTGGGGGTTGTTGGTGGGGGGCAGGGGATGATGGGAGGGGGCTGAGGAGGGGCGGGGTCCCACTGAATGGTGGGCGGATTTTCACACTGCAGGATCACGGACAGCAGAAGAATTTGTTTTGACACTTTGGACCCGTTTCAAAATATGGAACGAGCCAGGCGACTTTGGGATTGACTGTAAGCCGCAACGGAGTGTACGAAATAAATATGTAAATAAGCACACGATGGGATTTTCTTTTCTTAACAAATGCACCACATATCGCGAGTCTCAACACCTTATTTTCATAAGGCTCCTGCAATGCGATATTTTTACCAATTGCTCTTCACCGAATGCATCGCTTGTGGGAGCGGAATCGAAGTTTCCGTAGTTAAAACCACACTTGAGAACGGATGTGACCGGTGTGCGCACGGGTAGGTTGAAGAACGTGCCTGCTGCGCTGCCGTCTCATGGCTGCGTGTGTGGACTCTCGGTTGGGGAGTTTGACGTGGGGTTCAGAGATTTTGCGTGGGTAAATATTAGCCAGGCCTTTGAACGGAATAGCCTAAATATGTCCGATTGCAGGCCATAACGGAGCATGTGTTTTTTTGAAACTTTTATTTCTGTCACCTTTCACAACAGCTTTGAAAAACACATTTGCAACCCTGCGAGCTGTGTGCGCAAACCTACGTGACTGTCCAATTCTTGCTTCTAAACAGCTAGTCTATGTATGTTATACAACCGTTTATTTTGGGTTATTTCATTTATGTATACTGTAGATAAAAAACTTGCTACAGAGTAACCCTTTAAGAACCCTTCAGGAAATGATAGGGAGGAAGAAGGGCTTTGTTGGCGATTCTGATCATTACAAAACATGCCAGTCATTAGTGTACAAACGATAAAAAATTTATAATTTTTTTGAAATAGAATTCACAAATAAGTGGACATTAAATATCGTTAAAAATCCGTCTCTCTACGCACACATTAAAATGTGTTTTTTTTTAACACTTCCAGTCACAGACATGGCCTTCTGGGAGTGCGCAATAATCAACACAAGTTAATCCCCGGACCAGTTTTGCAACTTCGCTTGTCAGCATTCAGGATTTTTTTTATCCAATGCTGCGTTACTGCCAGATCTTTACGTGTAGTGACCCTCTCTTCAGTGAATGCGACCAACTTCATCACAATTAGTTAATAAATAGGACAAAATATTAATTAGCGTCACGCATAATACCGTTTAAATAACAGATGAAATAACAAATTATTTGATTTTGCTACTTACAGTCTCCATGACAATGCCTTTATTTTCCGTTCAGGTAGCATTGACAGTTTATCGAATCGCCATCTGAGGGGGAGGTGAGGGCATGAACAATAAAATCGTTGATACGTCGCCACTCAGCGTTATGGATTTCTGTCTCCCAGCACGCTCTGATGACCAGGATGTGATTTCGACCAGGGTAAGGTAAGTTTTGCCACGTCCCACAAGATACCGAGTTCGCGAGTCGTTGGCATGGCTGAGGATAGCTATAGATGTTTATTTTTACATCAGAAAGTATTCAGTGAGCTTTGCAAGCTTTAGGTGCGGGATCCCTGCGACACATCAAACTTCAAAAATGATCATTGTAACAAAGCATAAAAAACTGAAAGCAGCAATCTGTAAAAAATGAAACTCTACCCATAATCATGAAAGTAATCAGAAGCACTTAAAATTGCTTGATTAAACAAACTCACAACACAAACCGGTGCAAATATGAAATTCCAACTGAACAGTAGCACTCAAGTTTGCACAGCACAATGAAATAATGATAGACAAAGAGCAACAGTGTAATAGTGGTATGGGACATTTTTTAAGTTGTTTTAGCACAAAGGGAAGGCGCATATGCGACCAAAAAAACCAATCAATTTATGCAGACGGAGCTGGGCCGAAATTTTGACACGAATTAGGATCTAAGGTAACTCAACGACGGTAGTGACGAGTTTCAAGCTCTTGGCAATAGTGTTCCAAAAGTGAGGGCAGCCGTCACAAGCTTTTTCTGTGAATTCTGATCTGCGTCTGGTAACATGAGGCAGACAGTAGGTCGAGCTTCTAGGATTCGGTTTGTATGCACAACAAATCCATCAGTATGTTGTCGACTTGTTCAGTAGAATCATAAGTATGAATCGGCCCAGTGAATATTTCTACGATTGGTAAGAAGTCAATCCCGAGCCAATGTGTTCACCACAATGGTGGGTTTTGTAGGGGGTGATCCAAAGTAAATCTAAGAGCTGAATGCTATAGTTGGTTCTGTTTATTTAAAATAGTATTAGATGCTAATTGATGGATTATGTCGCAATAATCAAGCAATGGTAGATTGGTTGCCTTTATTAAGTGTTCGCAGAACTTGTTTGGGAAGGAATGTTTGTCTTCAGCAAATATTTTAATTTTGATCTTGGCAATATAATCAATGTGAGGACTGAATTTTTATCTTGAGTCTTAATATGAAGCCAAGTTATTTGTATTCCTTTACTTGTCAATTTTTTTGGTGTTCTCGTGTATATAATTGAAGTGGTGATTTGGATGTTATTTTTTGTCAAACATACATTTAGTTTTTTTGGCATTAAAGACGAGTTTGCATGAGATGCTGATTTTGCAGGATGTTGAAGTCGACTAATAGCTTAAAAATTACATCTTCTGGGGAATCTTCAGTCACCAGCGTTGCTGTGTCATGTGCAAAATTATTGATATTCAAGTAAGAAAGGTAGATGCCCAGGTCATTGATTAGTAGAGAGAAAGCAGTTGACAAAATGTGGAACCCTGTGGTACGCCTCTCCGACTGGAAGCAGTTCGTCAGCCTCGAAGGACGAAACTCAGAGATTAATCCTGTTTCGTCTGGAGTTCCTCGGGGTTCAGTTCTCGGCCCACTCCTTTTCAGCATTTACATACAACCACTTGGCCATATCCTGCGCAGCATCAATCTCAGCTGCCATTGCTATGCCGATCACAACCAAATTGATATCCACGCAAAGCCATCCATCAATGTGTCTGGTCTTTGCATGTCATCCACAGTGTCAACTGTGAAGATCTGGCTGAATTCGAATTTCCTAAAACTAAATGGTGACAAAACAGAAGTTTTCCTTGTCGGAACCCCGCACCAATTGTCCATGGCTGACCCTATCCAATTGATGCTAGACGACCAGGCCATTGAAGTTTCTAAAGCAGTCCGAAGTCTAGGTGTGACTCTTGATTCCTCACTCAGCTTCGAGACACATATCAACAAGGCGACGAAGGTAGCCTATTTCCATCACAGAAATATAGTCACACTGCGCAACATCCCACATCTTCATCTCCTCACGAATCCATTACTGCAATGCACTGCGCGCTGGCACCCCTGCGTACCTGACCACTTGTCTCTAACGTGTGCAGAATGCGGCTGCTAAAGTCCTCACTCGCACACCCATCCATGGTCACACATCCCCAGTACTGATGGCTCTCCACTGGTTACCGGTTAAATACAGAATCGAATTCAATATCCTCCTCCTCACCTACAAGTCTCTCACTGGCGCTGCTCCGACATACATCCGTGACCTCCTTCAAGCACCCTCCTCAGCACGACAAATTTGATCTTCCAATACAGGCTTGCTGCATGTGCCCAGATTGTACCTCCATTCGATGGGTGACAGAGCCTTCTCCCGCTCTGCTACCAGATTCTGGGAATACCCTTCCATTGGAGATTCGATCAGCTGATTTCCGGGGCATTTTCAAATCTCGTCTCAAGACTGACTTGTTCCGTCTGACTTTCAAGTCCTCTGGCTAGGACTGTTTATTTAGGTCACTTGTCGTGCTGTGACGATGGCTCTCTGCCGAGTTATATTTTTTATTCCATATTTTATGTCCTAAAATTTATTGCTACTATTTGACTTTCATTTGAACTGTCCTTATGTTAACTTTAATTCGAAGGTTTTCATGATAAATGTTATCGATGAATTCCATTTTTTGGATTAGATCGCGGTGGCGCAGTGGTTAGCGCTGTCGCCTCACAGCAAGAAGGTCCCGGGTTCGAATCTCTCGGCTCGGGTGCCTTTCTGTGTGGAGTTTGCATGCTCTCCCCGTGTCCGCGTGGGTTTTCGCCGGGTACTCCGGTTTCCTCCCACAGTCCAAAAGCATGCTCCTGGATAGGTTGATTGGCTCGCAGACTAAAATTGTCCCGCAATGCCCGGCGATGGACCGGCGTCCCGTCATCGGGTGTATTCCTGCCTTACGCCCTATGTTTCCGGATAGGCTTCGGCTTCACCGTGACCCTATATAGGATTAAGCGGTTTCAGATAATGAGATGAGATGAGATTAGATCACGTAAAAAATGTTTGTCATAAACCCTCCACCACCCGACAATGGCTAATTAGTAAAGATTGCAACGTGAACAAAATGTGCCAATTGTTTACCAGCTGAATGATTGAGCATTAGATCCTAGCATGAGCGACCGCGCGATTGATGACATCAGAACCTTCCCATATAGGCATATCGAAACGGTTTCTCTTTATTCTGAAGCAAACTTGTCTCAAGTTGTTGCAGTTTGCCTGATGGTGCTGATTGCAGTTATCAGTGAAACGTCGTTTTTCTTTTGTAAATGCTGTGAGTTTGCTCTCCAACACACCGGTGTGCTGAGATAGTGAAGAATTGACACGTTTTGTTTACGTTGACAAAGTTTTCGAATTGGCTATAATTTGCATTTCTTTAGCTCTGGCCAGGTTATGTAGCGATAGATCACCAGTAACCAGCCAACCGCATAACTGATGACTCGAAGGCTTCAGAGTCTGTTCAAAAGAATATCGCGATCTGTTCTAGCAGAGGATTTTGAGAAATTTAGGGAATAGAATGCCCCACGTTTGTTTATTTTACATAGTGCTGCAAACTTATTTTTTAGTGTCCAATACTTTTGAGGTTGTCCAGTATTTTTCACAAAAGCCTGAATATTTAGGATGTAATAATTTTTTATTTATTTTTTTAAGATTATTTTTTTACTAGAAGATAGACTAGACATTTGCATATAATTATTAAGATAATCTATAGACCCGCTTTTTTCAGTAAAGTTAATTCATCAGTACTCGCTTAATTCTGTGCAGGGTTGCAGAGGGGCCGGAGCCTATCCCGGCAGACACAAGGTGCAAGGCGGGGCTATACCCAGGATGTCATGCCAATACATAACAGGGCACTTTTGGGGCAATTTACTCAGCAGGATAATTTGCCTAGGGAGCAGCGTGCATTTAAACGGTGGAAGGAAACCAGAGCACTCGGCACAAACCGACGTGGACACAGCGAGAACAAGCAAACGCCACACAGAAAGGCAACCAAACCGGGAACCGAACCTGGGTGCTTCTTGCAGTGTGGCAGCAGTTTCACTCACTGTGCCCACCAGGCTGCCCAGCCAATTTTATGAAGCAGATCATTGAAAGCGGGTTTTCCATTCAGCAGGGACCGTCGCTGCATGAATAGATCAGTTAAAGTTACCGGTTAAAGGTCTGAATATTCTATTAGCAACTAGAGCGAACGGAGAAATGTTATCATCCCTAGTGGAAGAAGTGGTCTTCCACGAGTCTAACTGACTCAGGACATCCAGATGTGTGATTGGCTCGAAGTTAAATTCTTCCTGTGGAATATTAGTTTCGTTACAAGAATTTTGACTTGTCTATGGTGTATTTGATGAGCTTGAAGCTCAGTCACTGGAATGGTTTTCTAATACATGATCCGCTATAGAGAAATGAAAATTCAGGCCATTTAGAATATCTGAGCTATTTGTAAGAAGTGTTCCATCTACTGAAAGGTGTGTTGGTAGACTGTTAGAACTATACTTATTTTCAATTGCTTTGATAGTGGAGATGAAACAACTTTCGGTTTTCAAGTGAAGCCATTAGATTATTCCGGAAATAATCTAGTTTAGCATTCCGCACCAATTTAGTGCAGCGGTTTCACAGGATTCTGTACTCTAACCTGTTTCTCCCGATTGCTGTTCCTTACCGATAGCCATGTTGCATCTTCGGTCCTCAGGAGAGTGGAAATTTGAGGGGCGTATTAGGTGGCTGAGAGGCATTGCGATGACTAAGGAGTTTTGATGTGGCGGAGCGGCATTTGGGACGGCTGAGGGGCATTGGGGCAGCTGAGAAGTGTTTGTGTGATTTAGAGGCATTGCGGTGATTGACATCCACCGCTGAGGCCGCAGGGCATCAGGGTGACTTGAGTAGTGTTTGTGTGGCCAAGAGGCATTGCGGTGGCCGTGGAGCGTTGCGGTGCCTGAGAGGGGTTTGGGCGGCTGCTCAGTGGGGTTTGTGGGGTTGGCAGTGAGCACATGATGTCACCCGTCACTCAGTTGACTTCAAACGGCACTAATTACAGGGTGTGTGCGTTCTCTTCTCTTTGTCTTTGTTTTTCTGTATAGCCGCATACAGGCAGGCGAAATGCGTAACACAGACACAACAGGCAGTGTGCCCTGGGTTTGTTACAACAGTTGCTTTTCCCAATTGCTCTTCTGGTAGGCGAAAGGGAAAACGGCTGAACGGCGAGAGTTTTTTAAAATGCACAATACATAGATGTTTAGAGCGATAATACAAGATTGTCGTTTCTGATCCAGGTAGATGAGATGAGACGAGACAACTTTCTGCCGAGACCAGTAACGTACCATGTACCGATTTGACTTAATAATAATTGCACTTCTCGATTGCTTTTCTCCAGAGGTTACAAAGTGCTGCAGAGAGGACGGCATGTTAGCAGCAGCAACAACAACGACATATGAATGGCAGAATCATTGTGATGTCAGATAGTAACATCATCCTGGACTGATACAAATCCTGTATTGAAACTTCATATTTTGTCCTTTAATACCATTTCCAAAATCTTCTATTCGTGATGTTTGACATTTTAACCCACTTTCAAATAAATGCACACAGACAAACAAATTCCCTGGACAAATATACTGACCAAGACTCTGATTAAATTATCTTTTCCATCGAGACGTGAGGATGCCGTGGTTGGTGTGATGGTTCAGACACTGAACATGCGATTCAGGAGTCTCCAGTTCAATTCCATCTCCCAGTGGCAGTTGAAAGAAAGGTGGCAAATTCCAATCATCCATCCATTACCATGTTGCCGATCCGAGTCCGGGTCACAGAGAGTAACAGGCTGAGCAAAGTAGCTCAGAAGTACTTTTTCCCGAGCAACTTTCTCCAGCTCTTCTTGGGGGATTCCAAGGCGTTTCCAGGCCAGCAGCCGGTCCTGGGTCTTCCCCAGGGTCTCCTCCCAGTTGGCCGTGCCCAGTGTACCTCCAGAGGGTTCCGCTCAATGTGGAGGAGCAGCGGATCTACTGTGAGGTCTTTGTGGATCAATGAGTTCGTCAACCTATCTCTAAGGTTGAGCCCAGCAACCCTGCGGAGGAACCTCGCTGTCGCCTCACAGCAAGAAGGTCCCGAGTTCGATTTCCGGCCTGGGTGCTTTTCTGTGTGGAGTTTGCGTGTTCCCCCCTTGCCCACGTGGATTTTTGCCGGGTTCTCCAGTTTCATCCCACGTTCCAAAGACACGCTGCTGCTTAGGTTAATTTGCTTGCGGAGTAAATTGTTTCAAAATGTGTGCCCTGCGATGTACTGGCGTCACATCCTGGGTATTCCCCCGCCTTGTACCCTCTTTTGGCCGGGATAGGCTCCGCCCCCCCCGACCCTGTAATGGATGAAGCGGGTATTGATAATAATGAATCTATAAAACACGTACACTTGGGAGTGTGAACATTTTATCACGGGGTGGGGGCTGGTTTATCCTTCTAACCCTCTGCACGTCTGATTAAACCGCATGTACACTTGCGCTTGGTAGCGTGGAGATGCTATCGCGCAGGTCTCATCCCACTAAACCCCCACGCGTCTGCCAAAGAGTGGGCGCCGTATGCCCTGCGGACGTCAGAGTCACGCCCAGGTGTCTGACAGCGTCCCAGTTGCGATCGTTTACAATCGCTCGCGTTGAACATCACTCCAGATTTTAGGTTTCGTGGAACGTGCCAGCGTTTTGCGTAACCCCAACGTTCGGTCGTGTGGTTCGGTTTGGTCTGTCATTGTGTATTACTATTTATCGGACCACCTTATACAGGACGACTAACATCATTACGCACAAACATAATAGATGCGATATTAATACAAAATAAATACTGCCGGTTGTCCAACATTTCAAAGTGTCAGTCTTGCCAGATTTGTCGGTAATGGTTGAATAGATGTGTCTTGAGCAGTTATGATTCTGTCATATAACAACGACATTGGCACCGTGTAATACGTACTTACACAAATGTTATGTTTACACATAAAACCAACCCACTCTTCTCTGTAGCTTCCATAAACTGTTGAACCAAGTACTGTTAAGAAGCCCCAATGAAGGCCCATCCCTGTACTTGAGGGGTGGTGTGGTCAGAACCATTGTTGATGTTTACACACTGCACCAGGTTGAGTGGATCTAGGGGGAGCTGGAATTGAACTCCACGAGATTTTAGCTCCGTGCGCTAGTGCTCTGAGCGCACACGCGCCGACAATGTGCAGGGGATATACACGCACACAGATCTACGGTACACACGCATACAGTCGCAAATCCGCAGACGCACACGAGGACAGACATACGTTATAACACTCATTGCCACTGCGTGCGTGTGCTGTGTTTCATCACCACTTAAGAAGTTGCCGGACTAGCTTTCACTGTTTACGTTACCGGGTGCAGGGGGAGGAGAGCAGGTGGCAAGCGATAGCCTCTTTGCAGAGTGGACGGCATGGTGGTGCAGTGAGCAGCGCTGCCGCTTGGCAGCAAGAAAGTCCCGTGTTCGATTCCGGGACCGGGCGCCTTTCTGCGCAGAGTTTGTGTGTTCTCTCCCCATGTCTGCGTGGGTTTTCGTGGGGCATTCCGGTTTCCTCTCACAGTCGAAATACACGCTGCCCGGCTTAACCGGCTGTGATGGACCGGTGTCCCATTTTGGGTATAGCCCAAGTTAGCTACTGACTTG
>JAZEWT010000003.1:4840983-4858655 GCA_036362905.1 Mordacia mordax
CCCCCCCCCCCCCCACGTTGGAAAATTGTTTAAAAAGAAGAGCGACATAACTCACCGGTTCCTTCCAGTCTAAGTAAGTGAGATCGCGGACCGCCGTGGGTTGTATCGGGTTCGTTCATCGGTGCCAACCACCACCTCACAGGCAAGGGATTAGAGCCCAGTGCTGCAGACCAAACTCCATCGTGAACCTGGGTTTGAATCCCGGCTTCAGCCGTCTGTGCCTCCGCCAACTTTTGAAGTGTAGCGAGTTGAGGGCCCTGGTTCCAGACACTGATAACTGCACGAAAATTCCGTCGTATTAAATTTGGCTTTGCAAGTCAATTGGCCGGATTCCAGCGCTGAGAATTAAATACATCGGTGTTTGACTGTCATATGATGAGCGTTACTGTCTAGCAGGCTGGGTGAGCAAGGGACGCCTTCTGTTTGGTGAAACCAAGGTCACAGGAGTGAGGTATCTCGGACGAATATCCGATCAGCTTCTGCGGGCCAGTCTCTAACCAAAGGGTGGCACTGCTCTATGAGAGGTCCTGATTGGTGCCTCTTGACACGCTGCCAGTGGCACAGTTGGCATAGAAATTTGTGAAACTAAAATATTATTGCTTTCTGAAGCTGTTCTTTTGGGATAACCGTGTCGGGCGCTCCTGTCTGGACACGGCTATCCCAAAATAACAATTTTGGAAAGCAATCGTCGTGCAGCTTCGGGAAGAAATCATCGTGCATTGAGCCGTTGAAACCTAGCTTGGTACAAAGATGAAATATGTGTTTTTTTAGTATGTTAAGCACAACAGTGTTAGCGCATACTGCCATGGAGGAGCTGTACCCGAAGTAAATGGGAGGACGAGGTGGTTTCATGTAACACGCCAAGGATACATGCATAATAATTATACAATTTATAATGCACACACATTCCACGCCTAGATGTGCACAAGTCCCGGATACAGAGCCGGGCTCCATGTGGGTTTTACCCGAAGGGTTGAGCGTCGTTTGAGTAATTTTCTGAACGTCGAGGTTAGTTAGCTCTTTTTAACAGTTGTCTAGGGGAGATGGGTACTCAAGTTACAACATCTCAGGGCGCCTGGAGCAATTGAGTCCGGGTAATTAACGTAGGTTGTTGGTGCATTTTTCTCTTGGCTCTTCTACCCTCCCCCTTGGCTTTAGTGTGTGTCCGCTGTGCAAAGCGCTTAACGCGCAGTGCGCAAGCTGTGAGGGTGCTGTGACCCTTTCTGCTCCCCAACTGTGGTGCCCTCTGTAACGCCGAACTCTAAGGGAGTGGCATTTAATGAGTTATTTTATCGGAGGCTGAGATGGCTTAACGTTTATTTGTTTAACCAGGTGATGGGGGCACACTTTTACCAGAACTCTACTATGAGATCTTTATTACGTGACAGTCAAACTAATATTTTTTTCTTAATTTTCCAGGCTAAAATGTAACATAATTGAGTACAGGATCAAGTGTAATGGATGTTTTATTGTGCATTATTTGAATTTATACCATTGCCTTGCTCGACCTAAGACCCAAAGTAATCATGGGTGGCTGTGTGGCATGGAACCCTGGCTTTAAGTCGAGCCAACTCAGTGCTCTGATCTCTGCACCACTCAGTCACCTCCAACACTAATCCCATTAATATCACCACAAGTGTGTCTCATCCAAGCGCTGTTATCTGCATTGTTGCCCAGAACCATGGTTTTGTCCTAGTCTCCTTATCTTACCACTTTTCCTAACCATTACCCTATGCCTAACCTCTCTAACTCTAAGCCTGTTCATATCCCCATCAATAGATTTGTAGCCCTATTCATTACCATAGTGCTAACCTTAGAGCTTTGCTTAAATGTAGCCTTATCTCGATCGCTATCTCCAGCCCTAACCCAATTCTGATCACCACTCTTAACATTGGCCCTCTACTATAACTCTACCCTGATCCTATCTCCATACCTATTCCTATTCATATCCCTATCCTTAGCACAAGTGCTGGCCGTAACCACTCTCTACCAAGTCGTTCACTTTCGGGCTTTATTCTCGCTGCCAGCTTGACGGTGGGAATGTATCCTGCGCAGGCGACATCTCCTCGCCGTTTGATTGTGCGGTATTCTTATTATATTTTTGTTTCTTCCTCCTGCCCTAAGGATATCATGAGCCTGTCTACATTGTCTGTATATTGTCACTCGCATGGATTCTCACCGCCCCCCGCCCCTCCCCTCCCTTGCCGCCCCCCCCCACCTCCTTGCGAGTCGTGCCGCACCTTGCCGCTGCGGCACCGGCAGGGATTTACGCGCCGCGGCCGCGGGCGGTTTAGTCAGGTGAGAAAAACACCGCGCGCCACCGCAGCATGCCAGCTAAAGCCCCCCCCCCCGTCCACGGGGCAGGGGCTCCTCTCGGAGGAGAAGGCAGCGCAGGATCTGAGTGAAGGGTACGCTGCGTGCGATTCTCGTGTCGTCCCGTCGTCTCCTCCGCGCTGAGTGGGGAGAGCGGAGACGGCGGCATAAATCTGTCGCCGTTGCATCACCTCCGAAGTGTCAACGCCGATGCCCGGAGCCGTACAAACGCTACGACGATACCGGTTCACTCCCTCGGGAGCAATCTGCTGCTCAACGTCTCTCCGTCCCTCGTGACGCGCCGTTGGGTTGTGCCGCGGGTCCGACTGTTTCGTTGGTTTTGAAACTCTCGATGGCACGTGGAGTGAAGTCAAATGTCGCGTGGTACAAACTGTAAACGCGTCAGAGATTGTCATCGATCCCGTCGTGTTGTGGTTGGACACTAGCAGTCGGCGCATTTTAAGACCAAACGCTCCCTTGACCCTTAGCTCTCTAGGTTTTTGAATTTTCATTAATTTATTTTGGGACCACCGCCGAATCCTTGTCAACCCATGATACTGACAAACCAGGAAATTGATTTAACGTCTTCTCTGTACTGATGTGGATTTTCAACGCACGACGTATGAGAATCGCTGCGCATAGCTGGTCTTTCAGGATAGCCGTGTCGAGTGTTCCTTCTCTCCTTCGCGACCTTTCACCTTCCACGCTGTCATCGGGCATCCGTCTTCACAAGGAAGCTTTCGATTTCGTGTCGTCGGGCAGTTGGGGATGCGCTTTCTCTGATCCATTGCCTCAACTTGCGCTTCTCTCGATTGGGCAAGGTAGTGTATGAATTGAGGCCTGTGAAGCGGAGCAGCCACACGGCCGATGCGACCAGAACGCTTGAAGCGTGACCGGGAAATGGCTTTAGGAGTGCTGCGTTATTTCTGAGGTCTGGCAACATCTCCCACCGCCACTTTCATCATCACATAGTGTCACGCCAAGTGCTGTTTACTAGATAAGAACTATTTGTTTTTGGGGTTGAGTCTTCCCTTTGAGGTGGTGACATGGAAGGTGTGTTTCTTTCTTCTCATGCCTGCTGCTTAATTTGAGCTTAGCAGGGTGGTGATTGTTGTTGGCATTGGCCAGACTACTGGGCCCCATCTCATGAAAGATGGGGGGGGGGGGGACTCCCCATTGTACACAGGCTGCCAAAGGCAGACTTTACAAAAGTGAGCATTAGGAATTGCTGCTTTTTATCCTGATGATGCCTCTAGCATTGTATTCTTGAATTTGTCCTTGTGGAATGTTTGTTCTCGACATGACTTTCGCGAACGAACGGTTCTTGAGAGCAATTCTCATTGAGCCGTGAAAACCTGAATATAGAGGTCCAGTGAGTCCTAATAAGGGTGAAACTGGCCGAGAGTTCTCGCTCATGCTAACCATGGCTTGTCAGCCTCAAATCCATCTTAACGGTGACTCCTAAGAGGACCATGATGCACTTTTTTTAGGAACTGCCGATGTTTATTTTGCGTAATGCACATAAGGCCGAGTGTGCTCTTTACACGTGTTGGCGTGGTGTTCAAAACGTCTGGGTTCTCCTACTCACGCCGTTATAGAAGAGGTTTTTTTGGCATCGGTCATAGATTTGGAGGTGGTGGCTGCAAGCCCGGTGCTGGTTCATCACTTCGGGAGCATGCGAGCTCCGGGTTGAAGGGCGTGCGCTCGCTGGGGAAGTCCGTGGAAGTTGAAAGCTCGTAAAAGTCATGCGGCAGGTGGGGGGGGGGACATGAATGCTATTAAAGTTTATGAACGCTGCCCCACATAGCTTGGAGGTGATTGTTTGATCTCTGCTCATTGGCCCAATCCTGTAAAAAACCAAGAAAAAAAATTAACGGCTCGAAACCACTTAGCAAAGACAGAGCCTTGTGTCACCACCACTGTTTGCTTAAATTTTAGCGTCGGCTCATTTAACCCAATTTGTTTGAGCGGGTGACCGGCTGTGTTTGTAATGCCACGTGGAGATTTGCATGCCCTAGACATTAGGATACGACTCTTGGAAGGGGGGCTGGCGGTGTGGGTTGCTCAAGCAACCGTGCCGATAACATAAAAAAAGCTTGGGGGAAAACGGTTTACCGTAGAGGCGGAAAGGCACGATTTTAGTTTGTTTATTAAATTGTGTTCGCTTGTGTTGCTGCTCTATATCGTTTAAGTTATTAGCAGTAAAAGCCTTGAGACTGCGCGCGCGGCCGCCGCGCCTCCGCACGCCCACAGTAACGCCCGTGTCACCAGGAGACGGCGGCGAGATGAACGGGGAGTGACGCTCGCGTCCGTCTCCCGTAAAACATATCTTGGTGCCGCTTTACCCTTCCCTTTAACTCACATCGCTCGTAGTAGCAATGCACCTCCGTGTACCTCTCCTGCGATTCCTCGGACCGGTTCTACATCGCTCACCCTTCCGGCCTCGGGATGAATAGTCGCGATTCAATTTCACACTTCGAGTCAAAGTCTCTCCCCTCTCTCGTCTAGTTTTGTTGTTCGTTATCATCTCGTATTGGCAGACGAGTGCCCGTTTGTATACGTTTGTATACCTTGTCTACACAGGGACAGCTGGCACTGGGGGGGGGGGGGATCTGCTTGGCTCCAATGCCACAGGTTATTCGAATAATTGAGATGAGTTACAGATTACGGCGCATTGAGCTAACGCATTGAGAGTACAGGTTCCCTATATGCAAATCCTGACGTATCGTTCTGTGTGTTAGTCTGTGAGAACCTTTGTGAGTATATAGGTCATTCTGGGACTCCCTCTTCATTTTCAGGCCTGTGCTGAAGCATTTAGATGCCTTATACTTGCAATTAAGTGTTTTGCTCATTTAGGTGTATTGCAGACGTCAGCTTGTCATCGCGTAGTCGAGTGAATAACTGATTATTGCATGGCTTACAGGTCTGGTTTGCTTACTGCATGAGTTTCACTCATTCCTCGCAAGCGTCCCATCTTGTCTTTGCACCGAATCTATGTTGACTGCATGAAAGAAATACCTGGTGTAGTGGTCTGAACATCAGCACTGAGGAAGGAGGCAGTGATGGATGGGAGATGCATTGCCCATGACCACTCTTTGTCTTTTCTACGTAACCTGAATAGATTCTCACTCACAGCACTTTTATCCAAATTAGTATCATAATTTTGGCTCAGCTGCGATTGCAAATTTGATTGTTTTTTTGAAGAGGTTGCATATACTCTTTCCTTTTGTCGTGCAAAAAACTGCAGTTTATTCCCGTGCTACTGCTGCTCTGTTGCTATTCGTAGTCTTGTTAATGTATTAGAATTGTTGCTCACTTCTGTGTTGTGCAATGATTGTGGTTGGGGGTTTCATCTTTGTACAAATTGGTGCTGTGAGTTTATTTAATTGTGCAATCTTGCGTGTTGCTGATTATTTGTACGATTACGGGTTTTTTTGCACGGATTGTTGCTTCGGACGTTTGACGTGTCGCAGGAATCCCCCATCTGTATCTTGAAGGCTCGCTGGGTTCTTTCTGCTGTAGTAATACACATCTATCAACTTGTCTATCCACGCTAATACTAGACTAACTAGAGAACAGCCTCTCCTGCAGACTTGGTGAGCTTCCCTGTTTGGAGACCTCATCCCGTTGCGCTTGTGTAAGAGGCACCGTCATAACTGACATGGCACGCACATTTTGAACATTTCGCAAATTTCCAAAACAAGGTAAGAGCCCCCCTCAGTTGTTCCTTGTGTTAAAATTGTGGGATTTAGTTTTTGGTCATTTTTTTTTTCTTTCACACTTTTCAGCCCTAATCGTGACGTCTGTGTGTGTGTGTGTATGTGCGCGATTTTTCCATATTTCACGTAATGAAATTTCCACTGAATTTAGTTTTTTTTTCCGTGCGTGCGTGAACTATGCTGTGAGCGTGCGTGCGTCCACATGTTTATTGACAATCATAGGGAGTCGGGATTATGACCATTTAATGTAGCGACTTATGGGGAGCGATGGTATGGCGGTTAGTTGGATGCACTATGAACCGGCCTCCCGAGTTCGAATCCCGCTCACGGCTAACACAAGTAACGATTTTTTTAACCAATCCCGTGCCGCCCCTTGGTCAACTCAGCTTCAAATGCGCACCCGGTGCAGTGTGTAAACATCGGCATTAAGGAAACAAAGGCGGCTGGGCATGGTACTGGCGACCCACTTCCACATGTGCCATGTTGGGTTTAATAGGTGCTCGCTAACCGCACTTGACCCCATAGTCTGGTAAGGCTATATGGTCTTTGTGAGTACCACTGAAGATATGTTTCTGTTTTACCTGCACGGATGATAAGCAGCTAGCAGCAGTGTCGGTGTGGCTCAGCTGGAGAAATAAATTCCCATAAAATTTAAAATTATTACAATTGTAAATTGTATTACAGAAATTTAAGCGAGGTAGCTGATTTGGTTGTGTGTGCTCCTAGCTAATCCATATCGCCTGATCAGCGTGAAAGAGCTGGCCAAAGTAACAATCTGGACGGATTCGTGAGAGCTCCATCTAGCGGACGCCTTTCACCAGCAGTGGTCGAAATGAAATACTTGCAGTCCTGCACCTTTATCTCCACCTCTATTGGGCAGTTCCTTTTTGAAGGAGTGTTTTTCAAGCCGGAGGAAGCCGCAGTGCCCAAAGAAAACCTGCACGAGCGAGGCGACAGCACTCGAGAGCCAGTGAGGATTTCCTGGGTAAATAACAGACGTCTGTTGTCATTATTATAAATGTAACGGGAGCTCTATCGTCTATAGCTCACTTCTGTTATACAATAACAGACTGATTGCCGCTTAGAGTACTGGCAGATTATAGGTGGATGTAACTTACACTGACGTTAAACTCAAAGGCGTCTGCTCAGAAAAGAATGTGTGGTTGTTTGTCAACAGCCGCCATTCTCACGACCCATCAGTGGGCCGCAAGCACCACCCATTGATTTGTGGAGACCAGGCCCAAGTGGGCCTAGAGGGACAAAAGGTCTAGAACCCCCTGGTGCACTGCTAATCTCCAAAGCAAGTTGCATAAATTCCACATTATTTTCAACAATCGTCACGATTGCCACTGTCGTTTTGCAACTGCGGTGTTTATTTTATTGACACTTTTGGAGATAGCTGTGTGGAGCTCGTGCGCATGCTTCGTGGGAGTTATGCATCAGTGCAGCTGAGATCTCGTGTTCGAATGCAGCCAGCTCTTGAATGAACTGGGTCTTTTGAGTGTAGCTAGCGATGTGATGTTCTCGGCTTGACAATCAATGACCGCACGTGTATACATGTGACACTTTGGTTTTCCACTTAGTTCAGCATATTCCATCTCTGGCAACTGAATACACTGTTTTGAGTGCTGCGTGTCAAACACTCCTATAGCAGGGCATGTGAAAATGTGTGCAACCCGGGGTGGGTTACTTACTCTCTTAATTTAATCTTGCAATTCATAACTTGTACAGTATTCGTTCAATATGAAAGTTATTCGTTTGGAGAGAGAATGATTCTCTTCTAATGAATAAGGAAACCACAGAGAGGTGGGGGGAAGGCATCCGTGCGGTTAGCTGGTTCCAACATTTGCCAGAGGCTGCATCCTATATATTATGATGTCATCGACCAATTAATGAGTTGTTTTAGTTATGTGAGGAAACTGCAGAACCCGGAGGAAACCCATGCAAACAAACTTCACACAGAAACTCCACACAGACAGATGGCGAAGACGGGAATCGAACCACCTCGGCAAGGACTTTTTTTTTTCTGAGATGCGCGGATGATACCACCGTGTCGCCCTCTCACCCAAAGGACATGAGTAATTCTAACCTCGGAATCTAGTGACTGTTCCAATGCATAAAAAGAATGTTATGCACACTTCATTACAGGAATTTCCAATAACTATGCCTTTGTTTAGTGATTACATGATATGGCCATCATGGTCAGTAGGTGTGTAGTGATCGGTCGCTTCTCTCCGATGAAGTGTCACGTATCGGCCTTACACTTGTAGAGCGGTGGCACAGGGGTTCACAACACGTTGGCTTGTGAGTCATTCCAGCTCTGAGCAACAAGCGTGGCCGTTCATGCGTTAACCGGTTCGTTTTCGTCTCGAATGTTATTACATGACTTATATTTGTCTCATTTGTTCCACGTGTACAGTTGAAATCACTGCATTAGCCTGCAGTTTCCATGAATCGGTGATAATCTATGCTCGTATGCATAACTCGATGTGTGGATACTCAGCATACTAATCGATTACAATCGATGAATCGGGGCATCTTTACATGCCTAACAATGTGGACATAATCGTGAATGCAAATTAATCTGTTTTTTTACTCCCACAGGGATGATGAGCTTGTATTTCTCTCCATATCAGGGCTGTTGCCATGTCTTGTCCACTGCACTTTGACAAAGACAAAGATCCCCTATATTGCATAAACTGACTGTAGTGTCAAGTGTCATTAGCGAGCAACTATGAAGGTCGACACGGCACACTAGGAGGTGGCTAACCATCACCATGCCTGGCCGCCGTTGTAGCCCTAGTGGCTATTGTTACACACTGTACTAGGTACTCATTTGAGCCTGAGTCGACCTAGGGTAGGCTCAGGTCACTGGTGTCGGTGGGACGTACACACGGGCGCGCGCACGTTTTCCACTTGACTTTCTTGACCCCTGACCGCTCGTCGCGCCCTTGCGCCTCCTCCCACCCGGCCCCCAGTCATTGCGCAATGGGCCGTGCTGGCCGTGAGAAACCTAACGCAGGGGAACGTGGAGAACCAGGCGGTCATCAGGAGGCTGGAGCGACGAGGCGCGGCCCAGTGCCCCCTCCTCGGCGCGCTTGGTGTCAGCGTGGAGGAACGCGAAGGCTGTGTGTATGTGAAGGCAACAAGCAAGACCACGCCGTCTTTGTGAATGGCCATACACAAGGACACCTTCACGATGGGATTACACAAGACTACCGGACCATCATGAGGGCCTTCCACAAGACCGCAGGCCCTTCATGATGGCTTTGCATAAGTAAAAGATTCAGTTCAGTATCAGTATCCATTTAATCTTATACAGGGTCGTAGGTGGCCGGAGCCTATCCAGTAGCCATAAGGCGCTAGGTGGGGCTATACCCAGGATGTGACGCTAGTACATCGTAGGGTACTTTTTAGGGACAGTTTACCCAGCGTGCCAATTAACCTAGGGAGCACTGTGTCTTTGGACAGTGGAAGGTAACCGGAGCACCTGAAGAATACCCACGCGGACACGGGGGGTATCATTCTTCATTCCATCCAAAAATATACCATTAATGGCTTAACAATAAATATGGAAGTCGACTTTTGCATCCAAAAGCTTTTAAAGTGATCTTAATAGAGGCCCTGCACAAAATCTTCATAATGGCCTTCATAAGAACAATGGACTTTTATGATGTACTTCCACAAGACCATGGTACTTTCTTGAGGGTCTTGCACAAGAACATGACCCCTGTATTGAGGGCCTTTCACAAAACCATGGTAGCTTCGACACATGGAGGCCAAACACAAGGCTGCTCTACCTTGGCAACAGTCTCCACAACTCGCTGTGGGGAGTCTGCCAGGGAACGAGCCGGCCACTGTCCTCGATTCACCGTCACGGAAGGAAGTGAGAGGACACCGATGTTTTGAGGCCTGCGTGTTTGGCAAGACCGGATTGCTGTTGCTGCTGTGTCCAGACCTCCCTTGCTTGGTTCGTTTGCGAAACCACGCGATTTGAACGCGCCCGTCCGTTTGTATATGTGTTTACGCTAGTTAGCGAGGCTAGGTTTATCGAGTGAAGGAGCGCACACAGCGCACACAGCGTGGCGGCGTGCCGATGACAGGATGTGCTCACGCGGTACGGCACGCGAGCCGTTGGCGCACCGCGTGACGAGTGCAGCACGGTGCGTAACGTGGCGCGGCGGCGTGTGGGTGGCGCACGTACCACACGGCAACCGCGCAGCACAGTCCGACGTCTCGTTTGAAGCGGTGCGGTCGCGCGGCGAGTGAGCGGCGCAGCGTCACGTGCGGCAAGCGACGCGAGTGACGCTGGTCGGCTCCGTGCATGTAAGTGACGGCTGCTAAGTGTCCTGTTGATGCAAATCGACATCGCCGGTGGAGAGAGGGTTCCCGCCGGCCTAACAGCCATCGGAAACGGGGTCACGAGAGAGGCCTCCCCACCGCCTCCCCTCCATCCCCGGTGTTCTGGACTGCAGTCACCCATCTCTCGTCTCTCCCTCTCTCTGGCAAAACACGTGAGGCTTGCAGTGGAAACATCCATTTATCTCCATCTCTTTAAATATTAAAAAAATCTATTGCCGATGCAAGGTGTGACTGGGAGCTATAATTGTGCACGGTGGCCGAAGGTACTGTTGGAGTGGAGTGTTTTGCATTTTTGTGTGGCTTGTTTAATTTGGGATCGCGCCCGCACTGTGTAACATAACAGATATGATGATGGAAGTCGGCGAAAGCAAGATAAATATTTCAATTCCACGTGTACGCGTGTGCCGTCGTGTTTTTAATTGCGCAATCACGGTATTTTTGCGGCTGGCGGTATTTTATCAGTTTTTATTTTTGGGGTTGTCTGGAGGAAGCGGTGGGTTGGTTTCACGTCTGTGCACTTTTTAAAATCTGGAATTTCAAAACATGTAGTGGTACCCTCGTACAGGGTAACCAACAAAGACTAGAAGATCTCATCTCATTATCTGAAACCGCTTAATCCTATCTAGGGTCACGGTGAGCCGGAGCCTATCCCGGAAACACAGGGCGTAAGGCAGGAATACACCCGACGACGGGACGCCAGTCCATCGCCGGGCTTTGCGGGACAATTTTAGTCTGCGAGCCAATCAACCTATCCAGGAGCATGCTTTTGGACTGTGGGAGGAAACCGGAGTACCCGGCGAAAACCCACGCGGACACGGGGAGAGCATGCAAACTCCACACAGAAAGGCACCCGAGCCGAGAGATTCGAACCCGGGACCTTCTTGCTGTGAGGCGTCAGCGCTAACCACTGGGCCACCGCGCCGCCCTAGACGAGAAGATCACATTTGTTATTCTAAAGTACTCTCGAGCAGTGAAGCCAAGAGCACTGTGAGTGATGGTACCACAGTGTCTGTGCGAGGCTCGGTGCACGTTGATGGCACGTAAGGTGTAGAAGGCTCTGGAATAATAATTATGGGACAGACCCAGGTGTTCAGATTTTATTGACCGAGATGAGTGGCAGTTGCACCACAGGTGCTCCAACCTTGCACCACCATTGCACGCACACATACATAGCAAACGTTCACTGTGTAGCCATACAGACTGTAAGTACTGCTCAAGAGGACCTGTTAAGGCCGAGCAGTACACTCAAGGTAGTGGGGAGTGGCCAGCACCAGGGCTTGCAGCTGTTGTTTGCACCAGCTCTCAAATTCACACATTGCAAAAGGTACGGTTTTATGGCCACGCTGATCAAGGGAACGTCCAGCCAAGCATTTCATCTGAACGTCTTCACCTGTGTCAGGGATTCGAACCCACGTTGAGCACATCCACGCACAATCCTCCCTCCCTCGTACACACGCAAGCGTGGTTCAGATATGTTGAGTGTTTGTGATAAGTCCAGATTTTGGCGTTTCAAATGTATTATCGTCCACGCGCAGACCCAAATCATCACGTCTCTGCTGTCTCCGAGAGGTATTTCGGCATAAAACAATGCCCTACGAGCAACAGTGTATCTTGGCTCCGTTCCTACTGATACATTGGCACACACGCTGTTATTCAACGTCAGCGGTGACCACAATGCTCTCGGATCAGCCCCGTTAAGTCCACGTGCATCCCCTTTACAAAGTGCTGCCCATTTAACACTTGGCCCGGGAGCGAGGTTATTATGAGATCGCTGCGTTCACTAATTGGGTATTAGTGGGTTCCGTTGCCACAACTGCGTGGTGAGTAGGGCTGCCGCCTCACGGCAAGAATATTGGTTAAATTCCTGGTTCGGGTACCGTTTCTGTGTGGCGTTTACCTGTTCTCCCCGTGCGGTTTCGCCGGATATTCCGATTTCTTCCCACCGTCCAAACACTGCTTCTAGCTTGGTTAATTGGGTTGCTTCCCTTAAATGTCCCGTTATGGACTCGCGTCCCATCCTGTGTGTGACCTTGCCTTACGCCCTATGTCTGCCGAGATAGGCTCTGCGTCTCCCTCGCGACTTTTACAGGATTGAGCGGGGACTGATGATGATGCCCCAATGTGGCGCTGACATTCCGCGCACACATTCGAAATGTCTCTTCCGCCTCTCCCTCCCCCGCATTGAAAATCACTACCACGAGGTGATCATGAAAAGAGAAAGAAGGAACGCTCGATACTGCTATTACGAAATAGCAGCTCTCAAGAGCAGCTGTGAAAAGCCTACCTCAATACATCAACCACTGCTGGATGAAGACCTCTTCACCATCGCACCCGTTCCTGCGATGTCACGATCCATCTCGCCTCTGGCTGCTCCTCCCAGAAGGAGGAGGGGTTTCCCCAGGGTCCTCCCCAGACGCGGTCCCCCGAGGCCATCGCGTCGTTTGACAATCTTTTTACAGAACGATGACTCGAGTGGTTCTTGTGCCGTCAGGGTGGCTATGCACTGGTGACGTGCACGCAGTGCTGTCGCTGGCCCATCAGGGTTCCTAAGTACCTGCGAAATGCCGGCGACACGGAAATTGTTATGGAAATTACAAAAATCTAAAGCGAATCGGGGAACCCCTTGAGCTGCTCGGGGTCCTAAGCATATGCGTCGTCAGCTTATGCCTAGCGACGGCTCTGCCTCCGTACTTTACAGAAATACTGTCCTGCCGAGGCGGTTCGATTCCCGCCTCGGACGCTTTTCTGTGTGGAGTTTATATGTTCTCCCCCTGTTCTGCGTTGATTTTCCACGCAGTGTCTGGCAGTTTGGCGCCTACTGACTGCGTGGCTGCCTCCCCTCACCTCTGCGGTTTTATGCAGCGTTTTCTGACCTCTGGTTTAAAAGCACTGCTTTATAAATGTAATACTTTTTGGTTTGCGCTAATTGTCACGTCAGTTCACGTACCAGCTTTATTAATTGGCTGTGCCGGATATAAGGGTGTCTACGACACGTGTATCAATGCAGGGTGTTATGACTCGTATGAGAATTGCTTACCATGACTGTTCTTTCGGGATAGCAGTGTCGAGTGTTCCGTCTATACGATGTGTCGCTTCTCGTGTTGGAGGCGTCATGCGGCGTTCAGCACTGAGAGAAGGAACACTCGCTACGGCTATCCCGAAAGAAGCTATTGAATAGCAGTTGTTTATTTTGGTCTGAGTTTGTTCATGCTGCGAGTGCTTATTTACCTTTTGAGTTTGCAATGCGTTGGTCAGTTCGAATGTTTGTTGCATCGCAGGAATCTCGCGTATAGACCTTGCAAGCTCACTCAATATTATCTGCAGTTATAATAAACAAATAAAATCCGTGTCATAAATATCTCATTCCCATATATCGAGCCGTGAAACCCTACATCAGTACATTCATTATCAATATCCGCGTAATCCTGTACAGGGTCGCAGGGGGGGGGGGAGGCGGCGGCTGGAGCCTATCCCGGCCGACAGAGGGCGGCAAGGCGGGGAAATACCCAGGATGTGACGCCAGTGCATCGCAGGGCACACTTTTTGGGGCAATTAACTCGGCAGTGCCAATTAACCTCGGCAGCAGCGTGTCTATGGCTAGTGGGAGGAAACCTCAATACCTGGTGAAAACACGCACACACCACAGACATACCCGAGCCGGGAATCGATTCTGGCGCTTCTTGCTGTAAAAGGTAACAGCGCGAGCACCTCGCTACCCACCGTGCCGCTCGACATCAGTCAATGTTGATTTCTATTTCTATTTAACGTCTAATTTTTCTCCCAAATACATTTTGACGTGTACAGCTGCATTATGAGAGTATGAAGCGAGTGACATTCTAAGTGTGGTCCATGAGCACGCGCCCACGAAATGTTGGCTTTAAATATATTTAAGTCTGCTTATGGACACATCGGAAATCCAACTTCTCATCTTGTGGCTTCACTCCATGAAAAATTGGTGCAAATATTTAAAATGCTGATTCCAAATATGACGTCACGCTTTCCAAATGTTATATTTTTTCAGTTAATTATGGAAAAGTGTCATTGATAACCATGAATAATGGGAGTGATCCACGCGCGCCCAGTCGCGAACGTGTACATGAACAAGACAAAAACTTCCATTGATTCAACGCTCAATTCGTCTTTTTTCCATCTTGGCACGTGGCATATACGTGCACAGTGAGTCGCATTTCCTATTATCCACTGCCCCATTCATTTTGAAATATCCACAATGTACTCAAATTTATTTCTACGTATTTTGCGGATAATCAATATATATCCTGGAGCAAGTGTTTGTATGCATCTCTGTGCGCGCTGAGGGTACCTGGCTCGAATCCGTCATGCGCACAAATTATATCTGCACAACACCGACGCCATTACGTCTTCCTTCAGCTTTAAATGCCACTGATTGATCGCTCTTCGGAAGCCTCAATACTATTACCGGTCTAAATGCTCACTTCTGCACGAGTACCATCGATTCTCTTAAGCGCGCTTCCGTCTTTGTCGTAACGTCATGAGAACGTGTTTCATGCTCAGAACAAGGTGGCCCGTAGGGCGGGCACTCTGCTAGCATGAATAATGACAACTTGTCAAGGCGCCGCAAGTGCAAAGATGCAGTTCTCGCTCGCTAAAGAGAGAAGGACAATACAAGCGGTGGGCAGCAGCCATATGGTGAACCAGTACTACCAACAATTTACCACGAGCTACGTACGGTCGTCCATGTTGGGATGGCGTTAATGGCCAATTCATGAGCGTTCACATGTGGGAGGAAACCGGAGCACCATTTGAAATCCCGTGCGTGTGAGAAGGAAACGCTCTCGACCATACAGACGGAATAGGTGAACTCCCCATTGTTGCTGCTTTGCATTCGCCGGGCGCGTAAAGGTATGACGCATGCCTCGGAAGCGGCCACTGCATTGATATCCGCGTTTATACGGATGTCTGCATTGTTGCAGTGGTACTAAATTATTGGACCCATTAATAGGGGGTCCTGTGTTTGATGCGAGTGTAACATTGTAACGTAATTGGACGGGGGCTCATAGAGGAAGCAGCTTTGCAGTTAAGAGGCAGCGATTCCTCCATTAACAACGGAGACGCGAGGTGCAGGTGGTGATCTACTGCCAGCAGGTGAGCTGGCAGGAGAGCTGCGGCTATCAACACCACTGACGATTTTCTGAAACGCTTAAGGGACTCTCCTAGGTCGATTCGGCCTCAAATGAGTACCTTGTGTGGTGAGTTATCATTGTCACTAGGGAAACAACGGCGGCCTAGCGTGGTGTTGGTCACCCACCCCCTCTTGTGCCTTGTCAACCTTCATAGGTGCTCGCTAACAGCACTTGATCCGACAGTCGATGATATTCGGGGGAATATTTGTCTTTGTCCGTATACAGTATATCCACCCGTTGTCAATCATCAGTGGAGATGTTATCAGCGCCCGCATTTGCGTCTTGACTTTCAAGGTGCACTATTATTTTAGATTGCTCTTTTGGGTAAGACTATGGTTAATAATTACTTTTTATGCTGGCGTCACATACTGGGTATTCCCTCGTCTTGCGCCCTCTGTCTGTCGGGATAGGCTCTGTCGCCCCGCAACCCTTTAAAGAAATAAGCGGTTGTTGGCAATGAATGAATTTGTACGATGGATCTGAATTCGTGATTAGCGGCCGAATGGCACCCTGAGGTGGTTGACAGACGGGATCGTGAGCTCCGCTAAAACCGGTCCGTGGAGGGCAGACACCGACTGCCAGCAGCTGGAGAATCGAGCACGAGGAAGGAAGCGATGGCGATTCGGGACGTGAGGTGGCACCGAGATGGGGCAGCAGTTGAGAACGCGTTCACGGCCTGAGAGCCTAACATGCTTACGATTCGTGTGCCTAATTAACACGGTGTACAGGCTTGTCTTTTTATTTTTGTACCATATTTACTACAAATACGACGGCTTTGTTTCAAGATAAAGCAATCGTTATTAAGTGACGATGGAGGTTTGTCAAGGCTCGATGTAGGAGAATTGCTCTCCGCAAGTATTATTTCGGAGTAGCCGTGTCAAGTGTTCCTTATCTCTCCTGCAGATGACGTGACGGAAATACGTGGATTCGTACGGTGGTTTTGAAACATTTTCCTCTTGCAACTCAGGTGAAAATAAATGTTCATGCCTGCGACCAAGCACAGTCTTTGGGCTAGAGCTTTCATTACATCATCATAAATAATCACTAAATCCTGTCCAGGGTTGTGGAGGGCTGGAGCCTATTCTGGCAGAGGGCGTAAGGCGGGGTTGTATCCAAAATATGACGCCAGTACGTCGCAAGGCAATGGGGGGCAATTTGCTCAGTTGGACAAATAACCGAGACAGCGGCGTGTATTTGGACAGTGGGAGGAAACCGGAGTACCTGGTAAAACTCTACCCACACACGGGAAGAGAACTCGCAAACATCATACAGAAAGGCACCCTAGCCGGATATAGAGCTCGGGACTTTCTTGCTGTGAGGCGACAGCGCTACTCGCTGCGCCACCGCGTCGCCCTGCTCTCATCACAATCATAGTACATTTACAGTTGAACCAGCCAGGCGACCCACACACTCACTGGTGGGTCGCGACTCTGTAAACAAACCACTGGATCAGATCGCGTGAAACTTGCGGCGATGTCGTTGTTTGTAGGAGAGCGAACGCAAGTGAGATAGCCGGCGGTTGTGTCCAGCCATTCTGCTCGTTGTGCGGGCTATCGCCTGTCTACCACCGCCCGCTTCCTCCCAAGCATTCTGCGTTTCCAGTAAGCGATTAGGGAGACGATCCAAGAAGAGAGAGAGAGGAGGAGGGGGGGTCCGCATCGGTTCACAGAGGGGCCTTATTTTGTTTTATTCCTGCGGGTGGGTGCAGCCGTAGCAACGACCAATGTGCGAGGGATTCTCGCGAATCGCCGGGGGTGGATGGGCATAGTTGGTGACGGGTGTTTGCGCGTAAACAATGCGTAATGGTCGGAGATTAATCACAATTAGCACCGCGTGCTCCGTGTGCCCGTGTGCGCGTGTTTATATGTTGTGTGGGGAAGCGGTGGGGAGTGGTTAGTGCGCTACGAACCCGACAACATAACTTCGAATCCCATTCACGGCCAACACCAGTAACGATTTTTTGAACTGTTCCTGGGCCTCTCCTAGATCGACTCAGCCACCAACTCTCTCACCCATCCACCTACCAACTTGCTTACCCACCCACCAACACGCGCACCCACCCATCGACTCACCTACCTAGCCACCTACCCACCCACCCACTCCCTCGCTCACCCAC